>OY992880.1:133673303-133708303 GCA_963921405.1 Cepaea hortensis | reverse complement strand
CATACACACATCCCTCACACACATCCCCACCCACCAACACATCCCCCATTCACAAACACACACCTCCCATCCACACACACACAACCCACACATACATCCCCAACCCATACACTCATCCCCTCACACATCCCTAGACACACGTACTTATCCCTCAACTACTAACACCCACACATCCCTCACTCACTCATCAAACCATACATCTCCTATCTACCCACCCACACTCACACACCCCAACCACCCATCTAAACACACATCCCCCACCCTCACACACATCCTTCACACACCCGCACACCCAATCACACCCCATCCACCCACACATACATCCTTTATCCACACCCAGCTCCCCTCCCACGCAACACCACACCCACACACATCCCAAAGACACACCCCTCACCCACACACACATCTCCCCACACATCTCCTACCCATCCACACATCCCCCAACTACAATCACCCTCACTACCCACACATACATCCTCCATCCAGCCACACACACCCCCATCCAGCCAGACATATCAGACAGACAGACAGACAGACAGACAAGCAGACAGACAGACAGACAGACAGACAGACAGACAGATAGACAGACAGACAGACAGACAGACAGACAGACAGACAGACAGACAGATCCCCGCCAGGACAGCCATTTGTGACTTACTTATTAACTTACCTTCGTATTTTGAATAGCTGCAAAGCAAATGGTTTTTTTTAAATATATTGTCACACTTGCATAATATTAACCCAGAGAGGCTAACATCCTCGCACAGGTATGCGTGAGCCACATCATCATCATGTGCCGTGCTGTTAAGCTTGGTCTCACAATCATCATCTGCCAAACCGGTAAGCTCGGACGATCATAGTTCGCAATCGCCTGCGAAGTACAGTCTCGGATTCTTCCTCTTCTTTAGTTCGCTTGAAATATGTCTATAACTGCAGTGTTGTCTCTTGTATGAATCTAACAGTCTGTTTTAGTTCACTCAGTGGTTCATAGAGTTTATCTTCCACTGTTGTCTCTCTAGGCCAGAAGGTTTGCCTAGATATGTTATATTTTGGGCAGTCTTGGAGTGTGTGCTCTGTTGTCTGCGATGCCAGTCCACATGTGCACATGGCTGTTTCACCAATCTTGAATTTTGTATACATGTGGTTGCGTAATCTATTGTGTCCTGTTCTGAGGCGCAGAATAATGACTTGTTCTGGTCTGTCCATAACGTGGTAGTCATCTTGAGCAGGTTTTGGTGGCTTTCTGACAGTCTCGGATTAATTATGTATTTGTCCTGATTATTCCATTTGGTGAGGACAACCAGGTATTTATCTCTTTGTCTTCATATTGTTCTTTTGCCATCAGACTGGTCAGTTGTTGCTAGTTCTTCAAGTGTGTATCCCGACATGATGTGGCAAGAAAATCTTGATTGTCTAAATCTGATGTGTTTAATTAATTTACGTTGCTCACATGTTTCTTGTGCGCACGGTCTGGCGAAGTTGACAGAGAACTGCTCTGGTAACATCCTGACCACGATCGGACGCGGTGTAGAAGTTGATAGAGTACTGCGCTGGCAACGACCTGACCACGGTCGGACGCGGTGTAGAAGTTGATAGAGAACTGTGCTGGTAACGTCCTAACCACGGCCGGAAGCGTTGTAGAAGTTGATAGAGAACTGCGCAGGTATCCTCCTGACCACGGTCGGACGCGGTGTAGAAGTTGATAGAGAATTGCGTTGGTAACGTCCTAACCACGGTTGGAAGCGGTGTAGAAGTTGATAGAGAACTGCGCTGGTAACGTCGTTGTCACGGTCGGACGCGGTGTAGAAGTTGATAGAGAACTGCGCTGGTAACGTCGTTGTCACGATCGGACGCGGTGTAGAAGTTGATAGAGAACTGCGGTGGTAACGTCCTGACCACGGCCGGACGTGGTGTAGAAGTTGATAGAGAACTGCGCAGGTAACACCCTGACCACGGTCGGACGCGGTGTAGAAGTTGATAGAGAACTGCGCAGGTAACATCCTGACCACGGTCGGACACGGTGTAGAAGCCTGGTCTCGGCGCTAGCCGGCGCTGTGACGAATGGGTTGCAGACGCGTTCGAAACACACAACTGCGGGCAATTTGGAAGCAGACCGCCTTGCGTTGGTTTCCATACAGTGATATGAATGCCGGTCGTTCAGAAAGCAATGGCAAACTACTAAACGTAAACTTGCTCGGAAATAACAAACAGCCACAAATGCTGGAGTTGCAATTAACTCGTCGCTTGCCAAAATGAGGGGAAGATTGGCCACTGTTTCTTACTTGCTCTCAGGTGTGTAAAATGTGAAGGCGCTACCACATCATAGACCCATAGCACGAAACTGCTTACGGAGAATTTATCTAATTAATTTGTTTAAAAACTACGTTCCTTGAAGAACTACATTTAACCAAGACAACCTGGCACTAAGAATGAGTTATGTGATGAGTTATGAGCTAAGAGCCGACATCACTGCACTCATAGCATTCCCACACTCGCTCTCGCTTTCTTTCCGTTCAACAGCCAGCGAGGAGTCATACTACTAATCGTTCCAACTGTCACCTGATTGAAAGTTTTCCTGGTCTTCTCTCTCAGTTTTGAGATTCATCTAGAACCTCTGCCGATTTCCTGCCATAGCATCCTCTCCACATACGGGTTCTCAGTCTCCTCCACCGCTTTCTCCACCTGGTCCCACGGGTGCCGGATAATAAGAAGAAAACGTAACAGACACGTGGAAAAGGCAAAGAAAACAATGAAATAAAATAAATTTAGTTTGAATCATATGACAAGGCCAATAACCAGTAGTTTGAGACACCCTGCCTTTATAAAAAAAAAAAAAAATGCGCTTTATTAATGAGAGAAGTGCTGCTTGTCAGAATCCTGTGTATAATATATTACAGTTCAGATTTGCCTGTTTTTACTTGTGTAATACTATCAAGTGTTTTGTTGACGTCATCCAGGTCAAATGGAAGATTCCAGATAAGGAATGGAGAAGGTTGTCGATGCTGTTAACTCTTTATCTAGCACAGGTCAGTTGGGATGTCCATGATTCGGGGAATAAAATGGCCACTTGGCCTAGGGGTTAATATCTTTCTCCATAATCCCGTATATTCTCGTCAGTAACGTAACCTGCGCGAGAATCGGTAGCGTTGGTAAGTTACGGGGTCTGTGAGCCGGTCGCTCAGAAAGCAATGGCAAACTACTGAGCGTAATCTTGCCTAATACATCAACAGCAGCTGAAAAATGCTGATGTTTACTGCAACGTCCTGTAAGGGATATGTCAAAAAAAGTCGTTTCATGGAGATAATGTCGGCATCAGCACACAGGATGTTTAAAGGGGGAGCGCTCTTATTCATTGACCTCTATATGTAACACATGTATTTCGTTCTATTCGATAGTTCCTTCTAGACATCCCTTTTCCCTAATGTTGCCAGATTGTGTAACTGAGAAACTGGGACATTTCTCTGAAGCATAGGAATAATCAGAGGTCATTGCGCTGACGGCGGAGTAGGGCGTTTATTTCTTTCACTGGTCGGTTGGAGTCAAACGTTGACCTCTTGTTCAGAAAGCAATGGTAAACTTTTTTTTTAAAATTCGCATATCCTTTACAGGACATCGCTGTCAACAGCAGCATCTTTCAGCTGTCTGTTGATTTCTTGCCAAGGTTTCGCTCAGTAGTTTGCCATTGCTTTCTGAGCGGCCGGTTCAGTTATCCCGCAAGTCACCAGCGGGGGTCGAACCGCTTCCAGCTCTCGCCCGCTACGAGACTGCGTGATAAACGGGATTACGGAGAAAGTGGTGTAACCCCTCGGCCAGAGAGACCGGTAATGGTAAACTACTGGACGTAAAAGAGCCTATAAAACCAACCTGGGGTCGATAGCAACGTCGTACAAATAACATACATTTAAAACAAGAATAAGAGGGATCAAAGACGTTACAAAGATTAACACTGTCACTATATATAAAGTTTAACGGCATGACAGCTCACTGTTAACTGTGCCTCTGTCACTATTTTATAAAACGGCTGTACATTTTTTCTTAACGTGCTTGCAGAGTACGTCATTCATTAGTGTTTTGCGATTCCTGCGTTGTCTGTTTTGTCCTCCCTTCAATGGAAATATAATAGGTGTAATTTTAAACTCTACTGCATCGTCTTTTCTTTCTTGTTTTATGTAAGTCCACTCTTCCGAATATCGTTTATTGTATGAACACATACTCTTCGTTATTATTTTACATAATATCAATAATGTCTGTCAATGATTGCCATCGATAAAACACGAAGACCTCATTGATTTCACCATGAAGACCTCATTGATTTCACCATGAAGACCTCATTGATTTCACCATGAAGACCTCATTGATTTCACTAAACACATATATCACGTATTGAAATATTACAGCTTAGATAACAACTAATTACGTACACGTCAT
The DNA here is from genome assembly GCA_963921405.1 of Cepaea hortensis. Classification (NCBI taxonomy): domain Eukaryota; kingdom Metazoa; phylum Mollusca; class Gastropoda; order Stylommatophora; family Helicidae; genus Cepaea; species Cepaea hortensis. Next base: position 133,703,875 of record OY992880.1, on the reverse strand, counting down.
AACAGACAGAAACCGACGAAGCGTACCTGTCTTAATGACAATGAAAGTAAAACTGCGCCGTTTGTTATGATGTTATGACTGTTCCGAAATAATTGTACCCATTCATTTGTTTAAGTATATTCCCAATTACTTGTATATTAAAAAGTTAGTTGCATATCCTTTACAGAAAGTTGCAGTCAATACCAGCATTATTTTGCTGTTGTGATCTCTTGGCAAGTTTACGTTCAGTAGTTTGCCATTGCTTTATGAACGACTGACACCCATACCATTTCGTAAAAATTCAAGGCAACGCGGTCTGCTGCACAGCTGCTTTTCAAACGCGGGTATGTAGGATAACAAACTGCGCCCGTAACCCCTTTGCCTTTGAGGGGGCACTTGTATATTACATTGTGGTATTTCATTCTTCCCAGTGACGACCATAATCTGTGTCTTCTTACAATTTAATTCTAACCCTAGTTGCTCACCGTGTGCAACAACCGCGTCTTCTAAATGTTGCAGGTCCTGTTCATTGTCTGCATTCAAGACTGTACTATCTGCATGTCTAATGTTATTGATGTTACGTGCCCCCCCCCCCCCCCCCCCCCATCTCACAATGGTGATTCCTATCATATCTTCTAAATTATCATAAGTGTGCAAGGACAACATGTTGGTGGCGATTTGACCAATAGAAATGTTAATCGTGATTATGTTTGACCAATTGAAATGTTGATCGTGATAATGTTAAGCCAACAGAAATGTTGATCGTGATCATGTTTGGCCAATAGAAATATTGATTGTGATCATGTTTGACCAATAGAAATGTTGATCGTGATCATGTTTGACCAATAGAAATGTTGATCGTGATCATATTTGACCAATAGAAATGTTGATGGTGATCATATCTGACCAATAGACATGTTGCAGTTCTTTGCGCGACGTTGCCACCAACCCCAACCCCAGGTTGATTTATTAGCCACATTTACATTCAGTAGTTTGCCACTGCTATGTGAATGAGAAACCAATGTTTAAGTCCATCTCACCGGTTTGTTAATTGAACCCCCTACTCCGCTAACAGCATACCGGGAGGTTTATTAACAGACTGCTTCTTCTGTGTGTGATAAGTTGTCTTTAAATTAATACCGTTTTGAAGATGGCAAACATCATTTACATACCTACTATCCTCAGTATCAAAACAAAGTCCTTCTGTTTACTAGGTAGGGACATGAATTAAATGGTGGTATCACGATCTACATAGAAACAATTTAAACATACGGCTGCGTATCCCGGACAATTAGTAAACAAGCGAAAATATCCGTGTAAGCCTTGGAGATTTAATTTGTACAAGAATGCTGAAAATTAATCGGGCAGCCAAAATGAGCAGTCTGGACATTTTGAGGAAATCTAGGTCGCCAAGACAACTTATCACAAACATCAGAAAGAGGCAGTCATCGGTTTTATTCTTTTTTAAAATTATTTGTAGCCACGTTATGAGAAGACAAAAACTGGAACATGTCGTCAAAACCGGAAAGATTTGCGGACAGAGAGATAAATGAAGGCAATGGGAGAATATTTTTGACAGTCTTGTATCCTGGCACGGAAAGGAGTCAACACATGAATTGATCCATGCCGTCGGAGATCGCAATTTGTGGAGATGTATGATCATCCACGCCAGCCGGGAAAGCACTAGATATGATGATCAAGATCTACTTGTTCTTCGCGGTTTCCATTTTTTTCTCAAAGCAACCCATTTTCTTTCCAACCGTCGACCTAGCTAGACTATGACGTCATTTTAATTCTACACCCCTGTATGTTTCTTTCTGATGCATTCACATGCAACGGGTATTGCCTGTTCGGGACCTTTTTCTTTTTGCCCTAACTCACCTCTCGTATCAGTTGTGAGTATCTATGTGTATGTCACGACTACCGCTGTCCGTACACTTAGCAATCACGCAATTATATTTGCCCTGTGTCACGTGCCACGTCAGACAGCTGTCTGTACTGCCACGGTCACATGTATACATTATGGTCTGTATTGTTTTCCCCAACACAACGGAGCTGTGCTATCTTCAACCGATCGTTGTTTACCCTGAGCAGGCAGAGACATGCGTTGTCGCAACAGCCATAACATCTGATGGAAGGAGAGTTGTGGAGATTTTAACAAGAACTACCATAGAAAAGGTAGCGTTTTGCAAGATGGAATACGTGCTGACTAATACAATGATGTCACTTACAATGGGAAAAGGAGTGTTGAAATGCTATATACTACCTATACTGTTATATGCAAGTAAAACATGGACAATACGTAGAAAATCTAATGGCAGTGGAAACGTGGTTTCTGAAAAAGATTCATGGATTACCATGGACATATTTGTTTTAAATGTTGCATATCCCTTACAGGACGTTGCAGTCAACACCAGCATTTTTCAGCTGCTGTTGATGTACTAGGCAAGTTTACCGTTCTGTAGTTTTCCATTGCTTTCTGAACGACAGGCGCACATAACCCCGTAAGTTACCAGCGTGGCGTGAACCGCTGCCGATTCTCGCAGCTGCTGTTTTCCCCCACGTGGATATACGGGATTACAAACAATGTCTTTAACGCCTCGGCCAGGGAGACCGGCTGGACAGAATTAGAATTTCATCTGGAATGGACAGATAGAAAAACAAAAAAGAAAGTGCTACAAGAAACAAATAAAAGCCAAGATGTTCTATGCACATTATCAGGGAAAATAAACTGGTAAACAGTGACATCTGGTAAGATTCATGGGAAAAGAGCGAGGGGAAGGCAGAGAGATAGATGTGGCTTGGGCATAAGACATAATGGAGAGAAGAGCACTGACCCACGACTTTGTTGTTTGTGTGACGTGGCATTGCAGATCACGCTTACCGACATGGCACATGATGAGGCTAATGATGCGTTGTTACTGATCTAACATTGTTGCCCAGTTAACGCCAGCACCCGGGATGATGCGCCCACCCAGAGCACTCCAGACAAAAATATGCCCAGTGCACCATTCTCTGGTGCGCACCTCGTGTCTGTTCTAGTAAATGATTCTCTGGTGTGCACCTGGTGTCTGTTCGTATGCATGATTTTCTTATGTACAACTGTCAGAGTCTAACAGGGGACAGCGATGCAGGGACATCGTTACGACCGCCAGGCGACTTAGTTCCCAGTAAGGGATGCAACAACTTCGTTGCGCCGCCAGGCGAATAGGAGTTACCGGCCTGCGAGATCGCTGGCTGACCAGCGGTCAGGCCGCCAACGCAAGACGCACGCCTGCCACGTGACGCCACGTCAGGCAGGAGGCAAGTTGCGAACCAGGTCCAGACAGCTCTGGGGACACGGTACAGGACGGACGTGTGATTGAGAGAAAGGCGTTGTATGGTTTCTGTATTGAAAGGCGAGTGTCTGGACATCTTGCGAGTCAGACTTGTGAACTGTATTGTGGATGTAAGTTGTAAAGTATCCATTATATATTGTTATGATCATCATTCTGTATTTGATATGTTAATAAATCCATTGAATGGTGTATCGTTGAGTCTTACGTCAAATCACGTTGTATTTGTACTGTCTCACACTTGTTAGGAAAGAGAGCCAAGTTTAAGACTCTGACATGTGTGAACGTGGAGGGCTCGTCCCACTTTAATTTAGTTAGATTTGAACGTAGCTCGTCCTTTTTGAACGTGAAGGTCTCGTCCAGCTTTAATTTAGTTAGATTTAAACCTAAATGTGATCATGGAAGGCTAATTTTGATTGTTACTACATTATTTAAACATGTGTAAGACCATTTGTAAACTTACAATGCATACATTTTGTTTGATCCTGTAAACGTGTAAAACATTTGTGATTTGTGAAACTTGTCACCGTTTTGACCTTGTCGACATTGTGATCTTGTCGCCATTTTGACCTTGTCGCCATCTTGTAAACTTGATGTCTATGTCCTTACTGAATGTCATCTTGATGTAAGTGATGTGTCATCAATGTTGTAGAGTGTTAAGATACTTGTAGATTGTCTTTGTGCATTGAGTTTGTGGAACGCGGAAAGTGTTTGGAAAGAAAGTAACGTGTATTGTAAAAAAACTGTTGACGGACAAACTTACGACATACAATTACACTCAACGCCATACAAACCTAATCAACACTTAGTGACAAGCAGGCACACACCAACAAATAGACGCTAATTTATCTTCTTCCAAAATAAAAGCAGGTTTTTCCGTACCATCCGAAACCTTGCCGTAGAGGTCATTTACGATTCGAAGTAGCGACCCTACATTTCCTAGCCCGATTTTCAACCGTTCTTCACCGCATCCAGGGCACTTGAGTATAATTTTTTTCTTTTCGTATACTTTAAAAATGCATTTTTAGGCACATATCGTCCATTTAAACAAATTGTAAATTGTTGATTACTAACCACTTATTACATATTGTGTGTGGCTGGTATTTCATTGACATTTTTCCATCATGTCTTCATTATTTGATTTCATTGATATGGGCATAAAGTTACAGTTACATGGTGATGAACTAACACGTTGGAGTGAGCAGAAGTACGCTGAATACCTACTAGTACAGGAGAAAGCTACCGAACTCGATGACAGGGCAGCAGAAGCGAAGAAAGAGCAGCAGAAAGGGCTGACAAGCAAGCCGAATTAGAACTGGCTGCAAAGACAAAGCAAGCTGAGATGGATAGCGAACTAAAGAAGGCAGAAATAGCAGCTCAGAGTAAGAGAGAAGAACTGGAGTTACAGTTGAAGATAAAACAACTTGACACTGAGACTGCAATTAACAAAGAGGCTAAGAAATCTGAGAGACTGGAGAAAGAAAACCAGTTTAAGAAATATCAAGGTATTGTACGTAATTATACCTCGGGTGACTGCATCGCAGCCTTTACCCAAAATTTTGAAACTTTAATGGAACATTATCAAGTTCCACTGTCTGAATGGAATATTGTGTACATGAGGAGTTTGTCAGGGGAACCTCTTAAAGTTATTGAAACCATCCCCAAAGACCTCAGAAAAGATTACCATTATCTGAAATCCAAGATTATGGCACATTTTATGTTAGATGAGGCAGGTTACAGAGAACAATTCAGTAAATTGAGCCCAAAACCGACTCAAACGTTCTCTGACTACCTCTGCTTAGTCCGAGATATTTTCACCAAATGGACGTCAGCAGCCAAAATTGAAAAAAGTTGTCAGAGATTGGAAGATCTAATCATTAGAGACAAAATTGTATCATCTATTCCTTCAGCCTTTGCTAAATTTTTGTTAGAGAATGAATGCTCTAGTGTGGATGAGATTGAAAGACGTGGGTCGGCTTACTACACAGCCAACAAACATTGCTTTGCTACTGAAGATACTAACATTAACTTTGTAGCAGCGGCTAATTATGACAAACAACCCTATAGTAGGCAGAAACTTCATAGGCCTACCTCTGAGAAATTTAATCATTGCATTTATTGTAAATATTCACATCATCAGGGTGAAATGTGCGATCAGAACCCAGGGTACCATACTTACTTATTAAACATGGTAAACAGACAAGACAAAGAACGTAAATCCTTTAAAAACTCACGAAAATGTTTCCTCTGCAAGACATGGGGACACCACCGGAAAGATTGTAAGGGCAGGCATATGACCAACAAAGCAAATGCCGCCTTGTTTGATAGTTCGTCTTCTGATGAAGAAGAGCCAGAGAAACATCCTGTGAACTCAGCACAGGCGTTTGACATATTCAACGCAAACCATTGCTCTGTTTGTAACACCTTCTATGAAGATGGTATTTTAACATGCGGTCATGCCATCCCTATTGCCAATGAAGAAGCTAATTTGGTAGTAGACTCAAAAGGCAGAATAAACATCCATCACGGATATGTAAATGGCAAATCTGCTACAGTCCTTCGCGACACGGGGAGTTCACTCATTGGCCTGAAGAGAACGTTCATAATGCCTACAGACTATACAGGCAGGCACGTAACATGTAGAACATTCTCAGGCAATATTGAGAAATACCCATTAGCATGGGCATATATTGAAACACCTTTCCTCACTGGGAAAGTAAAGTGCGCTGCACTAACCAGTCCAGTTTGTGATATAATTATTGGTAATTTACCTGAGGTAAATGATAAACCTCATGACATAACATCTGTATGTATTGATGATACCATAACATCACCATCAAATGTCATCATTGAAAATGTCACGCCACCTATTGATTATAAAGTAGCTAATGTAGCACTAAGTTCTCATGACATCATTGAAACTGTTGTTCCATCATCATCTGACATCATTGAGTGTGTGAACGCAGTAACGAGAGCTACTGCTAGAGTGCAAGATGAAATAAATCAAACTGAGGCGATACAATTGCTCAGCCCAGTTTCACTACCTACTAACACCATGAAGGAAGCATTTATAACAGCCCAAAAAGCTGATCCTTCATTGTCAAAATACTTTGACCTGATCTGCCGAAAGCCAAAAGTAACCAAGAATGCAAAATGGCATTTTGCTATGAAAAATGATATACTCACCAGGTATTACACCAGAGGTGACAATACCATAGAGCAAACTGTTTTGCCAACTAGTTATCGCAAGCAAGCCTTACATCTTGCACACGATATACCTCTTGCAGGACATATGGCATACGTTAAGACTAGATCAAGGTTATTGACACAATTTCACTGGCCAAAATTTTGCAATGACATTAAAGAATATTGCAGAAGTTGTGACACCTGCCAGAAACTGGTTAAAAAAGGTAAACACCCACAGGCAAAGTTACAAGTTACCGACTTAGCCAGTCGACCTTTTGAAAAGTTATCGGTTGACATAGTGGGCCCTCTTAGTCATACAACAACTAGAGGGAATAAATTTATTCTAACTGTTATTGATACATGTAGTCGCTGGCCAGAAGCTATTCCGTTAAAGAACATAACTGCCAATGACATAATGGAAGTGTTCTTCCATATTTTTTCTAGGATAGGTTTTCCAGATACTATCCAATCTGATAGGGGCACTCAGTTTATTGCCGCATCCACCCAAGCTTTCACCAAAATGTTGGGAGTGAAGCAGTGTTTCAATTCACCCTACCACCCTCACAGTAGCGGAGTAATAGAGAAGTTTAACGGGGATCTCAAGCACATGCTTGCAAAAGTAACGCAAGAACACCCCAACAACTGGGATGTATATCTACCAGCTATTCTTTTTGCTTATCGCGAGGTACCACATGCTAGCACCGGTTTCTCTCCTTTTGAACTCATCTATGGTGCCAAACCACGTGGCCCATTGACCATTTACCACCAAATGTTAACTGACTCTACACCAGTACTTAAACCCATATCATCATACTTATATGTTACATCATTGCGTGAAAGAATCATCAAATCTTGTGTTATTGCAAAGAATGCACTAAAACTATCTGGTGCTACTTATAGACAGTATGCTGACAAAGGTAACCGGACAATAACATTGACACCTGGACAGGACATTCTTCTGCTACTACCTAGTGACAGACACCTACTGACTGAGTCTTGGCAGGGACCTTTTAAAGTGACGAGACAGATTTCACCTGTAGACTACGAAATCCTTATAAAAGACAAACACAAAATATTTCACATAAATATGCTAAGACCATACCACAACAGAGACAACGAACAGGACGATACGACAGCTTGTACAGTGATAATAGATCACGAAGACGACGATGCTAGTGACGAAATTCCAACACCTGCATTAGACACGACAGACTGCTTGAAGGAGATCAAAATCAACCCAAAGTTAACTCAAGCAGAGACAGACAGGTGCAAACAACTTATACAACAGTACAACAACATCTTTTCCAACAACCCAGGACAAACAGAATTAGTACAGCATCACATCACACTCACATCAAACACACCCATTAGATGCAGACCATACACCATCCCATTACATTACAAAGAGCAGTTACATCTAGAAATCATCAACTTAGAGAAAAATAACATCATAAGACGATCCCAATCAGACTACTCATCTCCCATGGTCATAGTACGTAAAAAGGACAATACAATAAGACTTTGCATCGACTACCGAAAACTGAATAAAATAACTGTTCTAGATCTTGAGCCAATGGCAAACACTGACGATCTTTTGACAGAACTGACAGACGCTAGGTTCTTTACGACGGTAGACATGACGAAAGGTTATTGGCAGATTGCTGTAGACGAACAGAGCAGACATCTGACAGCATTTGCCACACCTTGGGGACTGTACGAATGGTGCAAACTTCCATTTGGGCTTGTTAACGCCCCAGCCACATTTGTACGGATGACACGACTACTTCTAGTAGACATTCCTAACATAATCTGCTATATCGACGACATATGTATTCACACAGAGACAATGACTGAGCACATTAAGACTTTAGACCAGACATTTGAACGGATCAGACAGCACGGACTGACAGTGAAGCCTGCAAAAGTAGACATAGCCTACCAGGAAATAACATTCTTGGGTTACAAAATATCCAATGGCTTTGTCACGACAGACGATAAAATTGTGTCCAAGATACTAAAACTCTCACTTCCGACTACTAAAAAACAAGTCAGAAGTTTGTTGGGCTTAATAAATTACTACCGGCAGTTTATTCCTGATTTTTCTGAACTGACCGAGGTATTTACTAATCTACTAACAAAAGATAAACCAGAGAAAATTGTACACGATCAATGCCTAAAAATTGCATTTCATAAAGTTCTATCATGTTTTTCTGATAAGAATGAACGCAATCTTATCCTTAAATTGCCCGATATCCGTTTACCTTTCAGATTACGCACAGATGCTAGCTCCGTGGCGATTGGAGCAGTCCTGTTGCAGGAGTATAACAACATTCTCCACCCCGTTTATTTTGTATCCAGGAAGCTGAAGGCCCGAGAGCGGGCATGGTCCATTCCTCAATTGGAAGCCCTAGCTTTAGTAGTAGGTATTACAAAATTGTCTAGATTTCTTCTAGGACGCCATTTCATCGTAGAATCGGACAGCAGCCCCTTACGATGGATGAATTCAGGAGTGCCGTCGAACCATATGGTAGCGCGTTGGTCTTTGAAACTCCAAGATTATAGCTTTGAGGTTCGACACATCCCAGGCAAAACCAATTCAATTGCCAATATTTTGTCACGTTGCCCGACCGACCCAGTGAGCACCAATGTCTGAGTGCAGTATGTAGAAATACACTCAGACCGACACAGCCATTTAGCAGTGAATAGTGGTTTTTCATTCACAAAAAGCTGTGTAATGTCTACAATATTGTGATAGGGATTACTCCCGTTATATATAGTATTCTTATTTTACTAGTTCATGTAATGATTGTCGTGTATAAATGTGCAGTATGTGGTAGAAAGCGAACTATATTAATTGTAGATAATACGTACAAGAACAGTGTCACATTCGCACTTACCTGAAGCGAATTATCCAACTTCACAGTGACAACTTCGTGTGGAATTTTCCAGGAACATTTTAATTACGAGTGTGAAAGCAAAAACTGAACAGTGACGACTTTTCTACACCTTTGCAGTGAACCGAAATCTTTAATGTTCGACTGAAACATCTAACACATGAACATTCGATCCTAATCCAGAAGATTGTGTAGCAACATCTAACACGAACTTTGAGAACATTGTACCTTGCTTAAACTACATCAAACCGGAACAGGTGTGTTCTACAAGCTTTACCATCAGCTGATTTTAGTGTTCGTGTGTACTTCCGGATTAATTAGAAATTTAGAACACAAATAGCAGACAACATATAAAAGAAAAAAAAGTTTTGACGATTCTAAAATGTTTAGGATTCTATAAAATTGAATACACGAATTGTGTGTTTATTTATTTCTCTAATGTAATCTTAGAATCATATCTTGATTAACGTATTCATATTACCGACCTTTTTCTCGTTAATATGAAGAAACGTCAAGCAATGACACTAAGAAATTAAATAGTTATTGTAAATTATTGTGTGTCACTAATGTTAAAATTACTTCCCTTTCATTTATTGTTATTACATTTTCACACAAAGGGCCATAATTTGAAATGTATATGCTAATGTGTTGTGTGTAATATAACATGTTGTTGTTAAAGTGTTGACACCACAGGCAGGCATCTACTGGGCATGGCAGAGTGTTGCCAACATTGTATGCCAACACAAAAACTCCTGGCCAAGTAGGGACAGGGTTGGAGTGTTTTATACGACTTATATAAAGCCGTATTTCAGTCTGGCTAGATGGTTTTTGTTCCAAGAACCATATTATTCTTTTTTTTCAAATTGCTGCGAGGTAGATGCGTGAAGCTGGTACTACTGATCTGACTGGGTGATAATACAATTGAGGTAACCAGCCATCGAGAGGGTGAAGCCTGATATGTGTTAAACATGAAGCACCACATGTCTTTGTACCCAACTCCCAGTGCTTATATATTTCTATGCCATGTGTGTATTTTGATAACGTTGTGTATAACAATAGAAAGGTAGACTCTGACAAGGGTATACTATTAACCCAACAGGTACAGACATTATACATGAAAGACGACATCTTTCATGGATTTTACCGGGGGAGCGTGTCAGAGTCTAACAGGAGACAGCGATGCAGGGACATCGTTACGACCACCAGGCGACTTAGTTCCCAGTAAGGGATGCAACAACTTCGTTGCGCCGCCAGGCGAATAGGAGTTACCGGCCTGCGAGATCGCTGGCTGACCAGCGGTCAGGCCGCCAACGCAAGACGCACGCCTGCCACGTGACGCCACGTCAGACAGGAGGCAAGTTGCGAACCAGGTCCAGACAGCTCTGGGGACACGGTACAGGACGGACGTGTGATTGAGAGAAAGGCGTTGTATGGTTTCTGTATTGAAAGGCGAGTGTCTGGACATCTTGCGAGTCAGACTTGTGAACTGTATTGTGGATGTAAGTTGTAAAGTATCCATTATATATTGTTATGATCATCATTCTGTATTTGATATGTTAATAAATCCATTGAATGGTGTATCGTTGAGTCTTACGTCAAATCACGTTGTATTTGTACTGTCTCACACTTGTTAGGAAAGCGAGCCAAGTTTAAGACTCTGACAACAACTGTTGTGTGTTCAAATGCATGATTCTCTGGTGCGCACCTCGAGTCTGCTCCACTGCATGATTCTCTGTAGCGCACCTCATGTCTATTTGAGTACATGATTCTCTGGTGTGCACCTCGCGTCTGTTCTAGTGCATGATTCTCTGGTGTGAACCTCGTGTCTGTTTCAGTAAATGATTCTCTGGTGTGCACCTCGTGTCTGCTCGAGTACACGATTCTCTACTGTACTTACCATGTCTGTTCCAGTACATGATTCTATGGTGTGCACCTCGTGTCTGTTCTAATGCATCATTCTCTGGTGCCCACCTCGTGTCTGTTCTAGTAAATGATTCTCTGGTGTGCACCTGGTGTCTGTTCGTATGCATGATTTTCTTATGTACAACTGTTGTCTGTTCAAATGCATGATTCTCTGGTGCGCACCTCGAGTCTGCTCCACTGCACGATTCTCTGTCGCGCACCTCATGTCTATTTGAGTACATGATTCTCTGGTATACACCTCATGTCTATTTGAGTACATGATTCTCTGGTATAACCTCGTGTCTATTTGACTACATGATTCTCTGGTGTGCACCTCGCGTCTGTTCTAGTGCATGATTCTCTGGTGTGAACCTCGTGTCTGTTTCAGTAAATGATTCTCTAATGTACACCTCGTGTCTGCTCGAGTACACGATTCTCTACTGTACGTACCATGTCTGTTCCAGTACATGATTCTATGGTGTGCACCTCGTGTCTGTTCTAATGCATCATTCTCTGGTGTGCACCTCGTGTCTCTTCTAATTCATGATTCTCTGGTGTGCACCTCGTGTCTCTTCTAGTGCATGATTATCTGATGTGACATTTTCTCTATAACAATGTCAAACACGGTTTGGTTGTGGTTTTTCATTAATGATCACTCAATGAAGTTTGACACAGAAACAACAGACAATAGATTGCACTGTTTATTGCCTGGCATATTGCACTGCATCTCGTCAGGTGCATACTACAGTTATATATCATACGAATTGGCCGAAGGGTGTGTTGCACTCGCGCTTAAACCTTCTCTGGTGACCGTGTAGAAGTTTTATTCCGAACGCCAGTTGCATTTAAATGTTTATTTCTCATTCTTGGCTTCTTCTTCTTCTTCTTCAGCGTTCCGAGCCATTGAGGTTCTTTGCTGCAAATACAATCCGTCTCCATTCGTCTCTCTGGTGGACCTTCTCTTGCCAGTCGTTGATTCCAAGTGCTTGTAGGTCTGTACATGTATTATCTCTCCACCGTCTTCTTGGTCTACCTCGGGGTCTACGGCCATTTATTTCCTGAGTGTAAGCGAGTTTTGTTTCCCTATTATCTTCCATTCTTTCTATATGCCCCAGCCATTGTAGTCTATTAGCCTTCATGATACCAGTGATTAGCGGGGACTTAAACAGATCATAAATGTCTTTGTTACTTCTTCTTTTCCACTCTCCACTTTGTGTATCCCTAATGGGTCCAAAGATGCGTCTTAAAATTTTGTTCTCAAAGGTTTGTAACAAGGCTTCGTCTCCTTTCGTTGTACTCCAGGTTTCAGAGCCATACAGCACAACTGGTCTGATCAGTGTTTTGTATATTGTGATTTTGGTGTTACGAGATAGCGCCTTTGATTTTAGTAGATGTTGTAGTGCATAGTATATCTTATTTCCAGAGTTGATTCTAGTTTGTATTTCTTCCCTTATGATGTTGGAGCAGTTGAAGATCGTACCCAGGTATTTGTATGTTTCCGTTCTTTTAATGGTCATATTATCTATTTGTATGTGGCCAGAGTTTCTAGCCATTCCGTCTCTTGAAATTACCATATATTCTGTCTTATCTTGGTTGATAACCAGCCCCATCTGTTGGGCTTTTTCCTTTAAGTGAGTCAATATTTCCAATGTCTTTTGTTCACTTTGCCCTATAATATCTATATCATCTGCATAACCAAGCAGCTTGGATGTTCCTCCAATATCACATTCCTCCTTTACCTTCCTTACAACTTTCTCTAGAGCCAGATTGAAGAGTAGCGGCGATAATGCATCACCCTGTTTCAAGCCAGATGTTATTTGGAAGGGGTCTGATTTCCTGCCTTTATATGTTACTATATTATAAGTATCTTCCATGCATAGTCTGGTCATGTTGATTAACTTCCTTGGTATTCCAAATTCCTGCATAGCATTCCATAGACTATTCCTATGGACACTATCATAAGCCTTTTTAAAATCCACAAAAATGTTATGGAGATCTCTTTTATATTCCCAATGTTTCTCGGCTATTTGTCGTAAGATAAATATCTGATCTATTGTTGATCTGTTTTGTCTAAAACCCGCCTGGTAGTCACCTAATATGTCTTCTGAATATGGTTTTAGTCTATTTAGTAATACTGCGGATAGTATCTTATAGCTTGTGGACAGTAGTGATATTCCTCTATAATTTCCACATTGGAACTTGTCTCCTTTCTTAAAGATAGGTATCAATAATGACTCTTTCCAGTCATGGGGTAATTCTTCTGTCCTCCAGATTTTTATTATTAGTTCGTATAGCTTTAGATGTAATGCATGGCCACCTGCCTTTATAAATTCAGCAGCAATTCCATCAGTCCCAGTTGCCTTATTGTTTTTAAGTCGTGTGATTACATATAGGATTTCTTCAAATGTAGGTTCTTCAATTTGTGGTTCGCATGTTAGAACCTCTTCCTGTGAGAAAATGTTACTTGGAGCTTCACAATTAATTCTTGGCTTGGGGACGTAAATTACAAGTATTTCATAAGTCAGCGTGCTTTCGCCTGATGGCGAGGGACACTGGTAAGAGGGAAGGCTAATCCACACACAAAAACCAACCAAAAGCGTTCCCTAGCAGCAGCAACTAGTAGCAGTAGTATCACGTGTGTGGACTACTATAGAGTTCACAGCTAGTGAACGAAAAAGATATGACACTAATTATATTTTGATTGACAGAAACATTTCCTGGTGTAACGACTATGATTACATTGTGGATAACATGAGCTCCACACTAGAGCAGTATCAGTTACTATGAGTGTTTTGTATTGCAGCCAAGGTATTATCCATCTGTTCACTTTATATAATATATAACTCTGATCAGATGCATCGACATATGCAGGCAATAAATTGTGCAACCTATGTTGTAAGGCTTCTGTGCTAAATGAACAGTTACAACGCATTAAGATTTCTCTAAAACTGTTGCTCTCTCACACATGCACTCTCACACATGCACTCTCACACACGCTCTCTCACACTTGGCACTATATTCTACATCATAATGCAGGACATTGAAACAAAAAGCACGCATGCAAGTGTTCTTAGATCTATTTACTGCTGTTTTACGTTTGGAAGTCTCACATAACGCTTTCAAAGAACTAGTTAGGCTTAGATAGCAGGTTAAAGTGAAACACCAGAACCTTGCTTGGCTGCAGTAGCTACAGAAATCTGGCCTAAGATTGGTCCAACATTGACATATACCTGGACTAACTGGCAGACAATACACACCTCTTTGTAATGGCGGGAAGTGTTAGGGTGTTTCACTTCTCTTGCAGTTGTTTGATCAAAGAAATATTCGCGGCCATCATTATTTATGAAACTTTGGTCTAAATATCAAATTGTTGAAAAATCGACACAGATAAGTTATCGAACTTCAACACACAAACACAGTCACGCACACGCACACGCACACACACTTATACACACACACACTCACACGAAAGCACTCACGCACACACACACGCATACCAAGACTTTTCAACTGCTCTTCACTGGATAAGTGAAGACATGTTAAAGTAAACAAGAGCTACATCGACCAGATATTATTAACATGTAAAATATTGATGGCAGAAGAACAAGCATTGTCTAGAAGTGACTGTCAATATAGAGAGAAAGCATGCGATGGTACATTTACCTCACGTGAGATCAAGATGAATATAAATACATATTTTTATAAAGTTACTTAATAAGGGAACTATACACACACATAGAAAATGACTTACAACGATATACGTGTTTATACAAGCCACATCCGGTGTAGCAGCATTTATCAACATGAAACATTATCTGGTGTACGAAGCAAGCGGAATACTGATAAAGTACAATCGAATTTCAGACTGACTTCATACAAAGTTTAAATTAGTTTACTTTAGTGGACGGATCAACATCACGGCACACTGATGTAACCCATAAATGCTCTGCTCTACTGTCGTGTGACAACACTGGCCCGGATCTCAGTGGTTGTCATGACCTTTGGGTTCTTACTTCTGCCTACTATTACCTTGTTGACCCCGGGACGGTGCCCGGACGCTGACTTATTTTCCTATCACTATAGACAAACAGATCACCACCTGAGGACAAGAGAACACTTTTCAGATAAGTATAACCCGAGTCTTTAATCAAGATTTCAGACTCCAAAAAAAAAAAACCAAGTTCAAGTTCAAGACAAAAGAAACAACGCGGAGTATTTGTGCGAGGATTCTGGAGGAGCAGATCATCATTCCACCAGTAATTTGTCAGTCATCAGTAGGTGAGTGATGTAGATACCGGTGGTAGAATATTGTTCACCTGATCTCTCCTTAGGCTGCCTGGAACTCCTCTTCACCTGATTATAGGCAGTTAAAGTTCTTTGTACAAGACCGCTTCTTCCACCAGACTGGAGTTGAGATCAGCTGCCTGAAAACGACTCTTCTCCTCCACGGCACTTCAAGCACGTCCGTAGACACCAGCGTCAATAATAATCACGAGGATAATGAAGATAATGAGGGTTCCTGTAAGCAAGAAGAAGATGCCCGGTGTACATATCCATTTCACCTGTTATTAATACATCACAACCAGATTCAGTCTGATACTAGTTATGTGGTCAGTTTCCACCCTCAGACCAATTCCATAGGTCTGACTTCAGACATCTCGCCACTAGATCTGTGTAGAGCAGCCAGGTACTAGACTTCAATGTCCCTGATTAACCTCACTCATGGCAAGGATAGCCTCTCTGGAAATACGATCCATTACCATTCGAGAGAGAGAGAGAGAGAGAGGATATAAGGTTCAAGACTTCAGGCAGAAATATTTCCCCTATACTGGAAAAGGGCGTTGGTCTACGTTCCAGCTGCGCTGGTAAACCTTTCCTGAAATATTGATTACAGACAGACAAAGAAAGAAGGGTGTCATCTTAGGTCTGTCGCTTTTTCTCCTCCTCTCCTCGGGCATTTGGAAAGTTTGGAATTTATATGCACTGAACCCCATTGGTTTGGCTTCTCTTGGCAGCCCAACCAAGTGTAACATCATGTGCAGAACATCCTGTTCCCATTATACAACAGGTAGTATATTCATTAGACACGCATCATAATATTATTATCCTCTGAGCAAAAGAGGTAATATATTAATCAAACTAGAAGTTAGAAAGCAAACATTGTATGTAGGTGCCTCGTGTGTATTGACATGTGTCAGGGCGAGTTTACCCTAATAGGTATGAAGATATCGGTACCCCTCTTCCACAACCCAAGTTAGATACAGTTCGACCAAGGTTGATATCCCTTCATAGCTTACAATTCCTCTATCCTCCTCAGTGGTGAAATACCCGTCCTGGCTCTGGTGCGCCACCTGATGATGATAGTAATCTGTGTCGCTAGTGTAGTTAAATTAAAGCTCTATGCAAAAGGAAGACACAGCAGGCTCATCACTAAACTGGCTTGGCCACTAGTTGACAGATCTCACAAGACACTCAAATAGATCAGTACAGCGGGAGAGAACAATTACCTTTTCTGCAGGAATAAATCAGCCACAGAATGTGCTATCCTAGCATCTAGAGAGCCACCACTGTCCCTCTTTATCTGGATCCCCAGACGTTGAAACACTTGACAGTAGACACAACTTCATTTTGACACTAGAATATGATTCACGGGATCCTCAGGGTAGCTCCCTGCCCTTCAATAGACTGGCCTTGGGTCTTCAGTATGAGGATAATAATTCCCCAACACAAGACATGACCGTTCGTCCATTAGAAACAACGGTGAATGCCGTTGCCAGCGTTCTCCGGAAGTGTCGTCAAATCGAATGACGCGATATTCTGGATAGACTAGAATGGATACTACGCAACAAGGGTTAGAGAGTATCTCCAGATATCTTCCTCAGGACAGTGAATTTCACCAAAGCTGGACTACAAGCGTTGCGTGAACCCAAAGATGGTCGAAACTGGTCCTGGATACCAAATAATAGACACACACCCACTATCATACTGTACACCCATAAAAATGGGGTACTGCAGAGTGTGGATTCGGTTGCCCCATCCTGAGGTTCAATTCTGTTTTGTCACATAGGCCGATTCCCAGACCAAAGTACGGTACCACCGAACTATGGTTCCGAATTGTACTCAGATGGGCAACCCCCCTACTCCGTTCCATGTGAAGATATCCACTATGGGATCATTCTTCTGTTGTACGCCAATCCCTGTGAAAACATGAGATGTGTTATTGGACCTGAAGAATAGACAGTCTCTTACCACTACCTCAAGGATGTGTACTGTCCCTATGGTCTCCCCTCTGCCTTATCGTCTAGGTGATACCTAGGCCTACGGCGTTTCCGTCTATAGTAAGGCCTCCTCGTAGAGGGCTCACTATTCTTGGGCACCTGGGTATGACAAGTGTGCAAGCTCGCACCTTGTCGTTGACAGTCTCTCCTCTGAGGGGTTAGAGTGCTGGAAATATTACCGGGCTGCTGATACGAACATCCTTTGGATCTGGGTGGTTTTTCCCTTGCCACAATGGGCGTGATGGGTTTACCCAGGACCACAAACTTATTTCCCAAAATTAGGGGAAAAAGTGGATCACTCAAGACAGCTGCCTTTATAGTTCCCCGGACATATCTACAATTAATGTCTACTAAGGCTATCGGTACAGATATAGCAACTGAACTTTTTGTCGCCATTTGTATCTCCATCATCTCCCCTGTAAGAGACTCTGGACTAACCAGGTGTTCTGCTATGACGGCTTCCTCAAACAGCCCTGAGTCATATAAACACTCCACTGGTTGTCCATTAACTTTAATAACCTCGACCACAGCTGGTCGGTTATCTTTAGGAGCTTTCTCTTCCTTCGTTTTTCTCCCAGTCCTAGCTATGCAAGCTACGTACTTGGGTTCTGTTGGCTTGCTCCTACAATCCACTGTGTTATGCGTAGTTATTCTGCAATGTTTGCAGTAAATTTTTGACCACCCGGTTTTGGCAGGTCGTTGTTCCGTGGACTTTCCCGAAGACTTGTCCGGATTATGTGAAAAGGAACCCTCTTTTTTGTTTCTTTGCATTTTTATCCTCCGGTGGTTCCGTAGTAACTTTTCCAGGTTTTGGTGGTGTTGGAGCTGGAGTGACAGGGTCCTTGTGTGCTGTCGCATAGCGTTCTGCCAAAGTAACCACGGTCTCCAATCGTTCTGCTCCATTTTCCGCCAAGAAAGTTTGGAGTGGCTTAGCCATTTGGGATTTCATTTGGTCTACAACTACCAACTCTTCAAGACTTTCGTAGTCCTTTTTGAATCCAACCAGAGACATCCATTTTAATAGGTACGACTTAAGGCGTACAGCATAAGCTGAATATAATTCACCGGTCTCTTGTCGGGACGAGTGAAACAACGTCCGATATTTATCTGCGGTCATCTCGAAGTGTTTCAGTAACGCCCTTTCCAACTCTGAAAAATCATTCTCCAGACCTGGAGGTAGTCTGGAATATATTTCGAAGGCGCTGCCGCGGAGTCCCTGGGAGATCTTCAAACACCATTTTCCCCTTTCCAATCCCATTGCAGTAGCGATCGCAGTAAATTTTTGAAGATACTGGTCTATCCTTTCTTTGTCTTCCTCGAAGGGAGGTAAAGGAAATTTCATTGCTTGATAGGCGATGCTTCCGGCAGTTGGTGTACCAGGGAGTGTCGCTTCCCCCATAGCTCCCTCGGTTTCCCTAGCAACTTGTGCCTTAACTTCCAATTCCTTCATCCGGAACTCATGGTCTCTAGCCGCTTGTTCGGCCTCGAATTTCTTGGCTTCGCGCTCTGCCTCAAGTTTCCTGGCTTCTCTCTCGTCTTGTCGGAATTCTCTTTCAACCTCCTGGACATATTTCCGTAACTCCACCCCTTCCAGACCAATTTCTCGACCTTTAGCCTTCACCTCCTCAAGATTCAGTTGTGGTGAGGCCATTTCTCGTGCTGTTATGCCCCGGAAGTCAAATGCAATCTCTATCAAGGTATATACAACAATGTACCATTCAATAGACAATGACAAGGTGTTGCGGTGTTTGCAAGTGGTGTGTTCGTCCAAGTCAGTCAACAGGATAGTCAGTCGCCGTTTCCCTGACAACCAATAGTTCAGACAGAAAAGGTTATACCGACCTGCACCAGACAGGGCAGATTATCACAAAAGAAATAATCTAACTAGACTGTACCCGAACCTATAGCACAGATCTTATAGAACAATAATCTTCGATAGGACTAGAATCTATCTAGTCCCCATACTGGCCACCATTTAGTGTCGTGTGACAACACTGGCCCGGATCTCAGTGGTTGTCATGACCTTTGGGTTCTTACTTCTGCCTACTATTACCTTGTTGACCCCGGGACGGTGCCCGGACGCTGACTTATTTTCCTATCACTATAGACATACAGATCACCACCTGAGGACAAGAGAACACTTTTCAGATAAGTATAACCCGAGTCTTTAATCAAGATTTCAGACTCCAAAAAAAAAAAAACGAAGTTCAAGTTCAAGACAAAAGAAACAACGCGGAGTATTTGTGCGAGGATTCTGGAGGAGCAGATCATCATTCCACCAGTAATTTGTCAGTCATCAGTAGGTGAGTGATGTAGATACCGGTGGTAGAATATTGTTCACCTGATCTCTCCTTAGGCTGCCTGGAACTCCTCTTCACCTGATTATAGGCAGTTAAAGTTCTTTGTACAAGACCGCTTCTTCCACCAGACTGGAGTTGAGATCAGCTGCCTGAAAACGACTCTTCTCCTCCACGGCACTTCAAGCACGTCCGTAGACACCAGCGTCAATAATAATCACGAGGATAATGAAGATAATGAGGGTTCCTGTAAGCAAGAAGAAGATGCCCGGTGTACATATCCATTTCACCTGTTATTAATACATCACAACCAGATTCAGACTGATACTAGTTATGTGGTCAGTTTCCACCCTCAGACCAATTCCATAGGTCTGACTTCAGACATTTCGCCACTAGATCTGTGTAGAGCAGCCAGGTACTAGACTTCAATGTCCCTGATTAACCTCACTCATGGCAAGGATAGCCTCTCTGGAAATACGATCCATTACCATTCGAGAGAGAGAGAGAGAGAGAGAGAGAGAGAGAGAGGATATAAGGTTCAAGACTTCAGGTAGAAATATTTCCCCTATACTGGCCAAGGGCGTTGGTCTACGTTCCAGCTGCGCTGGTAAACCTTTCCTGAAATATTGATTACAGACAGACAAAGAAAGAAGGGTGTCATCTTAGGTCTGTCGCTTTTTCTCCTCCTCTCCTCGGGCATTTGGAAAGTTTGGAATTTATATGCACTGAACCCCATTGGTTTGGCTTCTCTTGGCAGCCCAACCAAGTGTAACATCATGTGCAGAACATCCTGTTCCCATTATACAACAGGTAGTATATTCATTAGACACGCATCATAATATTATTATCCTCTGAGCAAAAGAGGTAATATATTAATCAAACTAGAAGTTAGAAAGCAAACATTGTATGTGGGTGCCTCGTGTGTATTTACATGTGTCAGGGCGAGTTTACCCTAATAGGTATGAAGATATCGGTACCCCTCTTCCACAACCCAAGTTAGATACAGTTCGACCAAGGTTGATATCCCTTCATAGCTTACAATTCCTCTATCCTCCTCAGTGGTGAAATACCCGTCCTGGCTCTGGTGCGCCACCTGATGATGATAGTAATCTGTGTCGCTAGTGTAGTTAAATTAAAGCTCTATGCAAAAGGAAGACACAGCAGGCTCATCACTAAACTGGCTTGGCCACTAGTTGACAGATCTCACGAGACACTCAAATAGATCAGTACAGCGGGAGAGAACAATTACCTTTTCTGCAGGAATAAATCAGCCACAGAATGTGCTATCCTAGCATCTAGAGAGCCACCACTGTCCGTCTTTATCTGGATCCCCAGACGTTGAAACACTTGACAGTAGACACAACTTCATTTTGACACTAGAATACGATTCACGGGATCCTCAGGGTAGCTCCCTGCTCTTCAATAGACTGGCCTTGGGTCTTCAGTATGAGGATAATAATTCCCCAACACAAGACATGACCGTTCGTCCATTAGAAACAACGGTGAATGCCGTTGCCAGCGTTCTCCGGAAGTGTCGTCAAATCGAATGACGCGATATTCTGGATAGACTAGAATGGATACTACGCAACAAGGGTTAGAGAGTATCTCCAGATATCTTCCTCAGGACAGTGAATTTCACCAAAGCTGGACTACAAGCGTTGCGTGAACCCAAAGATGGTCGAAACTGGTCCTGGATACCAAATAATAGACACACACCCACTATCATACTGTACACCCATGAAAATGGGGTACTGCAGAGTGTGGATTCGGTTGCCCCATCCTGAGGTTCAATTCTGTTTTGTCACATCTACTTCTAACTCAAGGCTGAGTCCAGAGAATCTCAGCACAGTGCACGAAATCCGTAGCACCAGCGAGGATCCTGAAATACTTTAGGTAGATTTTTAACTCGAAATTTTGCCGGGGCAGCGCCATTAGGATACTCTTTTTCGATTTCCAACTGCCAAGGGGTACTTTACGTGCGCAACAATACACACGGGCGTCCGATCTCACTACCAGGGGTAATTTGGTTACTAGAAGTCCACGTGAAAAAATCCCGGCCCTCACCGGGGCTTGAGCCCAGGACCTCCAGCACTCGAGACGGACACCATACCTCGAGACCACTCAGCCCCCTTGACATCATACAAAACTCCAAGGTAACAGAAATTACAGATATAGACCAAATCACAAACATCGGCCACTATCATTCCTTTACTTGATATTTCCGAGGTCTCTTTTTCAAACTTACAACGTTGCAATATGTGGACTTTGGTGATAATCAAATCAAGAAGACTAGCCACCATCAAATATTGTAAGCTACGCAACTCTTATATAGCAGATCATAACAAGATGAAATCTCTGCCTAAGAAAAATCATCAACAACAGCATTGGTTCGCGTTATCTTGATGTTCTGTATATCAGATGAAGAGGCTACAAAAATTCAGACATAAACTGCAAGCCAAAGTCAAGTTATCCAACAACCAGATTAACAAATAACCGTGTAGCCATGGAGATAAATAAATAACTCTACAGCTGAGTAGAGCAGGGCACTCACTTGTCCTGACATTCGGAAATGGCTGTCAAAAGCAGAGTTAACAAACCTCCCTGTGGATGTGGAAGGCAAGGGGAAACCACCACATTATCTTCCCAAGACTTCATAGCAAAATACATTTCAGAAGCAGTAAACGACTCAATTGCTGTCGTAGGACATCTTCGTCCGGTAAGGACAGTCATCAGCCTTAGGTGACACCAGACCGTCATCCAGCTACTGAAGACAAAATTATAACTTAATCAAATAAATTTAACATAGATACATAGAATGTTAAAACGTTAAATTATTGCAAAGTTGCACAATGTTATAATTGAAATAGAAGGCACGAAATTGAATATCCTAGGCATAAGTGAGATGAGAAGGAAGGGATCGGGCAAAATTATAACCGACAAACACACAATAATTTATTCTTATAATTTATTCACACGAAAGAGGAGTAGGACTAATATTTGACAAACAAACAGTCAAGTCAGTTAATGGTTACTGGTGAATTTCAGATATAATTATTATGCTCAAAATGAAAGGCAAACCAATATATATATATATATATATATATATATATATATATATATATATATATATATATATATATATATATATATATATACATATACATATATATATATATATATATATATATATATATATAACGCAACAAGCAAAAGGTAATGATGAAGAAATACATTTTTACGATGAAGTAGATATGGCGATGTCTCAAAATAAATCATAAGAAATAAAACTAGTAATAGGTGATTTTAATGCAAAAGTAGGAAAGGGAAATATGGATGATGTAGTGGGAAATTACGGTTTAGGTACAAAAAAAATTAAAGAAGAAAGCAACTAATAGAATGGGCGAATATTAATGATATGGTAACTAGAAACGCCTTTTTTAAACACCATAAAAGACGACTTTACACATGGAAAAACCCTGAGCAGAAAATACGCAACCAAATTGACTACATATTTATTAATAAACGGTTTAGAAATGTGTTAATTAATGTAAAGACAATGCCGGGTGCTTACTGTAATAGTGATCATGTACCACAATGTGGACTAATAAACGTAAGACTGAAGAGGGGGGGGGGGGGGGGGGAGTGGTTAAGAACAAGAGATTTAATAAAGAGGTTTTGAAGGTATATACAGAAATTCAAGTAAGACTGAAGAGAGGGGAAAAAAGTGATTAATAACATGAGACTTAATAAAGAGGTTTTGTAGGTAGATAAAGAAATTCAAGAATAATGCAGAGTGACTGTGAAAAAATAGTTACAATGCAATATCTAAAACACAGAGTATAAACGAACAATGGGAAATGTTAAGGTGCTCCATTCATCAAACGAGCAAAGAAATATTACCGGAGAGAAGCCAAAAAGCAAAGAAAAAATGGATGACTGAAGAAATCGTAAAGTTGATAGCCAAAAGAAAACAGAGTAAACATGTCAAAGAAGAATATGATAAGATAAATAAAGAAATAATAGATAATTGTGTGAAGGCAAAAGAAAGTCGGTTAAACGAGCAATGCAGAAAACTTAATTGCATTCTATTAAAGATATAAAAGAATATGCACAGATATATCAGTGAGCTCACAGAAAGGAAAATAAGAATAAATACAGGATGTTTAAAATAAAAAAGCTGGAAAAATGTTATTGGAGGTGGATGCTATAAGAAGAGGTGGAATGTTATATAAGAGAATTATATGGTGGAGAAAATGGATTATTAACAGAAGAAAGTAACCTAGAAGGTCCACCAATTCTAAAAGAAAAAGTCGCTGACGCTGTCAAACATGTGAAGAAAGGAAAAACAGCTGGGCCAGTTGGAATCATAGTTGAAGAGTTTGAAAAAAAAATGGAGAATTTGGAGTAGATATATTAACCAATATGTTGAATGATATTTACACCAGTTGATAACTACCGAGCGATATGCTGAAATCTGCCCCGAATGTTGTGATGTCAGTTCCTAAATCATTCAATCAATCATTATGCTGAAATCTGTATTTATTGCTATACCAAAAAGACCAGGTGCAATTGAATGCGAAGATTGTAAGTACGATTAACCTCATACACCAACCACGTCACTAAGCTTCTACTCAGAATTATAATGAGAAGAACAAGAAAAATAAAATAAAAATGGAAATTGGTGAAGAACAGTATGGATTTCTGTAAGGGAGGATATAAACAATGCAATATACACATTACGGACACTAATAGAAAGATCAATAGAGAAACAGAAAGACATATTTGTGCTTCATAAATTATACTAAGGCATTTGATAAAGTAAAACATAATGAACTGATTAAAATGTTGGAAGGTATTAACATTGATAGGAAAGATCTGAGAATAATAAAGAATATTTACCGGAATCAAGTAGCAGCAATCAAAATGAAAAAAAATAAAGAGAGCAATTATGAACAAATAAGGCTGGGAGTATGACAAGGATGTGTTTTGTCACCGGATCTCTTCTCCCTCTATAGCGAAGTAATAATGAGAGAGATCAAAGAGAAGCTGGGAATACTTTTCGGAGATTATAATATAAACAATATATGCTATGCAGATGACACAGTATTGCTGGTGGATAATGCAAGAGACCTACAACAATTGTTGGACATTGTAGTAACAGAGAGTGCAAAGAAAAGACTCTCCTTAAATATCAAGAAAGTAACAATGGT
Organism: Cepaea hortensis; assembly: GCA_963921405.1. NCBI lineage: Eukaryota > Metazoa > Mollusca > Gastropoda > Stylommatophora > Helicidae > Cepaea > Cepaea hortensis. The sequence goes on along the minus strand of OY992880.1, from coordinate 133,678,794 downwards.
GATATCAAAGAAAAAGGGACACCAAATTGTGAAATAGAAATAGAAGTGACAATTCTTAACCAAGTGGATAGTTTTAAATACCTATGGACATCATGAACAGCAGCTGAAAATTGCTGGTGTTGACTGCAACGTCCTGTAAGAGATATACAACATTTTATTTTTTAAATGGACATTTATAACATCAGATGGAGGATGCACAACAGAGATTAATAGCAGAATAGGGCAAGCAAATGCTGCATTTCAGAAAACGAAGAATATCTTAATGCAATAAGTCACAATCGATGAATGTAAGAGAGTGCTGAAATGCTATATATAAGTTGAACCACTGGCAGTGAATCTTGGAATGTAAATGAACAAATTAGGAAGAAATTAGAAGCAGCAGGGATGTGGTTTTTGAGACGAATGTTGCGAATTCCTTGGACTGCCAGAGTAACTAACAACGACTTCATGAAAGAGTCTAATGAAACTAGAACAATACATAACACAATAAGGAAGAGACAAACGGATTTATTTGGTCATTTGATGTGAAGAGAGGCACTGGAGAACATTGTGATAACTGGAAAGATTCAGGGAGAGAGAGAGAGAGAGAGAGAGAGAGAGAGAGAGAGAGAGAGAGAGAGAGAGAGAGAGAGAGAGAGAGAGAGAGGCAGACCAAGTGAAATGATGATGGATGGATTGCGACGGTGGCATGGAGGAATATCATCAGCAGAGTTGATCTAGAAAACCAAAGACCGAGATCTGTGGAGAGTCATGAACTCCTACGCCAATTGGCATGGCACTTGATGATGATTGACTGGCCATGGAGTTCGTGCGATGTGCTGAGAACTAATTTGAATGATCGACGGGGAAGGGGAAGGGGGCGTTGAAAGGTTGAAGCACTTATGAGGTATCGGTGTACCATAAAAATGATCCTTTATAGAATTAAAAAGCTTTGATATCGACTCCGTTTGTAGAATTTTTGTAAATGAATTTCTGCAGAACGTAAAGGCCATTGAAAGGTAAGAGAAGCATGAGAAAGATAACTGGTCTCCAACATGGTAAAACACCGTGACCTGATATATGTAAAGCTGTATTAGTTTACACCCCTACGGTATTGTCTGGTTTAGGATTAAACTAACGAATTTAAAATGAACGCCACCGATCTTTAGAAGCCAAAGAAATCTAATTAATAGAAAGTGTCACCAACGGCAAACCGTAGTTCTGTAGATTTATGACAACAGGAAACAACGATACGGTAATTGCCCTGGACATCTTGGTATCGATGCCATTGGCTGGCCCATGCTGACACTGTATCTAAATGAGGGATCGCAAGATACCGTGGTGTATTATCGATTGATCAGGCATGGAAATTGCCACGACAGAGATCCTATTTGTTTACAAAAGGCAGTGAATTTGTTTACCATTTTTATTAACATCAACCCCCCCCCCCCCTCCCCTACCTACTTGCATAGGTTTCTCTCTTTGTACGTCAGAAAGAAGCTTACAGTTCTAGAATAGGGTCCTTGACTCTATAGGGGTCTACGGCATACGGATTGAAGCAAACATAAATCGTGTACTTGTATCACTGGTATAGATGGAGGTCACCGTGACCGAATGGATAAGATAACTCGCTCTTAAACTTCCCATATGCTGATTTCGAGATAGCGGGTTCAATCGCTACACTGGTCTGTTAGGCTAAAATGTTGACCTCTCGTCCTTGTCTTGGGGATGTAAATTGCAAGCATCTCTTAAGTCGGAGTGTGTGCGTGTGATGGCTAGGGACACTGGTCGCAGGTAAATTACGTGGAAAAGAACAAGAGGAAGGCAGAGAAGTAAATATCTGGATGGCATAGCTACCTGGCATAATCGAGATAAAAACGCAGATCTGGTGATCATGTGATAACTTGAAATGGTGAAATATGAACGTATAGGCTTATCGGTATGACTCTTGATGATGATGAATTCACGTCAACTTTGACCTTAGCTCACATACCCAAGCAAACTCGCACTGCGACTTTTTCGTATTAGGCGCATTCATACTGACTGCTGACGCGTTCCCTTCAGGTTTTCGCTGACTTCCTAAACATTAACTGGCTTATGCTTGGCCTAGCTAGTCAACCGCGGACAATTAGAACCATCAATCTTGCAGCTCTCAAGACGATAGATTTCCTCGATGTTCCTGATTTCCTGGGTAAATTGCTCGCAGTGAAAGCGTGTCACACGTGTTAGTAACACATGAAAGCGAGTCACACTTTTTAGAACAAATGAAAGCGTGTCACACGTTTTAGTAACACATGGAAGCATGGCATTGGTGTTAGAATCACATCAATGCAATTGGTTTTTTTTTTTTTAAATAAGAAAGCAAAGTGTTTTCAGTCTGTGTGGGATATAAATTGAATAGTACTATTTCAAATAATTGGTTTAAAAACAATATTTGTGGGTTTTTTTTTTTTTATCTTTCCTGAAATATTGATATTGGTATTTTGCTTGCGAGAAATGTTGATATTGGTATGTTGATTGCGTGAAATGTTGATATTTATATCCCTCTTGCGAAATCTAATGATCTTGGATGTCAGTAAGGCCGAATGGATAATAACGTCCGGTCTAAATCATCCGGCGTGCTGATGTCGGGGTAGCTCGATCAGCTCCTACACCTGTATGGACATCAACTTTCACTCCTCGTCCTTAATTTGGGGACGTAAATTACAATTACATCAGAAGTCGGAGTGGGTTCGCCTGATGGCGAGGGACACTGGTAAAAGGGAAAGCTAATCCCCAAGCATGGTCCATACATGTGCTACTAATTCTAGTAGTGACCACTACTTGGCAGTGCGTTGGGCTAATTTTGCGTGTGTATTATTTTTCCTATTACCGGTGTCCCTAGCCATCACGCGAATACGCTCCGACTTCTGAGGTACTTGTAATTTACATCCTCGGGTCCAGAACGAGAGATCAATATTTTAGACCAACTGAACAGAGTAGGGGTTGGACTAGTTACCTGGACGCCACACACCGGAAGCTTAAGAGCGAGCGATCTAATCCATTCTGCCATGCTTAAGTCTTACGAGAAAATGTTCTGGTACCCATTTTACAATGGGGCGATTTAGGAGTCCAGTTCGACTTCTTAATAAAACCCCACCTCTTTGAGGATTCGAACACACGACGACAGTGCCTGCAGGTTAGTTTGCCTTAAGGCTAACTGGAAAGATTCCCTGAGAGCCCTTTACGTAACTGTTGTTCGACTGTGGGTCTAACTCTTTGTCCCAATATGTTTGCGTACATTTTCCCTGTGTAGCTCAGCAGTGATATACGAGGGTCGTTCAGAAAATAATGCACCACATCGTTTTTCTTGGCTAATAATGAAGATGACATTTTGCCCACTTCAATTATGGCGTGTGTCGATTGTATACACAGCTATAATGTTTGTATCTTATTATATCTACAAGAATGCTTCTCTCTTCAAATCGCGCTCGTTGTCTACACAAAACATTGTAGCAGCTCAACGGGAGCCAGAACTTAAATGTCAACGACAATGATGGTAGAAACGCTGGCAATCCACGTCCAGATAAACATTAATAGTGTTGCTCGGTCGGACAGGTTATCAACAAATGATTATATGACCATTCCCATGTTGATGGGAGGATTGGCCAAGAATATAATAAATAATTATTGAGAAATATACTAATTCGACTGCCGAATCCGATGCTATCCTATTTCATAAATAAATGACAATTAACTTGCCTGTGGGCCATCGTTCTGTACCTATATTACGTTTATCTGAGTTACGTTGATCTATGTCTGGTGTGACGCCATGACCTTTAATTGCTGATCGCTCGGCCAGTTATGATGCGCTCAATTCTTCTTATTTCTTCTGCGCCCTGCGTTCATTCCCGATTGTTTCTTGCCATTCAGATTGTGCCCTTATTTCCTGACGTTGCGTGAGTCTCATATAGCGTGTCCATAACCTTTTCTATTAGCTATTGTTATTGAAACTTCGGTGTTACAATCAAGACCGCCCGTCTTCAAGATGTTGTCAAACTTTACTGCCTATGGTAACCGTAGTCCATGTGACGTCATGTAGTAACCTTTGTATTCATGCGCCTCTCGATGACTCTCTTTATTTGTCTGCCACAATTTTTTCATCCGACTATACATCATTGACTCATGCCTCCGACGCTACATGGCATGCACTAAATTGCAACCTAACCAGCCAAATAGTATGGCTTTCCTAATCCGTTGAAATGGAGCGTGTTTGCAACTTGCGTTATAAGCAGCGAATTGTGATAGAATTTCTTGTTGCAGAGAAGAAAACGGTTGTGAACATTCACAGGCGTCTATGTAATGTGTATGGGAGTTTTCGCAGTCGACATGGGTACAGTACAGGAGTTCAGATAATCAAAGAATCAGGAAGTGGATTTACGGAGCTGCTTGATCGGCGGCGTTGTGGACGTTCTGTCACAGCCACCAACGCAGAAATATTGAAATGCTCTGAGGGCATTATTCTTAATGATAGGCGAATCACTACTCAATAATTCGCCTTACAGTTGTCAATTAGCAATGGTAGTGCATATGCAGTTATAAAAGCTTTCTGATTTTCTAAGGTTTGCTCAAGATGGGTTCCTCGAAGTCTCACAAATGACCACCGATTGCAAAAGAAAGCAATTTCTTCTGAATTGTTAGAGCGTTCCAATGCTGATGGAGAGAATTTTGTAGGCTAAGATCTTTACAGGTGACGAAAATCTTGGCAAATCATTTTGAACCAAAGAAAACACAAAACAGTCAATTAAGTGATATCATCAGCAATCACCGCGAAGAAAGAAATTCAACACAATCCCCTTCAGCTGGAAAGGTCATAATCACTGTCTTTTGGGACATTGAAGGTATGATTCTTATGGATGTTATTTCAAGAGGAGAGACAATCAATTCGCAAGCTTACATTAAGAAACTGAAAAAAAAAAATCTAATCAACGTTTTCGCAGAGTTCGGCCACACAAGAATCCAGCAGACCTCGTCCTTTTCACGACAATGAGCGACCTCCAAAATCTGGCAAAACAGGAAGCAATCACCAAATAGAGTTGGACTGTATCACCTCATCCACTCTATAGTCCGATTTGGCACCCTCTCATTTTCAGCTATATTGGTCCACTCCGTAGGATAAGGTTTGAAGATGATGAAGGGGTGATTCATGAAGCTAAGAAATTGCTACATGATCAAGATACAATCTGGCACGGGCAAGGAATACATTCACTTGTTTCACGCTGACATAAAGTCATTCAAGTTGATGGGGATTAATTTGAATAATACAGATATTTACATGACATATCCTTGTATTTTGTGCATAAATTTCATGCTTTTTGAATAAACAGATCGTGACAAAAACGATGTGGTGCATTACTCTGTGAACGACCCTGGTACCTCTGTATGTTTCACACTCTCTCATATTGCCTTTCCTTTCCCATATTGTTACTCTTACATATTGGATGTGAAAGGTGGACGATGAGCAGACAAATTA
>OY992880.1:133640803-133668303 GCA_963921405.1 Cepaea hortensis | reverse complement strand
TGTCAAGAGGGTTAAGCACGTGACATAACGGAGCAGACGAACAAAGTGACATCATAAGGACAATTTAACAATGACAAATAAAATGTTTCTTCCATATTGAGCATGCAATAACAGATGATGGCAGAAGTGAAATAGAAATATAACAAAAGAATAGAAATATATCCAAAACTCCTTTCAACATCATGAAATCAGTATTCACATCTACAGAGATTAACAACTCATTAACAATTAGAATTGTCAAATGTTATGTATATTCAAACTTCTATAAGGTGCGAAGTCTGGGCAATGAACAAGCTATTAGACCAGTGGTTCTCAACCTTTTTTGGCCCGTGCCCCCTTTCACCATATTTTCAGAACGTCATTCCCCCCCCCCTTTCATATTTCCTATCTAAAAATCCCCCACCCCTATACAGTATACGTAAAAATGGAAGGTAAATTTAATAGCATATACTAAGACAAGTCTAGACATCTACATACAATATGATTTGTGGGTCTACTTACTTTATAAAATGAATTTTAGAAGGATGAGACGTACATAACTGTAAAGTATGAAGGGAAAAACAATATCAAGTAATCGGTTTTTGTATTAACACGATCTTGAAATGGTCTTCATTCCTCTCCCCCCCCCCCCCCCCCCCCCATGGAAACCCTAAAATTCGCCTCTGGGGGTGGGAATTCCCCACCGGTTGAGAACCACTGTATTAGACAGTCGAATAGAGGCTCCGGAGATGTGTATATACAGAAGAATATGTCATATTCCATGGAAACAAAAACAATCAAATACAGAGATCCTAGGAAACCGGGAATGAAAAGAGAGTTCATGAAAGAAACAAAAAAGAGGTAAGTGAAATATTCAGCTACGTTGAAAGACATACAACTCTTATAAAATCCATTCTGGAGGGTAAGGCTGAAGGCAAGCGAGCAAGAAATAAGCAACAATACAAGTGGGAAGATAACATCAAGAAATGGACGAACAGCAAACTGGATGTACAATTAGGGCGAGAGACAGTGTTAGATATCCATTGCAGTTAACCATCATTGTGTATACGGCATCTGATTGATTGAAAATGTAGGACCAGGTTTAAACACGCTTCAAAGCTGGGTACAGAAAATACAAAACCATAACCATTACATGCCTGCTTGAGTGTGCCTTCTAAATTACCTGCAAAACTGCCGGCTATTAGCAAAGTTCTCTTCTGTTTGTCGTTTCCTTATCGCTGAACGTTAAAACCATTAGCATATGGACAGAACAACCAGGAAAGCATATTGTGTAACTTCATTCATTTTTACTAGTACATTTACACATTGCTGATAACGCTGGATCAATATCTGTTACAGTATATACTGCTGCCACAACTTCAGTCACCACAACCACCGTCGAAGTCTTTATAACTACTACTACTACTACTACTACTACTACTACTACTACTACTACTACTACTACTACTACTACTACTACTACTACTACTACTACTGCTGCTGCTGCTGCTGCTACTACTACTACTACTACTACTACTACTACTACTACTACTACTACTACTACTACTACTACTACTACTACTACTACTGCTACTGCTACTACTGCTACTGCTACTACTGCTACTGCTACTACTACTACTACTACTACTACTACTACTACTACTACTACTACTACTACTACTGCTACTGCTACTACTGCTACTGCTACTACTACTACTACTACTACTACTACTACTACTACTACTACTACTGCTACTGCTACTACTGCTACTGCTACTACTACTACTACTACTACTACTACTACTACTACTACTACTACTACTACTACTACTACTACTACTACTGCTGCTGCTGCTGCTGCTGCTGCTGCTGCTACTACTACTACTACTACTACTACTACTGCTGCTGCTGCTGCTGCTGCTGCTGCTACTACTACTACTACTACTACTACTGCTGCTGCTGCTGCTGCTGCTGCTACTACTACTACTACTACTACTACTACTACTGCTGCTGCTGCTGCTGCTGCTACTACTACTACTACTACTACTACTACTACTACTACTACTGCTGCTGCTGCTACTACTACTACTACTACTACTACTACTACTGCTGCTGCTGCTGCTGCTGCTGCTACTACTACTACTACTACTACTACTACTACTAGTACTATTGCAGGTGCTGCTGCTGCTGCTACTGCTGCTGCTGCTACTATTACTACCAATACTACTATTACTACTATTACTACCAATACTACTACTATTACTACTACTACTATTACTACTACTACTATTACTACCAATACTACTATTACTACTATTACTACCAATACTACTATTACTACTATTACTACCATTACTACTATTACTACCAATACTACTACTATTACTACTACTACTATTACTACTACTACTACTACTACTACTACTACTACTACTACTACTACTACTACTACTACTACTACTACTACTACTACTACTACTACTACTACTACTATTACGTCTACTTCTACCAATACTGTTTCCACTACCACCACACCATCACTGCTACTACCACCGCCACCACTACTACTACTAATGATAATGGTATTAATACCATTACAGCTACCACTACTACCACCACCACTACTACTAATACCACTACAATTACCACACATACTACTACTGCTGTTATTACTCAACACCACATCTCCACAGTCTCAATTTTCTTCACCATCCCCCTTACATTTTGTCCATCATTCCCATCTATTCCTAACAACAGTCCACTTCTTGTGATATTTCTTCCATTATATATTTTCACACATACACAAGGAATTCAAGAGAGCAGTACAGGACAGACATATGTAAAAGAGAATGTTCAGGATGCTCCACGACCAGCCTATAGGCCTAAGTATTAGATGCTGATAGACACACAGCAAGCTCCACGACCAGCCCCAAGGCCTACGTATTAGATGCTGATAGACATACGGGAAGCTTCGTAATGAAGTCCTTAAGCTGCACGCCTCGCACTCTGAAGGCTGTTGGTTCAATTCCGAGATAAAACCCGGGGTTGTAAGGTCGATCCTCTGGACTTTAAATACCTTCAAAAACACTGGAGAATCTTATCTATTTATCCATACTGACACATATTATTATTACTTTTATCATAATAATTGGCGGGGTCAGAATAATAACTAGGTCAGAATGCCACTATGCATACGTCATTCTAGCCATGGTCTGGTGAGTAGTAAGGGGGGGGGGGGGGGGGGGTTCCTAATAGATCCCTAAATCTGGAGCCGCTCCAGATTTATGTCGTCATATTTTACAATATGAATAGTATGGATCCAGATCCGTGACGTCGTAAACCGACTCCAGAATTTTCAAAAAATGGCGGGAAATTTATATTTTGGGTACTTCCGGTTTCACTTCCGGTTTGACTGTTGTACTTCCGGTTGACAACTTCTGGTCCATATGTGACAATGTCTCCCGCCCCCAGGTGTCTCCGTCAGCCGCCTCCGACCAGCCCGATTGCCCCCGGGACCGTTTGAAGACAGTGAGGCAAGCCCCGGGCATGTGGAATACTCATATGGATAAGTCGACCAAATATGCACCGGGCACGCGGGTTCGAGTCCCATTGTGTGTGTGCGTGCATGCGTGCGTGTGTGTGTGTGAACGTAAACGGGGTAGGCCTATGTGAGGGGCGCAAGGGAATGGGCCCCTATCCCGGATATTAGCCTTTGCACCCCAGAGGGAGACCACCAAACTTATATCAAGATATGAAGAATGGTATCCACCAAGGCTCCTGGTCAGACCAAGAGGCAAAAAGAGACTCTGATCTTAGCCAAAAGACCGGAAAGATTTGAGCCTAAAGGACGATCGGGAATATTCAGCTTTAGGAAAAAAGCCTGAAGCCAGATTATGCTGTATAAATACTAACGATGATGTTATATATCATTACATAATAAACGTAATAACATATAGAATTGATTTATTCCTAGAGAAAATAACATTAAAGACCAGTCTCAAAATTATACATCAATTGAAATAACATAATTAGTGAATTTTGCTAAATAATCATTAAAATATTGTTTTAATAACACGAGTTATTTCCCTTTGCATATTTTGGAATTAATTGTGTCCCTTGATACCGACAAGCCCGGGGCTTGCCTTCTGCTTTTAGTGTAATATCGCAGTGACCGATTAACGTATGATAGTAAAATTTTGAATATAGTGGTTGTAAATGGGCTTAATCGACTGAACACATCGCCGAATGTATAAACAGATATGCTAAGACACTTTGCTTTAATGCCAACGAAGTAATCACATGAAAAATGTGCTTAAATGTTAACACAAAACTACAATTTATGTCAGAAATTGTACATCTCGAAATGCAAAACCTATCGGTATGCGTGGATTTTGACAAATCTGTTTTAGTATGCAGTAATCTTGCAAAAGCGTTAATGCACCCGATAGTGATAAAAGAGACGTATTATACAGACATCAATGTTATCACAGCACTCAGGTATCTTGTAAAAGTAAAAAGTGGTCTGATAATCACATGTGCGTGAGTCCATTCCGATAGCTTGAAATAATTAGCACATATGTGTGAATGATAGTAGTACAGGATGTCGTTATCGAGCCGTACTTCTGGTTCACCATAGGAAACCGAAATAATTTCTTATATCGCTTATGTTGCGCCACAACAAGCAGTAAGAAGCTGAATTTTCAAAGCTCATGCGGTAGGATACATAACTACTTTCGCTATTGTATATGTAAAAAGATAAACTTTAATTATAAAAAGTTATATTTATAACATGGTATTTTTGATGTGAAAAGTGAAAAGTAAATGTGACGACATGCGTAGGAGGGCTGCCACTAACAATTTCAAGGCATATTTACGGATCCGAACATCAGAAGCTCTTGCCTTTTTCCAGTTATATCTATTGTAAAGTAACTGATTATATATTATAAGGGCGGGTACTACTGTCAGTAGTGGATGGGACTTTACCACTATCATCATACCAATGGCTATTTTGTAGAGACACAAGACTCGTCCTTGGGTTGTGTGATGGTGTACAGCCAGTCACACGATCGTGTGTCTAAGGAATACAGACGGCCACGCATCTAAAATCAGTCAAAGTTGGCGCTACTTCCAATCACATCCACACGGATACATTCTGAACACGTGGGTAATTGTTAAATCCGGTCAAAAGATGGCGGTGCTTCCGATAACATGTATAATGGTACATCTGGTACACATGGGTAATGGTTACAAATGATCAGAGACGGCGTCGCATCCGATTGCATGTGGTAATGGTTACATCCAGGCCACTTGCTCACTGGCTAAATCCGGTCAAACATGACGCTGCTTTCCATCGCATGAGTAATGAATACAACCAGACCACGTTCTCACGGGCTACGAGTGGTCAAAAATGGCGACGCATCTGGTCACATGTAGTAATGGCTAAAACCAGACCACGTGATCACTGGCTAAAGCCAATAAAATATGGCGCTGCATCCGTTCACGCATGGGTAATGGTCACGTCCTATCAAATATAGGTCTGCTTCCGGTTGCCTGTGCAATAGCTACAACCAGACCACAAACTCACTGGTTAAAGCCGGTCAAAGATGGCACTGTATCCAATCACAAGCGAAATGGCTACAATCAGACAACGAGATAACTGGCTATACCCAGTCCAAGATAGGGTCGCATCTGGTCACATGTGGATAATGGTCACGTCCGATCAAATATGGCTCTGCTTCCGGTCGCATGTGTAATGACTACAACCAGACCACGTTCTCACTGGCTAAGAGTGGTTAAAGATGGCGTCCCATCCGGTCACATGTGGTAATGGCTACAACCAGACCATGTGCTCACCGATTAAAGCAGATCAAAGATGGCCCTGCATCCGATCACACGCGATAATGGCTACAACCATATCACGTGCTCACTAGCTAAACCCTGTCAAAGATGGCATCGCATCCGGTCACATGTGCAATGATACATCCGAGACACGAGGGTAATGGCTACGATCGGACCACATAGGGCGCTGCTTCCGGTCATACGTGTGAGGGTATATCCAAGACACGCGGATGAGAGGGATACTACAGAGAAAGATTGTCCTGTCGGCTGACGAGCCAGGAGACCTAACTCATGATGATCATCATATATGGGAGTGATTCCACTAAATCGTCAACATTGGATCTGAAGGGTATATTGGTCGCCCTTTCCTCTTGTCTATATCCGTTAGGGTGGTCCACCGAGTAACACCAAAGAACATCCCAACATCAATAAACATGGACACTTTCGATTGTAGTATACACAACAGTATCCAAATATTACAGTGTCCGACTAAGTCTTTCTCATACTCATGATGCAGAGATGTGATGGCCGATGCTAGTCGGGGAAGCCGTATCTGTACGTGTCAGCTATCAGGTCATACAGCGATGATTGGCTAGTGTATGATAACAGATGTATAATATTACACACGAACATAACAGACTGTCCCGACTCAACCTTAGGCAATGCGTGTAACATGACATTTCACGTATCCGCTGTTATAACCAGCGACTTTTTCACGTAGCAAATTAGACATCTACATTTTCATTACCTCTCTATGTGTCAATATGGGTCTTTACATCTTTCTCCAGAAACTCATTTCCAAGACCAATATATGTTTTCCAGTGTACCTGCTCAGTGCCACACTTCACTGCCAGACAAAAGTACAGCTTCTGTGTAACACTTCAACAGTCAAATAAGAAATTATGTTAGACAAAGTATTAACAATATTGGTCAAATACAGAAATGTCTCAACCAAACATATAAAAAGTTGGAAATTTGCTAACCAAATGGGAAAGATATTGACCAAGTAGGAAATTGTGTTAGTCAAAGAGGAAAAATATTGACCAAGTAACGAAATACAGCGTTCAAACTTATGAAAAGTAGGAAACTTTGTTAACCAAATGTGAAAACTATATCGTCCAAAGAGAGAAATATCTCGTTCAAACTTACAAGAAGTAGGAAAATTGCCAGCCAGATGGGGAAAAATGTAGGCCAAATACATAAATATCTTGGCCAAACTTAACGAAAGTAAGAAAATGTGTTAACCAAATGGGAAAAAGATTGACCAAATACAGAAATATATCGTTCAAACTTATAAAAAGTAGGAAAATTTGTTAACCAAAGGGGAAAAATCTTGGCCAAGTAAGACACTTTGTTAACCAAAATAGTAAAAATATTGAAAGAGTAACGAAATATCTCCGCCAAACTTACGAAAAGTATGAAACTTTGTTAAGCAAGTATGAAAAAAGTATCAGCCAAAGATAGAAATATCTCACCCAAATTTATAATCAGTGTGAAAATATGTTCGCCAAATGTGCAAAATATCGACCAAATACAGAAGTAGCTCGTCCACACTTATAAAAAGTAGAAACATTTGTTAACCAAACAGGAAAAATCTTGACAAAGTAAGAAAATTTGATAGCCAAATGGTAATAAAATATTGACCAAGTAACGAAATACATCGGCCAAATTTATGAAAAGTCGGAAACTTTGTTAACCAAAGGTGAAAAAATATCAACCAAGGAGAGAAATATTTCAACTAAACTTATAAAAAAATAGGAAAATTTGTCACCCAAAGGAGAAAAAAGGTCGAACAAACACATAAATATCTCAACCAAACTTATAAAAAGAAGGAAAAAGATTGACCAAGTCACAAAACATATCTCATCAAAATTTATGAAAGATAGGAACAATTGTTAACCAAATGACAAAACATTCTTGGCCAAGTAAGAAAATATTTTAGCCAAATGGGAAAAGTATTGTCCAAGTAATGAAATACATTGTCCAAGCTTATGAAAAGTAGGAAACTTTGTTAACCAAATGTTAAAAAGTTGGCCGAATTTCAACCAAACTTATAAATATTGCAACCAAACTTACGAAAAGTAGGAACACTTTGTCAACCAAATGTGAAAAATGTTGATCAAGTAAAGAAATATTTCTAACAAGCTTATAAAAAGTAAGAAAATTTTGTGAAAAGTTTGGCCAATTGTCAACCAAACTTATTATAAAAAGTAGGAAACTTTGTTAACCAAATGTGAAACATTTGGCCAAATTTCATCGAAACTTATAAAAAAGTAGGAAGATTTGTGAACCAAAGTGAAAAATTTTGGCCACAATTGGAGACTGGTCTTTAATGTTATTTTCTCCAGAAATAAATAAATTGTGTATTTTTATTACGTTTATTATTTACTGATATATTACATCATTGCTAGTATTTATATAGCATAATCTGGCTTCAGGCTATTTCCTAAAGCTGAATATTCCCGATCGTCCTTTTGGCTCAAATCTGTCAGATCTTTTAGGCTAAGATCAGAATCTAGTTTTTCCTCTTGGTATGGCCAGGGGCCTTGGTTGATATCATTCTTCATATCTTTATATAAGTGTGGTGGCCTCCCTCTGGGGGGTGGGGGGAAAAGGCTAATATCCGGGGTAGGTGCCCATTCCATTGCGCCCCTCACATCGACCTACCCCGTACACACACACACAATGGGACTCGCACTGGGTGCCCGGTGCATATTTGGTCTACTTATCTATATGAGTATTCCACATGCCCGGGGCTTGTCTCGCTGTCTTCAAGCGGTCCCGGGGCCGTCGAGCGGGGTGGTTGAGGCCGACGGAGGCATCTGGGGGCGGGAGCTACTGTCACCCATTGACCGGAAGTAGTCAACAGGAAGTACAAATGTCAACATTAAGTACCCAAAAACATAAATGTTCCGCCATGTTGTGAAAATTCTTAAGTCGGTTTATGACGTCATGGGTCTGGAGCCATACTATTCATATAGTATATAGAGCGGGTCCAGCTTTAGGAATCCATTAGGACCCCCCTTACTATTATTATTAATCCTTATTCGTACTCCGGTTTCAAACATTTTCCGGTGGTGTTTTGGTTTTAAAGAATGACCTCTACCATCTACTAGAAGAAGACATAGCTGATCCACGACTCTAGTGATCGTGTGAGATGGCGAAACATGACCGCCCGCCCTAATCGGTATGGCACATGATGATTACCTCTACCATAGGGCAAACTAGCAGAATATCGACAGAGTGCATACACTGTGTAATATGAGCCAGGATTCTAGTGTCAGCTCCACATATCTTGATCATTATGTGCCATGTCGATCATGTGGGCGATCATGTTTCGCCATCTCACACAATTACCATTGTCGTGGATCAGCTCTGTGTTCGTGTCTCAACCATACCATGTTGCCAAGCCATTAAAATATTTACTTTCCTGCCTTCCTTTTGTTCAACCCCCCTCGGATTTGCCAGTTATCATCAAGTTCTCTAGTCTATTTCTTCACATAACGTGTCCAAAAATTGTGACTGTTTACGTCTAATACCCCTAATCAGTTTACAGTTTTCATTTGCCTCCTGTAGGACTTGCTCATTGGTTTATCTGTTTGTCCATTGTATTCTTCCTCAGAAACCACATTTCCACTGCCATTAGATATTTTTCAGCTTATCTGCTCATTGTCCACGTTTCACAGACATTCAAAGTTTCAGGTGCTATGTAGATACACATATATACACAAGTACAGGTGCTATGTAAATACACATACGCTATGTGTGCTATTTTTTAAATATAATTTCCAATTTCGTAAATATGCCTGGACAGCGGCCGATTAGGCTCTCTCTTTTCAATTTCTAATTGCCTGGGGATTGTTAGCGTACACATCGCTCGCCCCATCACATCAGTTTTTGGTTCACTTTTGTCTGAGACAACTGGCCATGTGAGCCACTACCACAAGGATAAAGTTTATTGGAGAGTCTACAGGCGAGGTGCTTGAGTTGTTCTGGTGCCGGTCTCGATGCATGAATGGCACACCAAGAACCAGACCTTGAGTTATTTCTGATATTCAAGACTAAGATAAGAATAAGGATAGTAGTCAACATCTTGGATAACAAAAAGAACAAATGCATCCATACTTCAAGAGCTGAATATTGAGCAAGGTTGGCTATTAAGACGATAAAAGAAAGAAAATTGAAACATTTTGGTCACTTGAGACGTCACAAAAGTTTGGAGGGAACAATAATGGAGGGGTATATGCCTGGGAAGAGAGGAAGAGAGGAGGAAGCCAAAGAGAAGATGGGTGCAGGATGTGGCGGATGATCTTTAGATGGATGTATCGGACGCGGGACATCTTGCTTATGATCGAGAGGTTTTGCAGAAGGTTGTTATGGGAGCGATGTTCTGCAAAAAAACATGCCACTGAATGATTGAATGAATGAATGAATGAATGACAGTATAGCCCCATAGAATTAACCCTTCTTGTATACAGCGAACAACACAGAGTTATACAGTAATATTGTCACTGAGATATCTCCGGTACTGTTCAACGCCTACACAGTGAGAATCACCAGTGAGCAGATCACTGGACCTGGCAGGACATTGTCATATGCCGATGATGTTTTACTGTATCGTCAGGGTAAGGATAGAGAGGAGGTTGCTGTGGAACTACAAACCGAACTCAATCGCATAAGTACTTGGTGTGATGAAGCTGGGGCAATGGTCAACCCAACAAAGACAACAGTGACGTGGTTCTCGTTGAATAATCACATTGTCAACAATCCAACACCAACTGTAATGCTGTGTTCAGAGACGGTGGAAAGAACGCAGGCAAAGAATTACCTCGGGATACGGTTTGATCGAAGCCTTGCTTATAATGTGCACATAGACCAGGTGATAACAAAGGCCAAGCGGGGTTTGGCAGCGATGCGGGTGATGGCGGCAGCAAACTGTGAGCAGCGCCATCTATGTCTACTGTACGAGGGGCTGGTCATGTCTGTTTTGGAGTATGCAATGGCAATCCTGACTCTCAGCCATAAGCAGATAGAAAGGATGGAAAGGATACAGAATGAAGCTATGCGCATTATTCTTGGATGTACAAGAGATACAGCATGCAGGGCGATGCGATACCTTCTTGATTTTCCAACCATTGAAGAGAGAATACAAGTTTGCAAGGCACGCGCCTACCTCAGAAGTAACGCAAACACACAACATCCACTGCATAGTGAAATTAGGAAGGTGAAGGGCAGCAGGTTAAAAAGAGGACAGTCGTGGATGGGTCAAGCCGAAGACATTCTTCAACAGGTGTGTTCACTTGAGGACTTAGAACCTGGCTAGGAGTGGGTGCAAGTGCCAACAGACTTCTGCACATCCTTTTCAGTTTGCATCCAACTATATAGGAAATGCAGACAAGAAAATCCGGCTGCTGTTGAGGCTGAAGTACAAGCGTTGATTTTCGAGAATTTGCTAGACGGTGACGCGGTCATCTACACAGATGGGTCGGTCGTCCGACATGTGAGAATCTCATGGGCCTTTACAGCTCGGGCCGGACGGAGAATTGTGAAGGAGGACTCTGGTGCTTTCACTGAAACCACAAGTAGCCTGACCATGGAAGTCATGGCAGTAAGTAAAGCAATAACATGGCTCGAGACACAGACATTCACTAGGGCATGTTTCCTTAGCGACTCATTGAACATGATCAAGAGGATAGAGGAGGGGTTGATCCGAAGAGAATGGTTGCTGCCTCTGAAGCGGTCTCGGCTGGCAAAGATTAGTTTCATCTTCGTGCCAGGGCATGCGGGAGTACAAGGAAATGAGCGGGCTGACAAGCTCGCAGGTGAGGCTACTGTGGAGGGCGGATGCGCCATGGACCAGGCTGACATTCTGAATGCTCTACGAGAAGTGAGACTTTTGCGAGAACCAAGTGATGACTGTGAATCTACAACAATGGCCAGACTGCGAGAGCAGCAAATTAAAAGAGGGGTGGCCAAACAAGAACACTACGCAGGAAGCCAAAGAAGATTGATAAACCAACACAGAACTGGCGTCGTTAGCCGCTACACGTTGCGGGATGTGCTGAGGAGGGGATCCGAGCACTTATGGACTGAATAATTCGATGTGCAATGAGGATGATCTGTCGACTAACTAACTAACTAACTAATATTGTCACTGAGGAATTGAATCGAAGAAAATGGAAATGTAACACTTAGAGAACATGCTTTGACATAAAGGTGATTACATGCCAAGTAGCTTACGCTTGGGGTATTTTTTTTATTTTTTATTTTTATTTTCCAGGCGTCTGTAATAATGGCTGTCCTTATACACTTTGGCTGAAAAATTACTCAACGCATGAACTCAATGCTGCGAAAGTGAGTTGTCTCAATGAATAATTCATTACATACAGGACTGCTAGATATATTCTACGTCATCCGGCACAGTGACTCATCTGCAGTTTCTTCGTCCATAAAGCGTTTTATTCAGTGTCAACTGCAGTGATTTGTGGGTGAATAGTTGTCAGCGGCCTAAACAGAAAATGGGTAAGATTTTGCCAGATTCGTCATCCCACATTTCTGATGTGAGTTATCACACCTTTGTCATCGTCACGTACTCGTTGATTTAGAGCTACCACAAACTCATCGACCTTGATTTTGTAAAGACTGATCGAGTAATGTATCTGTGGGAAATCATCAGGTGTATGACCCTGGCCTTCACTAGATTTTGATGTTAGCAAGAGGTCATGTTGAGAAATACCCAGTATATGCATGTTACACCGCATTTAGTCCCAGCTGGAGCTATTAATTCCACATCATGGCTGGGTGCTATCTAAGGGCCATAATTATAATGCCTTCCACACACCGGGTAAACATCCAGTTGATGAGCACTAAATGAAATTAATTCTTTGGATTCAGGTCAACATCCTCCAGACTTGACTGGCGACCTCGACATCACCAGCAACCTTTAAGATACTTCTTAGGAGCTGATCAGCAAAAAGCTTGCACAAGCCTATTACTGGGTGATGTGCCCTGTGTTAGGTCTGTTTTTGTTTGTTTGTTTGTTTGTTTTTTTTTTTTTTGGGGGGGGGGGGTGGGGGTGGGGGGGGGGGGGGTATGAGGGTATGGGTGTCTTTTCCCTATCACCGTTGTGTTCTGGTGATGTGTTTACAGGCAGTTTAATATCTTCATGTTTCCAACTCTTAATGGTTCCAGTGATCCAGTTCGAAGTGAACTTTTAACATTTTGCAAATTAGATCTTCTAAAGCATACTAGTTGGTTCACGTTCATTAGTGTACGGTAGAACTAAATGAACACGATCATGCATTTGAAATCATAAATATGTGACGAAGTGGCTACAGACGCAATTCATAATCCTGCGTTCGAAACACAGCTGCCGGCGATTTGGCAACAGACCGCTTTGCGTTGGTTCATATACAAAGGTATGAGTTCCGGTCGTTCCCAAAGCAATGGCAAAAATTGTTCGCATATCCTTTACAGGACATCGCTGTCAACATCAGCATCTTTCAGCTGATTGTTGATTTCTTGGCAAGATTACGCTCAGTAGTTTTCCATTGCTTTCTAAGCGACCGGCTCACATACCCCATAAGTTACCGACGCGGCGAGAACCGCTACTTATTCTCGCGAACGTAACGTTACTCATGAGAGTATACGGGATTATGGAGAAACTCGTTTAACCCCTTGACCAGGGAGACCGGCAATGGCAAACTACTGAACATAAACTTACCAATATCCTGTAATGCAGTGGTTCTCAACCGGTGGGGAATTCCCCCCCCCCCCTTTTCCAGGGGGGAACTTTGGGGTTTCCCGGGGAGGGGGGGGGGGGGGGGGAATGAAGATTATTTCAAGATCGCATTAATACAAGAACCGATTACTTGATCTTGTTTTTCCCTTCATACTTTACGGTTCTGTACGTCTCACCCTTCTCAAATTCATTTTATAAAGTAAGTAGACCCACAAATCACGTTTTATGTGGACGTCTAGACTTGTTTTAGTATGTGCTTCCATTATTACGTATACTGTCTAGGGGCGGGAGGGAGGGGGAATTTTGATGTAGGAAATACGAAAAGGGGGGGGGGGATGACGTTCTGAAAATATGGTGAAGGGTGCACGGGCTAAAAAAGGTTGAGAACCACTGCTGTAAAGGATATGCAACTAAGTTTTCATTGATCTCATTATTTTGGCTCAGACATTAGGTAAGGGTGATAGTGTGTGACCGCACTATCGTTTACATATGGTAGGTATAGGTCTGGAGGATATTAAGTTATACGACAGAGGAAGCGGGCTGGTAAATTAGGACACCTGTCTTGTACATTCTATGTCTCAGTGGGTACCTTGTCTATCAGTCTCTGTCAACCAGTCTATATTGATTAAGGGACCAGATCACCTTATGATCTTTATAACGAGCCATTTTGTTTTGACTGGACATCTAGTGTGACTGAGACTGTCGGTTTAGAGAGAGTCGGACAAATGATCACCTGCCAGCCTTCAATACTAAGTTGTCAGGGAGGTGACTGGCTACAAATGGGTGGCACTGGATAGTGTCATTCCCTGTTTTTGTACAATGTCTTTGGTGTCGTCAGTCTTTTTCTTCTCGGGCGTCCTCGTGTACGATTGTATTTGATATAACGCCAGTGATGGTAGCTGATGCTAATGCATTCTAACTAAACGGCCTAACAATTTATTCTTCTAACTTTTAATATATGTGGTACAAAGTGTTGATCCCACTGTCTGTCTGATAACATCATTTCTTACTCGGTCTAAGATAACTAACTTGGCAGCTCTACTCAAGCATCTCGTCTCGCAGGTGTTGATTTTGCATAAGTATGATTTGGATCAGTGGTTCTCAACCGGTGGGGAACCCCCCACCCCCCACCCCAGGGGAGAATTTTAGGGTTTCCAGGGGGAATTAAGATTATTTAAAGATCGCATTAATACAAGAACCAGTTACTTGATATTGTTTTTCCCTCTAGATTTTACTGTTCTGTACTTCTCGCCCTAATGAAATTCGTTTTATAACGTAAGCGGACCCGCAAATCACGTTTTATGCAGATGTCTAGACTTGTTCTAGTATTTGTTATTAAATTTAGCTTCTATTTTTATGCATATTGTGTAAGGGTTGGTGGGGGAGTGGGGGTGTTATAGGGAGGAAATTCGAAGGGGGGTGGGGATGACGTTCTGAACATATGGTAAGGGGGTATGGGCCCAAAAAGGTTGAGAAACACTGATTTGGATAATGTCCAAGTTTGACATTGGTAGCATAGGATAGGTGTGAATAGGTTATTTATTATGTCGTTTTGCAATCATAGGTATATTTGGATGTTTCAGTATGGGTGATAGTTGATATATAAACGCATTTGGTTTTTGAAATCTGATGTTAATTGCTCTGTCTACTCTCCGATCTTCTGTGATCATGCTTCCTAGATATTAAAATTCTTTAACTAGGTTCAGAGGTGTACTATTTATCAGAATGTCTATGGACGAAAAAGAGAACACACAAATCTATCCAACAATAATTCAACACAGAAAAATAGTAAATATTAAGACAAATACAACTGATGAAAATAAAATAGTTGATCCACCAAACGGATGTGAACATTCTGGGAAAGGTAACTTTCCATGGAAGTGTACCAATGGAGCTGAGAAGAGAAAGGCCACGGCGTAAATTAAAATTATGAGAGACAATTTACACATAAAAGCAACAGAGGTTAACGATAGGCAGCAATTTCGAAAGACTGTTAAGGGGCAATGTTATGCGAAAAACCAATCTTTTGATCGTGATTATAGAATTGCGTGTAGAAACAGTTTGAATACTTTATTACTTGTGGTGACATATGGGAGATAATAGCAAGAAATATCTGATGTGCGGCTAAAATATATGGTTACTTTCCCTTATATATATATATATATATATATATATATATATATATATATATATATATATATATATATATATATATATATATATATATATATATATATATATATATATATATATATATATGCGTGTGTGTGTGTGTGTGGGGGGGGGGGGGGGGTATTTGTAAAGTCTCACTACACTTTGTATGTAGAACAATTTTGAAAAATGGAGTACATGACGTCATACAAAATGTGCCCCACAGTCCATCGTGAAGCAATATGTAGCGAATGGCTGTCGTCTGTTGGAGTAATTCTTCGCACTCTAAACAAAATGGTGTTATCAACGGAAGAAAAACATTGTTTGGTTGAACAAGTGTTTAGAAATGGCGGTCGATACAAACGGATGGCTGTTCAAAGATTTATAGCAAGATTTCCTGATAAACAACCTCCTCATCACAAATGCACAAACAACACAAAAAGGGGTATCCATTGGGTTGACAAAATTCTAGAAGACCTGGACTTTGCCGACGACATAGTGCTTTTGAGTTCAACACACCCAGATGCCCAAGAGAAAATAAACCATCTCCAAAATGTTTCAGGACACATTGGTCTCCAAATTAAAACCACAAAAACAAAAACTATAGATCTTACCAACAGTTCAGACGATACCAAATTAAGCAACCATGTTCTTGAAAAAGTCAACAGCTTCACATATCTAGGAAGCAAAATGACATCTACAGGGGACTCAACACCAGAAATATTATCTAGAATCTCACTGACATCTGGTGCCTTCAATAAACTGTTAAACATCTAGAAGTCAAAGACACTCAGCCAACATACGAAACTTAAAATCTTCAACTCTTGTGTGATTCCAGTGCTAACGTATGGATGTGAGAGTTGGAAATCAACGGTAGCTTTAGAAGAAGAAAAATTAGACAATTTTGAGAACAAATGTCTTAGAAGAATTCTAAACATCCAATGGACAGATTTCAAAACCAATGCGCAAATAAGACAAGAGACTAAGCAAGATACTGTATCCAATTTTATAAGAAAACGCCGTTGGAACTACATCGGCCATGTACTCAGAATGGACAAGACAAGACTCCCCTACCAAACCCTCATATGATCACCAGTAGGGAAAAGAAAACGGGGAAGACCAAGAGAGACCCTGCGTAGAACCATCATCAGAGAAGGCTCATTCAATGGCCAAGTAAATATCCAAGATCTACAACAGGTAGCAGCGAACCGCCGGACCTGCAGAACCATGACTTCTGCTCTATGTGCCGACTTAGGCTCGAGAGGAAAGACTAACTCATCGCATTACTGTTAGAACTTTGTTTGTCACAATCCCCTGCAACAGGCAGGTGCTGGCTGTTGTCTAAGGTCCCTTTAGTTTTCTGATATCACTAAGTAGTGCATGATGGATCAGCCACGGGTATCACAACACAGATAAGTACTTTGATCACCAGCGAGAAGTCACTGGATAACGCCGGTTTTCGCGCACACAACTTTATTGATTATGAAGAGACATGATGAAAACATACACTATTCCCAGAAACCACATTGGACCAGGTGAAGCATATGAGACCACCACAATACTGCCTTCGATCGGCCTTGTGACACAACTAGTCACACCAGATTCTTTCCCGTGTCCGAACTCAACTGAATGCCTGGCTAAGTTTCCACCCTTACCACAAACACCGAGTAACTGGCTAGTTTCCTCGACGTAGTACACAAAATCAACTCTCCTGGCTAAGTTTTCCTAACTTAGCCCCAGACCTCAACTGCCTGACTAAGTCTCCCTCACTTAGCTCCAGACTGACTGCCGCTGAATGCCTCGACCCATCGTTTCCTTCACTCTATATTCTGTCTCATAGGGAACCCCCATAAACAAATATTTCACCATTGAACCCAATTACAACTTCCCCCAACATTACATTTCTGGGGTATTCCTTTGTCTATTCTCTCTCCAGCACGTTCCTCTCTGCCCCCTGGTGATTCAGACTGACATCTCCGTGATATAACAACCCATTGTGTTTGGCGCTCAACCATTGCCTTGGGATTTCCTTACTCCACCTCTCTGACCCCACATTCTTATACCTCTTATCTGACCCCTGTAACCTCGATTGTATTTTCCAGATTCTTAGCCTCTACCTCTACCATGCCTTGGCGTAAAAACACGCACGTTGCATTGTGATGAAGTTTCTTGCTACAGGAAATATGGAAGATGCTCCGCGATCGGGTAGAACTGCTGTGCCCGAAGAAAAATGTCTAGATATCTAAGACAGAATCCTGGAAAGTTCAAGCAAGTCTTGAAGGAAAATGTCGCAACAAGTGAACATATCAGAGAGCACAGTGTACAAAATTTTTAAACAACTATACAATTTACATCCATACAGGATTTCTGTTGTGTCTGAACTAAAAGAATGTGATAATCAATCCAGAGTCAATTACTCCACGTGGTTTCAAAAATTTTTAGCTAAAGAAGACAAATCCATTCTCGATGTAACATTCTTCTCTGGTGAGAAATGATTTCATCCATCTGGATACGTTACTAGCCAACATAATTATTTGGAGTACTTTTAATTCACAATGCATTTCACGAAGAGCCTCTACACGATTAGAAAATTGAGTTATGGTGTGCCGTCAATAGAAAACGTTTTATTGGACCGATTTTCTTTAAAAACACTATAAATGCCAATCAGTACCATACTGACATTCTGTAATCCTGTTTTGAACAGCTGATTGAACGTGAAATTGAAGACGCGTGGTTGCAACAAGATGGTGCAACTGCGAGCACAGCTGGGGCATTACTGCGTTGTTGTTGTTGTTGTTTTTTTTGGATGAAATTTTCGCAAATCGTAAAATATCATGTGGAATTTGACCTGCTCGTTCTCGAGACCTAACTCTATTATATTATTATCTATGTGTTTTTTTAAAAGAAAATGTTTACAAAAATAATGTACATACAATTGAGGACCTACTTGCTTGTGTTCGTTGGCTTGAGCTCCAACGTGAAGTCCTGTATATCGGATGAAGGCATCCTGTTGTCCAACATCAGTGTGATGTCATACAGGACCTGAAGTTTGCGTGAGTATCCGTTGTCCCATGTCTGACTTATTGGTGTGCAGACTGGTGGTTCCTCGCCGAACAGGCAGACACTCTCCGACTTCGGGGGAAATTGAGGACCTAAAGAAGCAATCATAATTACCATTCAAGAAATAACAACAGACACGTTGCAGAAGGTATTTGACAATATGAAGAGACTTGTACAGTCATGTTTGAAGCCCGTGGTGGGCATTTCTAACACCTGTTATAATGAATACTTCATTGGATCCACAACGAATGCATGTGAACACACGGTCATTTCCACCATCACGCACTATCTAACGTCTCATATGCTCAGTGTGTGGCCTATATGCAGTCATTTTCTTCTTTGTTTTTATCCTGTTGCTAATCTTTTCCCTCCATGCAATGGAATCAGCGGTGACTTGCTCCAAGATGCAATATCAATGCCTGTATCAATCATGTTCCACATTTCTTAGTTGGTTGTTGCAGATGGGGACGGATCACGTATGGGCATGCCCCAAGTTCTATGACGTCAGTTCTTGACTCAGCGCAGCTTAAATTTCATTTGATCCACGAAGACAGGCCCGAAAAGCTTTCTCCTAATATTCCTTCATGATATATAGATTATCTTATTATTTATTTTTACAGCATTATACTAAAACTTGCGAAGCATATGAGACCACCACATTTAACAAAGATCTCATGTCAAAGGAAATATGTTAAATTAACTGGAAAGAAACTGTTACAATGAGGATTTGAACCCAGTTCTACTCGACTGGAAAGCGAGATCACCAACCACCACTTTACCACGGCTTACATATGAAATGTGACGTCGGTTATTGTATTGCCACTCTACAGTTCGGACTATTTAAGCCATGTAAGGCGTCACATTGACCAAAAACCCGAACGCCAGGTCAGATATCATATTAACCAAGACATGTCTACCAGATCAGATATCATATTAACCTTGACATGTCTAGCAGGTGAGATATCATATTAACCAAGACGTGTCTACCAGGTCAGATATCATATTAACCAAGACATGTCTAGCAGGTGAGACATCATATTAACCAAGACATGTCTACCAGGTCAGATATCATATTAACTAAAACGTGTCTACCAGGTCAGATATCATATTAACCAAGACATGCCTACCAGGTCAGATATCATATTAACCTTGACGTGTCTACCAGGTCAGATATCATATTAACTAAGACGTGTCTACCAGGTCAGATATCATATTAACCAAGACGTGTCTACCAGGTCAGATATCATATTAACCAAGACATGTCTACCAGGTCAGATATCATATTAACCAAGCCGTGCCTACCAGGTCAGATATCATATTAACCAAGACGTGAATGTCAGGTCAGACATCATATTGACCAAGACATTAAGACCAGATCAGACATCATACTAACTAAAATACGAGTGTTAAGTCAGAAATAACATTTACCAACACATGAGTGCCTTTGCCTTGTATCATACTGACAAAGGACTGAGTATCAGGACCACATAATATACTAACCAATATCAGCATGTTAGTGTCTGACATCATACTGACCAGTCAGAAACCTGTGTGTCAAGATCAAACATTAAACTCTAATACTAGCCATACACTTACCGTCTGAGTACCAAGCCCAGGCATCATAATGATCAAATCCTCTTATCACATCCCCACGGGACAGCCTAGGAACCTGGCACCCTTCGTGGCATAACCTAACAATGACTTCAAGATGTATATTGCGTCATATTTCAAGAGAGTTACTGCAATTCCCCGTGTTGATAGTAGACAATCAGCACCCATGTTATGCAGACATCAAGCGAAGATCTCACGGTTGTGCTCCAAATGTGTGTCCTGCCTGTCCACTAGTGTTGAATCAACTCATCATAAGGCCTCTGTTCATGTTGTCGAAAAGGGAATAACTAGAATCGGCGTGACTTTTGCTACAACACCAGAAACAACTACTTCAACAACACATCAAATAAGAGAAATAAAGAGACAATTAGACAGAAATCGTGTAAAGTGTTTAGTTTCGTCAGAATCATCACTAGCTCATAATCCCTAGTACTCATTTCACTTGACTATTGCTACTTCTATATCAAATTACGCGTCGTTTTAACTGTCGTGTGGTTTGTTAAGAGTTAATTTAGTATCGATAGAGCCTAGCATACTGGCAAGGTTATTCACCTTTTGATACATACAACGCCATAAAAGCAAATGAGACAGACAAGGGCAGTAATATTAGCACAAGATGGATAACTGCACTCAAGGGAGGTAATTTAATCTTCCGTTTGGTCCTCTTATGGTTTGTTCCATTCATTATTAAAGACGATGAACAAATAACGCCCTATCTAATGTAATATGAGCATATCAGTTCGTGATCGTCATTAGCATCAACATTTAGAAAGCAATACAATTATCAGACAGTAGAACGCAGCCATTTCCAAATAGTGGATTCTGATAAACACTGCATTTATAGACACATGGGGTGTACGGAAGCCTATGATGTGTAGAGACAAAATATTAACATACAGCTGCAGATATATGAGGTTCAGTTCCCCTAAATTATTCATGTACAAGATTCGGTTTCTCTACACTTTATCCGCCACTGTGTTTAAGAAATCTTCTTACCATCTTTTGACTGGATCAACGAATACAAGAAGTAGCATTGGTAAGCTTTACTACAGGGTGTTTGTAAAATCTCACTACACTATGTATGTAGAACAAATTTTAAAAATGTAGTACATAATGTCATCAAAACATGTACTGCACAGTTTTGCTTGCTTGCTTGAGTTTGCTGGCTGTGAACTCCAGCGTGAAGTCCTGTATGCCGGATGAGAACATCCTGTTGTCCAACATCAGTGTGATGTCATACCGGACCTGAGGTTTTCGTGAGTATCCGTTGTCCCATGTCTGGCTTATTGGTGCAGACTGGTGGTTCCTCGCCATGCAGGCAGATACTCTCCGGCTTCGGAGGAATCAGTGTTGCCATCTCCCTTTGATGAAAAAGCACCAAAATCGACCCCCAAAAAGCACTAAAAAGCACCACAATTTTTTAGGAAGCACCAATTTAAAAAAAAAGCACCAACTGTTTTTATTACAAATGTAACAAGGTAGCACAGTATAATTTATTATTATCACTTCATATTACAATGAAGTTTATTCCAGATCCACCAAATCCCAATCAGAACTACTCTCGAGCCAAAAAATCACCAAATTGCAATAATATTTTTTGGGAAATCACTAAAACAAGCACTGGTGGTATTCATTCAAAATGTTATAAAGTAGCACATTATAATCTATTATTATCACTGAATATTAGAATGAAGTTTATTCCAGATCTGCCAAATCCCAGTCAAACAACTCCTCTTCAGTTTCTGTAGCTATTTCCTGCTGTGTTTGCTCATGCGATGATGAGGATGAGGAGGATGATTGAAAGAAACATGTATATGCCTCCTGTGATCCAATTTTTCGAAGAATATCCATAGGTAGTTTATAATCATGACAGCATTTGCCATATCTTTTCATTCCATATCTAATAGTCAAAACAGCTGTCAAACTCTTGATGCTCAGTCTGTTCCGCAATTTTGATTTTATAACTCCCATCTGACTGAAAATACGCCCCACGTCCGCATTAAAATGAGGTAAAATGAGCACAGTTAAAGCTAAATCTGTAAGATCTTGGAAAGGATTTTCACCGGTGGCATCTCTGTATGAGGCTATTTCTGCCCACAGTCCAAGTGTGTCAGAGGTCTGTGTCCACTGCATATGATGAAGTTTTCTCCACTGGAAATCGATGCGGGTGAGAGTAGCTGCATCTTCTACAAACATTTTAGCAAGATCCAATATACATGGCTTCATTGGCTGTAGACATTCATTTCCACTAAGACATAACATGGACTGCAACACTCGAACGTTATCGGGTAAACGTAAAAGCAGCTGTCTCAACAGCTCTATTAAAAACTGGATGCACCTTCCACGAATTTCTTTCTCATCAGGAAACTGGTAGCCTGCTATTTCTTTCTCAAACTTATAACCTTGATTGGGATTAGGATCTAAATAATCTTGAATAGCATCACTTTCTGTTAGTTTTTCCCAAGGAATAGCAATATTTGAACTGATAGAATCAGTGAGTTGGACAAGATCGCTGAGTAGTTTTGTTGGATCCTGTATATCTGCTTCGATTTTCTTAAACACACTTTGAACTTCCCCGAGAATATGCTTGAGAAATATGAGATACACATAGTTTTTCATGTCGCTAAATATAGAATTTAGAAGTTCTGCTGTACAACAGCGCTCGTTGTGTCTTGCTATATCAAAATGAGTTCTGAGCTCGACCCACTGCTGCGATATTCTGACAATGGCAGACTGAATGGACATCCATTGTGTCTGGCTTAATTGAACAACCTTCAACCGATGTTGTCAATCACTTATTGAAGCAACAAGTTCCCTGTACTTTGCTTGACGAAGACTTGAGTGAGAAAACCAGTTATATGTTTCTCTAATCATGAACTCTATGCTCCTGGGCAGACAAGCAGCTGCAGCCTGTGAAACTGCCAGCTGAAGGGAATGACATACACACCTAACTAGTACCAGATGAGGAACTTCGGATTTTAATTGTGTATATACTCCATTGTGTATATACATTGAGATCCTGCGTAGAACCATCATCAGAGAAGGCTCATTCAACGGCCAAGTGAACATCCAAGATCTACAACAGGTAGCAGCGAACCGCCAGACATGGAGAGCCATGACTTCTGCATTATGCGCCGACTTAGGCTCAAGAGGAAAGACTAACTAACTAACTAATATACTCCATTGTTTACACCTGTCATGACAGATGCATTATCAGTGCCGAGTGCAACTAGTCTTTGCAATTCAAGTCCATTTTTGTTTAAACAATCTTTTAATGCATTGCATATTGCCTGCGCTTTGCAGTCACTCACCTCAACTAAACCGTATTAAAGGGAGTTAAATTACTTGAATATTGTGCGGTAATGTACTAAGACTGTTTTACTCCCTCGCTTCAGTTCAAATTCGGCTTTTTAGTGTTCCCAAAATGATTATTAAAGTAATTTTTACCCACCCCAAAAAAGCACCAAAAACAAATTGTGAAGCACCAAATTCACGCGGCCGCACTAAATGCAATATTTTGGTACTAAATGACTGGAATAAGCACTAAATTTGGTGCGAAAAGCGTGAAAATGGAAACACTGGGAGGAATCATCGATCCTACTGATGTTAGCAAGGACACTGAAGGGACCTGTTGCCCAAGACGCACGACTAGGACGTGTTAGTAGGTCTTGGCCAGTTAGAACCCGGCCCTGGTGCCTTGGAAACACCTCTGCGCCCCTACTGCACTGTTCATCGTGAAGCAATATGCAGCTTTGAACTGAAAAGTAGTCAATACACATGCTCCTACTTCTAGAGATAGATGACATATCACTCGATCTCATCAAAGCGGTAGAGATAGATGATATACCACTCGATCTCGTCATAGCCTCAGTGATAGATGATATATCAATGTAACTCATCAAAGACGTTTTAACATACTAAACTATGGCACAACACCAATATACAATTTAATGTAACAATTTTGAGAACATGCATCTTGTCTGTGGTAACGTATGAATGTGAGTCGTGGAGGATTTCGCAGTCACTAAAGAAGAAAATTTGGGTTTTTGTTCCGACATGCTACAGAAAGATTCTGCTGAATATCGTGGACAAAGAAGAAGAAAACCACAGATATTCCACAAGACTTGAACATGGAAGCACACTGGCTCATGCACAACATCAAGTCCCGGAGACTAGTTGAGTTGAGTTTAGTTTAGTTTAGTTTAGTTTAGTTTAGTTTAGTTTAGTTTAGTCGACGGATCAACATCACGGCACACACGAGTGCAACCCATAAGTGCTCCGTTATACTTCTAACTCAAGCCTGAGTCCGGAGAAACTCAGCTCAGTGCATGAATTCAGTAGCACTGGCGAGGATCCTGAAATACTTTGGGTATATTTTTAACTCGAAATTTTACCCAGGCAGCGCCGTTAGGCTACTCTTTTTTTTAATTTCCAACTGACAAGGGATTTTTTGCGTGCGCAACAATACACACGGGCGTCCGATCTCACTACCCAGAGACCAGGAGCAATTTTGTTGCTGTAAGTCCACGTGAAAAAAATCCTAGCCCTCACCGGGGCTTGAACCCGGGACCTCCAGCACTCGAGGCGGACACCATTCCTCGAGACCACTCATGCCCCTTAGTCTCGGAGACAGAAATACTTTGGCCATAATAACGTCACAGTGACTTGGGGAGAGCAGTGATGGAAGGCCTGGCTTCTGGAGGAAAAATAAAGCTGGAGTTGATAAGCACAAAGATGGACACGGGAAATTGCTGATACATTTGGCATGATGGTGCACGAGACGGGACCATGGCCAGAGAATGAACAGCTTTTTTGGTTCCATGTGACAAGAACTAGCTTCTGCAAAGAACCTGTTATGCGATGTTGTGTCCCCTTGTTGTTTCGACATACATTTAAGTCCCTTTGCTAATTTCAGGTCACATACTTCTACATTTGTTTTCAACATTGACTTATATCCGCCTCGTCTTCTATGAAACCCAATCAATACCCATGCATGTTATTAACTTTCTTGAGCAAGTCACTAGATGATGACTGTGGCCTCATAAAGTCGCCAGATTTAATTCGTTGTTAAAGTTATAAAGCATTGCTCGACATTGGAAACAAATATTGCTTCATGTATTTTATGATGATTTATTTTATGTCACAATCATTTCTATTAGATTACTATTTGGATCTCTATTGTTAACAGCATTATTTGGTTAACTCCCCCTGGCGGGAATTACCCTTAGCCGAAACAGTGCCGCGTGGCTGGGTTAAAAACTCCACATACGAAATAACAAAGACCATTTTCCAAATAACACAACGGACCAAGTTATGCTCGACTGGTTTCGGTCCCTTAGGACTACAACCTTTATCCTCGGACTACGTATGAATAGTCATAAATATCCAGGCGAGCCTGTAGTGGTTGTCTGCCAAAGTCACCCTCACCCAACTCTACCAAATGCATTGTTGATCACTATCAACAATGGCAGATTATTCTATTTGGTTCATACGTGTAGTGAAATCTGGCTATGCAACGTGTTTTGTACCTGAGAAATAATACCATTAAGTTAATATGAGTGTACAGAGAAATACTAACGTTATTAAGTTAACATGAGTATAACTGAGAAATATTAACACATTTTAGTTAATATGAGTGTCACTGAGAATTATTACCGTAATTAAGTTAATCTGGGTGTAATAGGGACATATTAATGACATTAAGTTAACTTCAGCCGATGGTAATTAAGGCACTTGTGGTTTAAACTAAAGCGATTTTGTTTGGAGAAACAACTGTAAATTCTGACAGTGTTGCCAGCATGAGGAGTTTCCAGTCCGTACTGTCTGTTTCTCTGTGTTTTTTGCTACAGCTCACACAAGGTAAGTTTAGAATGTAAACATTTTTATAAGAATATTAGTAACAATATTTTTAGGCTGTTGAGTTTTCTTACAGCAATTTCTAACGTTACCAGAATCAAAGTTGTTAACTACTTCGTCTATTTCCACGTGTGAGTTAATCTTAGATCTGTGAGTTATTTAGTCTATTTCCAGCTGTGAGTTACAGTCTTATATCTGTGAGTTATTTAGACTATTTCCAGCTGTGAGTTACAGTCTTACATCTGTGAGTTATTTAGTCTATTTTTCAACTGTGAGTTATTACAGTCTTACATCTGTGAGACATTTAGTCTATTTCCAACCGTATAATTCCTACACAGGTATTGTATATTTTTATATCCATCCACTGATAGGAGACGAGCAGATTCATAATTCGCCAAAGTAACGTGTCGGGGGGTAGATGCAGTGGTTTAGGGACAGAATGCATTTTACAAACACCCCGATACATCGAGTCGGGGTTCGAAATTAGCTTCAGACGATATGGAAGCGGACGCCTTGCGATGATTTCCACAGTTTGAAACATCAGCCGTCCGGGAAGCAATGAACTACAATTACATAGTAAATCATAAACAACCATTAATTATTAAATGTCCTTTAAACGACATACAACTAACTTTTACAAATAGTAATATCGTTGGCTATAGTTAATAGTTTAAACATTTAAAATTAGTAATATCGTTGGCTGTAGTTAATAGTTTAATAATTTAAAAATTGTAATATCGTTGGCTGTAATGAATAGTTTAATAATTTAAAAAATAGTAATATCGTTGGCTGTAGTTAATAATTTAATAGTTTAAAAATAGTAATATCGGTTGTTTGTTTGTTTGTTTGTTTGTTTGTTTGTTTGTTTGTTCGCATATCCTTTATAGGACATCGCTGTCAACATCAGCATCTTTCAGCTTATTGTTGATTTCTTGGCAAGATTACGCTCAGTAATTTGCTATTGCTTTCTAAGCGACCGGCTCAATTACCCGGTAACTACCGACGCGGAGAGAACCACTACCGATTCTCGCGAGCGTCACGTTACTCACGAGAGTATACGGGATTACGGAGAAAGTCGTGTAACACCTAAACCAGGGAGACCGACTAGTAATATCGTTGGCTGTAGTTAAAGTTTAATCACTTAAAAATAGTAATATCGTTGGCTGTAGTTAATAATTTAATAACTCAAAAACAGTAACATCGTTGGCTGTATTTAATAGTTTAATCATTTAAAAATATAATATTGTTGGCTGTAGTTAATAGT
>OY992880.1:133600803-133635803 GCA_963921405.1 Cepaea hortensis | reverse complement strand
CGTATTGTATACCCATGCACCAGGCGCATGATGGGAAGAAGGACTGTCCCCGGGGAGAAGACGAAGTGGATGAGTTCTTTCCAAAATGCCAGGGCGGGAATTTCGCGTGCAAGGGCAGTCGTATGTGTTTACATATGGATCTCGTCTGCGATAATTTCCCGCATTGTCCGAGAGGTGATGACGAACTCAACTGTATGATGACGTGTAGGAAAGGATTTCTTTGTGTAGGTGGCGCTGTAACTGTTTATAATTATGACAGGAACACACATCTCATGTCCTTGAACTTTATTGATCGTAGAATTCGTTACCTTAACCTTTCCGGGGTGGTACTTACAGATTTATTCCCTGTGGCTTTTCTAGAACTATCTATGGATAATTTAAATGTGCTAATTTTGTCCGAATGCAAGATAAGAGACCTTGGAAATTACACGTTTACTGATTTCTCATCAGGGACGTTTGGTGGCGACAGTATCCTGGGTCTGTCTAGCGTGCACACGCTGGATCTAAGTCACAACAACATACAACATGTCAGCGAATACAGCTTGCTGAAGACTATGTACAACCTCAAAGTTCTCAATTTGTCACACAATCAGAAACTCACTGAAATCAACTCAATGGCGTTTCAACTCTTAGGACGCCCAAGTTCCTTGCAGTTTATTGACCTTTCGTACACACAGATCTCAAAAACAGCCAGACTGTTTAGTCCATTAGGTAGCCTTGTTTATCTCAATCTTAGCAATACGCCTATGACAGATTTACACGCCGAAACCTTCACGGCTGAAAGCTACATTAAACTCCAGATTTTGGATCTCAGACACGTAGACATTACTTACCTACATCCGGACACTTTTAAAGGCGTTAGTATCTCGTCTGGTATCTACACGGACACGTACACGATGTGTTGCCCCCAAGTTCGGGGGTCAGGAATCCACTCCGATGTTTGCCACGCCCCTGCCGATCCGTTATCATCCTGCTCAGACCTAATGGGAGATGAGTTCAAACGGGTTTTGCTCTGGCTGGCCGGAGTCCTGGCTGTCTTGGGCAACATAGTCGTCATTGTATACAGAATCAGATGGACGCGCCCATTGTTAAGAAAAGCCTATGGGATGTTTGTCGTGCATCTTGCCGTATCAGATGTCATAATGGGCATCTATTTGTTGATAATAGCTGCAGCAGATCTCTACTACAGAGATGTGTACATCTGGCATGAGCCACAATGGAGGAAGCACACGTTATGCCAAATTGCCGGCTTTGCTTCACTGCTCTCAAGTGAAGTGTCCACATGCTTTGTGTTCTTCATCACTGTTGATCGCTTCTTGGTGCTCAAATACCCTTTCAGCAACGTAAGGCTGTCCAGAAAAATAACCATAATAATATGTAGCCTCGTTTGGCTCCTGGGTTTTCTTTTGGCCCTGATGCCTCTGTTGCCCAAGTTTAAACACTGGGCTATATACAGCTCTAACGGCATGTGCCTCGGCCTTCCCTTGACAAGCCAGAGACTTGCAGGCTGGCAGTTTTCCAGTGCAGTTTTCATTGGCTTCAACTTTGTTATGTTTCTGATTATTGCCGTTGGGCAAATATCCATCTACCGCATCATGGCAATTGCCAGTCAAGCTCAGCGGGACCTCTGTGGGGCCAACAACATTCGCCAACAGCAGGATTTCGCCGTGGCCAGACAACTCTTCCTTGTGCCCATGTCCAACTTTGTCTGCTGGTTTCCCATTGCCGTTATGGGCCTTGTTTCATTAGGCGGTTACGAAGTTGGGTTATCGGCCTTTGCCTGGTCCACCGTTCTTATTATGCCCATCAACGCAGCCCTAAACCCACTCTTGTATACGGTACCAGCCGTTCTGAGAAAGATAGCTGGCTGTAGAAAAGGAGAGGAAAAGAAACGGCCATCGACAACCCAGCTTATTTGCTCCAAATGTCAGAATGCGTTTAAAGTCAGTGCGGCGGAAGAAAAAATGTAATGCTCGTTGGGTTGAGAGCAACATGAGGTACCTGGTGGTACTGCAGTCGTGTCACATGCACGACGACCTCCAGAAGCCGCCCCTTGGATGAGTGACGTGCGACGCAGCCTTGAGCAGTTCTGGTCCAGTTCATAATGTAGACTGTATGGGAATCTAGTAAATAAGATACCGGAGCCATTTAGATCTCGGGGAAGTGTATATGACTTCTAGCGGTATCTGCCAAGGGCGAAACATTAGAAAAGCCAGTGCGCATGTTGCCGACGTTACAAATCCCTAGTCAGTTGGACATCGATTAGACTTATAAAACCCGCCCACAAAATACAGCTATAGCATGGACTACTCTAGTGAAAACACACGTTTGGATTCTCGTCAGTCCAGGGAGTTTGTGCACTGAACTGAGATAGAACGTGTGTGATCTATGGAATCTTAAACTATGGTGGAAATCTTCGTATGTGATCTATGGCTGCGTGCACTAAGGTGACATTCTCCTTATGTGGTCTATGGGTGGGTGCACAATGGGTGAGTGCACGATGATGACATTCTCCTTCTGTGGTCAAGGGTGAGTGCACTATGGTGACATTCTGCATGTCTGATTTATGGGTGGGTGCACTATGGTGGCATCCTGCTTCTGTGGTCTACGGCTGGGTGCACTATGGTGATACTCTGCTTGTCTGATATATGCTGGGTGGATACACTATGGTGCTATTCTCGTTGTGTGGTCTATGGGTGGGTGCACTATAGTGATATTCTCCTGGACGTTTTCCTAAAATTGCATGCTGAACCATGTGAGCATCCTATTTCAGATGCTACAGAGTCTATCGTTACTCTCCTGTCACCTCTAATCATCTCCTCCACTCTCTGCACGGATGCTTCAGTTGCCATCTTAACGGGACCTCCAGATCGGATTCCATCAACAGTTTTAGAGCGTCCTTGAGAAAATATTTTCTACCCAGCTATGCACCGCTTTACGGGGAGAACATTTGTCAGGATAAACAGGAAGCATTTCCTTATGAATGTCCTTTGCATGCAGTCCTTTTGCCCACAAAAAACGCACAACAGCATGTTGCGCTTTGGTTGTAAGTACAATCGCCAGTTTGTTTATACGCTGCGCATGCGCATAAGACACCTAGCGCCACCTGACGAACGGGAATGTAAAGTGTGATGTTGCTGTCACCTAATGACACCTGTAGAAAATACCAACTACATTTACCTGCCATCCCACAGAACTGTGTGACTTACTTATTGACTCGTCCTAGTACAAGTATCGCACAGCATACTAGTTAGAAACCTGAACACTGACAAAGACATAAATAAAGCTTGTTGAAGAGTTTGGGAAATGCATACTACAGGCAGCACAAGAAACAGTACCAAGAGGAGCCCGTAAACATCATACGCCCTACTGGAGTTGTTAACTGAAACAGTTGCAAAATGATGTGGAAGTGTGTAGAAAGCAAGCAGAGGCCACACCCAGCCAAGAGCACCACAATAAATTACAGCATGCAAAAGCCAAATTTCAAAGGGCCAAGCCGCAGGCTAGACGATAAAGCTGGCAGGAGAAAACAGAGTCACTGAACTTTGAAAGCGACACAAGGAAGTTGTGGAAGCTAATAAAACAACTTAGCGATGAGGGCACGGGAGAAACTCAAACATTACATTATATAAAGACGGAAACATCTTAACAGAAAAGCAAGTAGCTGACCATTTTGCGGACTCATTCGCACAAGATAACAATATCGAAATTTGCCCAGAGAAACAACAAGAGATTCGAGAGAAATGGCAACATACAGGACATAATTAACAGTACATGCGGTTCTAGGGGCACCTTTCACGATCAGCGAACTGGAGCTAGCCATATCAAAACTGAAAATGAGAAAGTCACCAGGAGCTGATGGTATCTCCAATGAAATGATCAGGAACCTAGGAACAGAGGCCAAAGCAAAGATGTTGCAGATCTTCAATAACAGCTAGGCCTTAGGCAGTGTTCCACAAGCCTGGAGAGAAGCAATCATGATCATCATCAAGTGCCGTGTCGACTGGTGTAGGCGTTCATGACGCTGCACAGATCTCGGTCTTTGGTTATCTGGATAACTCTGCCGTTGATATTCCTCGATGCCACCATCGCATTCCATCCAGATTTCTCGTGGTCTGCCTCTGCCTCGCTTCCCCTCGATCTTTCCAGTTGTCACGATGTTCTCCAATGCCTCTCTTCTCACCACATGACCAAACAAAGCAGTTTGTCTCTTTCTTATTATTGTGTATAATGTTTTAGTTTCGTTAGCCTCTTTAAGGCATTCGTTGTTAGTTACTTTGACCGTCCAAGGAATTCGCAATATTCGTCTCAGGAACCACATCTCTGTTGCTTCCAATCTCTTCCTAATTTGTTCCTTTATATTTCAAGATTCATAGCCATACAGCAAAACAGGTTCTATATAGCACTTCAGCACTCCCTTTCTTACATTCAGTGATAGTGACTTATTGTATAAGATATTCTTCATTTTCTGAAAAGCAATTATGATACCCCTCCTGAAATCAGGCGTAGTTCCATTGCCTTCGACTACAGACCAATTAGCCTCACTAGCTGTCTCTGCAAACCACTGGAGCGCATTATCAATCACAAACTACAGTGGTACTTTGAAAGTGAAAACAACCTTGTGCCACAGCAGGCTGGCTTTAGGCAGTGCTACTCTACGGAAGATCAGACAACCTACCTCTCTCAAGAAATTGAGGAAGCATTCCAAGAGAAGAAGCTTGTTCTTACGGCATGGATAGATCTGAAGAAAGCCTTTGACAAAGTCTGGATAGAAGGTCTGATGAAGAAAGTGAGAAACTATAAAGTGAATGGAAGAATGTATAAATGGGTGAAAGCATACTTGCACAACAGAAGAGCCCGAGTACAGATAGACGGACTAAAGAGCAAGAAAGTACTACTGCGTCACGGTGTCCCCCAGGGCGGAGTCTTGTCCCCCACACTTTTTATAATCTTCATCAATGATCTTGTTGCTAATCTACCACATGGAATTAAAGCGGCAATGTACGCTAATGACCTGGTTCTATGGAGCACAAATGAACATGCATCAGTGGCCACCAGAGCACTACAAAGTGCTGTAGACGCATTTGTTGCATGGGCAAATAGATGGTGTGTCAGCATAAACACTGACAAGTGCAGCACCACTCTTTTTACCCTCTCTCCAAAACAAAAGTCAGGGATTATCCAGATAAATGGAATACCCCTTAGAGAAGATAAAGAACCAACTACTATGTAGTTGGAGTAGGTCAAAGTATTATTCAGTACAGGTAACCTAGAGTCTTGCACAGTTCAGTTAAGACGTGAAGATTGAGTGGATTGTGAACCACGCTTGACCGGAAGTAAGCAGAGCGAAGGTTCAAGCACGGACTACAGGTCCTTGAGAGCTCATTCACGTCTGGACCGCGTTCGAGGTCAGACTGACGATGGCAAATGGCAGAAGTCTGTCTAGCCGCCACTTGTGTGCATATGCAGCGTTTGTGAAGCAGCGGATTAATGTTGGCGTCAATTGAGAGTTCGAGCGTTAGATGTTGATTGCAGAGACCGAGTGCAAGTATTATTGTTTTAGTGACATTGATTTGACATTGTTTTAAAAAGAAAGACAGAATACACCGTGTGAAAACTGATGCAGCTGTCGTGTTATGAAGAAGTCATTATTAACGTAGTGAAGTCTGTTATGTGATATATATGTGGTGATTTATAGAAGGAAGACAGGCTGATACTACAACCAGTCACTAAGAATAACTCCTGGAGAACAACAGGGTGCTCTTTGCTCCCTGACAGATACCAGCGCCAAACACTGGCAAATACTACCAATCAACTCCAGGGCAAATAAGAATCACAACTGAATATTAACAGTTGCAGATGCCCCTAACTCTCGGGTAACAGTAAGAGTAACTCATTGGCAGTGGCAGCAGAATCGCCAAGACGTAAACCCATTTCGTTCATGGCAACAACATACCTTGGAGTAACATTTGATGGCAGGCTGACATGGAGAAAGCACATCAACAAAGCAGTAGCAAAAGCCAGAAAGAAAATAGCCATCCTGAGAAAACTAAGTAGAACCATATGGGGAGCCAGTGGGAAAATACGTAGCAAAGTTTATCAATAGAGCATACGACAACACCAGGTATACGGGTCAACTGCACGGTGTTCGGCATCAAAAACCACACTACAAGAGCTGGACAAGGTGCAAAATCAAGCACTTAGAGTCACCACAGGAGGGATGAGATCAACCCATATACTGGAGATGGAGAAGATTGGGAGGACACAAGCACTGAGAGAGCGCAGAGATTAAAAAAAAACGCTACAAATCCAGACAAAAGTGAGAAGAATATTTGACAAGGAAGAACAGAACAGTGTACATCGCAGAACAGCCACCCTCAGCTTCCTTGATGAAGAATACCCATTGGAACTCTAGATCCGAGTCTACACAGATAGGCTAGCACAAAATGCTGTTAGAAATGGAGGAGCGGGAGTGTACATAGAATACCCAAATAATACCAGGGACACTGCCAGAGTGCCAACAGGAAAGTACTGCCATAACTATGATGCTGAAAGATAGCAATAGAGAAATTACTAAATACCAGCCATGGTACACAACCTGTAATGCTATTGACAGATGCAAAATCAGTACTCAAGGCGCTCCTGTCTGGGAAATTGCAAGTACTAATGACACTACTTTCTGAACTTAGCAGTCAGCATAAGGTCACCATACTGTGGATACCGTCCCACTGTGGAGTACCCGGAAACGACAGAGCTGATCAATTGGCTAAGAAA
The DNA here is from genome assembly GCA_963921405.1 of Cepaea hortensis. NCBI lineage: Eukaryota > Metazoa > Mollusca > Gastropoda > Stylommatophora > Helicidae > Cepaea > Cepaea hortensis. The sequence continues at coordinate 133,629,029 of OY992880.1, read as the reverse complement.
GGAGCAAAGGAAGAACAGCCTGATCTGCCTGTTACATACCACCAAAAGAAAAGAATGATCAAATCAGCCAGAAAGCCACCAAAATCCTGCTCAAGTTGACTACCACGTTTTGGACAGACCAGAACAAGTCATTATTCTGCGCCTCAGAACAGGACACAATAGATTACGCAACCTCATGCATACAAAATTCAAGATTGATGAAACAGCCATGTGCACATGTGGATTGGCGTCGCAGACATCAGAGCACACACTTCAAGACTGCGCAAAATACAACATATCTAGGCAAACCTTCTGGCCTAGAGAGACGACAGTGGAAGATAAACTATATGGACCGCTGAGTGAACTAAAAAAAGACAGTTAAATTCATACAAGAGACAACATTGCAGTTATAGACATATTTCAAGCGAACGAAAGAAGAATTAATTAATTTTGCCAAGCATGCAAGAAATGTAGCCTGACACTAACTTCAGAGAACACAATGGTGAATTTTATTTTCATTAGCTGCCTTTGAACTCATTTTAATCCACCCTGTACTAATTGTTGCGTGTGGGCTAGCTTTTCATATTGATGAGTCATATTGATAAAGACACCGACTGTTGATAAGTGATTCTATTGCATGTAGAAACACACCATGAAATTACCTGCAGTCAAAGAGTGGGGCAGAAGTTCATCAGAAAAGATTAAGACAGCTTTCTGTATAACAGAAAAATACTTTCACGGTTGCCTTCTCTCGCAATAAGTTGTGAGAGAAAACAAAATATATTGTTTGTACAAAGTATGGTATAGAAATATTTCTACAAGGTCAGCCTCATTGTCCTCTACACCCCAGCATCCTGTTTTAAGTCTTTCTCCTCCCATGTACTATAATAATATGGGTGGGTCGACATCCTGCTTTTCAATCCATGGGTGGGTCTACGTTCTAGGTTCTATGTCCTCCTGTCTTGTGTATAATTCTGTACTGGACATCAGACAGGTGCATGGTCAACCAACACCAGATGGTGACATTTGTGCAGGCCGGACGCCTCCATGGGCTGATCTCCAGTCCAGCTCAGCCAATAATTTATTTGTCTTTTTCGGGCGTGGCCTAGAGCACACGTGGGTAATCATGACTCTCACGCCTCTGGCCTGATATTTTAACGAAGTTCATATTTCTTGTGTGTGTGTTTTTTTTAATTGTCCAGTTGTTCATACATCTTCATATTTGACCATATAAAGCTGTCTTCTCTTGGTGAGCATTTGACCACATAAAGCTGCCCTCTCTTGATAAGTTGTCTTCTCTTGGTGAACGACTTCCGGTCGCCAACATGGCGGTTAGGCATTGAACCGTTAAGGCCTGTGGCGTGTTTGTGCTTGTGGCTACGGTTTGCAATCGCATTTTCCTCATGTTGGACTGGTAGTACATGGTCCCGTCACCCTGCTACTGAGTGAGTGCGTGGGCGACACTGTGAGCTGTGAAATTCGCGTGAAATGCTTTTACATCTGTCCTGTACAGTGACCTGCATGTTCGGAAAAATGGCTACCGGCTGTTGCTGATTTGCCTTTTCGGTTCACGAGTGCATTTTTCAGGAGACTTCTGGGAGTCGGCGCTGAAGCTGCGGAGTTCGTGTTTTATGCGACACTTTCGGCGGGTCGCCCTGTGGTAAAAGACCGAGCCATGTGAGGAAACCCGGGTCAATGAGGTCTTTCTGGTGACTGCCGCGTCCATCGACGATGGACTGTGGTTTTCGGGGATGAATTTTGTGTTGGCATTCTGGCGGCGGCATTATGCACAGTGTACCTGTGCGGGCTGTTGGATTGCCGAGACTCCTGTCTATTCCACTTTTCACATTGGACAGTGGGGAGCATTTTGTGTGATATTCACTGGCACAGGAACGGTGCATAATGGGGACGACCTGTTGCCGTCAAGTTGGAACCTTGACTGACTAACTAACCAACCAACCAACCAACCAACCAACCAACCAACCAACCAACCAACTAACTAACTAACTAACTAACTAACTATTGATAAGTCAGGACGAGAAGAATACACCAGTTAACAGATTTGATAAGAAAACGTCTGCAGCAGTAGACGGGCTTACTTGTTCCAATGGCCTCAAGAACTATTCTGAATGTAGCGCAGCTACTGGTGGGATCTCCATTGTGGGAGAGATGAAGCGGTAAGGGCCAGACAAGAAGAGACACAAACCTGTTGTCTTGTAGGTAGACTGGGGACAGTCAAAAGCTAGGGACCAGACAAATAGGGACACACACCAGCTGTCTTGTAGGTTTAGACTGGGGACAGTCAAAAGCCAGGGAAAGCAAGCCCGAACAAATGCGTGTGAAGTCGGATGTTTTGAGCCACAGATTGACGAAACAGTGTAATCCAACTCACTAAATAATGTCATAAATGCCAGTGTAGAAGTGGTGGTGGTGGTGGTGGCCGAACAGACGCTATCGGTGGTGTTGATCGTGGTGGTGGTGGAGGTGTGATAATGATGGTGTTGGTGGAGGTAGTTGATGGTGGTATAGGTTGTGGCAATGATTGTGATGGTAGTGGTGGTGGTTATGGATAATGGTGCTGCTGGTGGTGGTGGAGGTTGTGGTGTTGATAGTGATAGTGGTGATGGAGGTGGTGAATGTTGTGGTGGTGATGATGGTTGTTGTGGAGGTTGTGGTGATCATGGTGATGGTGGTGATGAAGGTGGTGGTGGTTATGGATGATGGTGGTGGTGATGGTTGTGGTGATGATAGTGGTGGAGATTGTGGTGATGATGTCGATGTAAGTTGTAGTAATGAGGGTGATGGTTGTTGTGGTGGTGATGATGAAGCATCTAAACGCCCCGAACGAGTCCACAACAGACATTTAATTTGTATAAAAACAGAGACCAACACACAGCAACATTCACTCTCAAATGAAGTATTAAAACACAATTATTTGGACAGAACATATGTTGTAATGCAAACTGCATATGTTTAAACAGAGTTCCGAATTTGTCATCCTAATACAAAATATATACTTGAAGCAAACTCCACATTTTACAAATAGAAATTCTATATTTATCAATTTGGAATTATAGTTTATCTACAAGTATTGGTGCATGAAGACAAACCCTAGTGACCTTTTATCTCTAGAATGTATGAGTGAAATTCTATTGATTATTAAACTACATAGTAGTTATCTACTTGTACAATTCAGTAAAAGAAAATACATTCTTGGCATTGGGTAATTTATTTCACAACACGTGAATGTGATGATGAAATTGATTACAAAATCATTACATTTGCCAGATGGTATAACTGAGAAATCGCGACATTTCTCCTAAACATAAGAAAATCAAAGAATTATGGAATGAACACTTTCTTTTCATCATATTGAAACCCCTTAATGCCTTAATTAAAATGTTGTAATTGTTATACAAATAACTCGCAAGACCGTACTTCATTTCACCCACCACAGAGACCACGTGGTTGCAATGCTAACCATTTACAACTAGTTCTCCACAAATCCTAACTGATAGAAAACGAAAACTAAAGCCACAATGAAAATAAAATTACTGTGTTTGTAACTGAAAATTGAGAAAGAATTCGACTAATTAAATATTGCATTTTATTGGGGGGGGGGGGGGGAAGAGAACCGGGACAACTGGGTGTCCTGGAAGCATATTTTTGGGACACTGATCTATTTGCTTAAAAACCGGGGCTGTTATGGAAAACCGGGTCGTCTGACAAAATACACATTAATTCTTAATTAAGTTTATAACTTAAGCTGTTCGCAGTAAGGCTAAGCTAACGCAATCCCCTTTATTAACCTCACACATTCACAACCTGTTCATTTGAATGTAATGACTTCTGTTTGTTTCAAAGGACAGCATAAGCACAAAATTGTTCAGTTTGGCTGGTTTGGCAATTTCTTGACCAAACAATGTTTTCCCTTAGAGACTTTACACACTGGAGCCACAAACAATATATCGCGAACAGAAAGAGTTCGTGTCAAATGTGAAATTACCTAGGTTATAACAAATAATAAAAATAATAAAAAAAGATGAAAAACATTCTGACCAATAAAAAGATGTCAATTGAAACGAGAAAAAAGAGTGTTGATGGGATACATAGAGCCTGTTCTTTTGTATGGATGTGAAACTTGGACAATGAGCAGTCAAGCTGAAAAGCATCTGATGGCTGCAGAAATATGGTTTCTGAGGAAAATGCAAAGAATACCATGGACGGACAGAAAAACTAATGACCAAGTACTACAGGAGACAAATGAACATCGTAAACTGATTAGAGAAATTAGACGTAGACAGTCAAAATTTTTTGGACATGTTATGAGAAGAAATGGATTGGAGAACATAGTGACAACTGGCAAGATCGAGGGGAACAGACCAAGAGGAAGACCGAGAGGAAAATACCTGGATGGCTTGGCCACATGGCATGGACGAGACAGGAACACTGAGCTGATCCACGACACTGGTGATCGAGTGAAATGGCGAGTCATGACCGCCCACGCTTTCCGGCATGGCACATGATTGATTGATAACAAATGCTGCATATTCGAAGAATATCTGTGACTGTTTTAAGTGGTTTAGCTAACGTATTATTCATATATTCACTTCATGTGATAAATAACTCAGCAGTAAGCACGAGAAGCAGTGAAATATTCCAGGCAATAAATCGTGCAACATACTTTTTGTGTCTTCTGTGTTTGAATGCTGCTAGTTTCTCTTTGTTACACTCGTCGTCAGTGACAGATTTATGCATTCCTATCGGAGGGATACATTCCTTGGATGACCTCTTCGTTGCTTGCCATTTTTGTTTTCTTGCATTCGTTCGCTTTAAACGCTAGCATATTTCACATATGTAATATTACTTCTGGTGTACTGGACTGATGCTTGCGTCTGGATTAACTTTCCCTATTACCAGTGTCCCTCGCCATCAGATTAACCCACTCCGACTTCAGAGGTACTTGTAAATTACGTCTCCAAGTCAAGCACGAGATGTCAACACTTCAGTTTAACTGACCAGTGTGGGGGTTGAACCCGCTGCCTCGGCATCGGCACATCGGACATTTAAGAGCCAGGGCTCTTATCTAATCGGCCATGTGACCTCCAATAGAAGATATATGTAAAGAGAAGCTTGGAGTGTGGTCTCCTAGGTATGAGGACAGTACCCTGAATCAGTCTGAGAATCACTGATATATGTGAAACTAATTCATAAACTTCGGAAGCCCAGATAACATCCTTACCAATTCAGGTGATTTATCTATTAATTGTTTATTGGTGAATGTATGTGAAATTATATCAATAAAGTAAATACATAAATAAAATTTAGTATCATTACAAGTAATTATTCCCACACAAATATTATGTTAAAATGAGCATTTATTCTTTGTTCATATAAATAAACAATAGCGTGATATGAGCTACCAGAAACGATGACACCAAATCCAATTGTTAGTTGGAAATTAACGCTAATAAATCTATTGATTATGTGGTATCTGCCTTACCTTAAAATAAAAGGTTTCGTGTTGAAAGAGAACGATTATTATGTATTACAATGTTTAATCGTTTTGGCTTTAAGAAAACTGTGTAAAAAATGAAATATTTACAGTACAATTACCCCAATCAAATAATGCTCAGGCATTCACGAGACTCGTTCCATTTCTACACCTGCAGGTTTCTTTTCTATTATTGCATAATGAGAAGAGTACTATCCGAAATTTATGAAGCACATTCCTTGAGAGAGTTCATGGAGAATTTAACCCCACGCATCCATGGTAGTAGATATGTATGTTAGTGCTCTACCACGAGTAATGTTTCTGCTTCAAAAAGATATGTACTATACACAATCACTTTCTAGAGATTTCCTGTGTTTAGAACGTGTCTATATGGAATAATACTCGATGCAGTGAAGTTAATCTTTTAACTTTTCAAGCACTTCAAGCAACGTTACTAATACAGCTTGCCAACTGCTTATAACGTTTTGGTTGGTCAACATTTGGTTTGTCAACATTTAGTTTGTCTACGTTTGGTTTGTCAACATTTGGTTTGTCAAAGATTGGGTTGTAAAGGTTAGGCTTGCAGTGATTAGATCTGTAATGGTTAGGTTTGTAATGGTTAGATTTGTAATAGATAGGTATGTAATTATTAGATATGTTATATAGGTTTGTATTGATTATGTTTGTAACAGTTAGGTTTGCAATGGTTACGTTTGTAACGGACGGGTTTATAATTGTTAGGCTCTTTTTTTAACAGCTGTTTCAAACTTGGTTCCTATACAACAACTGAAGCTGCCGCAACAACACTATTAACAATAACAACAACAACATCAACAAGCCAATGATAAAGGTGCAACTACCACACATTGTCAATTCAATGTCAGCGCACGTGATTTAATGGAGAACGTATTCGAAAACAGATCTGCTTATAATATTTCAAACAAAGTAAAACAGCCACGTTGAAAGAAAAGTATACAGAATGCATACAGGATATTGCAAAGACTGGAACTTTGAGCTCTGTATTATGTGTTTTACAGCATTAGATAATTATCTGTGTGACCATATTTTGTATTGTTAAAAACATTGGTTGAGTGTCCTACATAGGTTTGTAGTTTGGTATGGTTGGGCGCATGATGATTAGGTATTTAAATGTTGCTTGTCCTGTGCAAGACCTTGCAATCAACCCCATGTTGAATTTCTAGGCTAGTTGCTTTCCGAACGAAAAGTCCAACTTAATGTCGGTATGGGCTTTGAACTACCTACCTCGCCATCAAAGCATTGGAAGTTTAAGAGCGAGCGTTTTTACCCTTTCAACCAATATTAGTTATTATATTTGTTTATGGAGGCGATAATTAACAATGGAAAACAGAGACCAACAATTAAAATCTCAGTAAATGGGAAGATACTAGAATAGGTATCGATTTTCTCCCATCTTAGACGTGTAATAAAAGATGACGGCGAACATGAAATAGAGATCAAGATTTTTAATTTTTTAGCATTCGCTCGCTTTGCACTCAAGCGTAGTCCATACAGGTGCTATTACTTCTAGTACACTGGACTGATTTGCACATGTGGAATAGCTTTCCTTATTACCAATGTCTCTCGCCATCAAGCGAATACACTCAGACTTCAGAAGTACTTGTAATTTTTGTCCCCAAGTCAAGGACGAGACGTCAACATTTTAGTCCAACTAACCGGTGTAGGAGTTGAAACCACTACCTCTGTATCAGCACACCGGAATTTTAAGAGCGAGAGCTTTCATGGTGGAGATGGCACCTGACTGATTAATTCATTGAATAATTAGGATTGTAATAATTATGTTTCTAATCACTAGGTTTTTAATGGCTAAATTTGCAATGATTTACGTTTACATTGGTAATGCAAATGTAGATTGTTAAAGTTGAAAACGTAGATTGTAATAGTTGACAGAAGGCATGGTACGTTATGGACTTGTCTGATGAATGGAAAGTGCAAAAGTACGAGGGTAGTCAATAAGTAAGTCACACAGTTCTGTAGGATGGCAGGTAAATGTAGTTAGTGTTTTCTACAGGTGTCATTAGGTGACAGCAACATCGAACTTTATATTCCTGTTCGTCAGGTGGTGCTGGGTGTCCCATGAGCATGCGCAGCATATAAACAAAATGGCGACTGTATTTAGGGAGTGTACAACTAAAGAGCAACGTGCTGTTGTGCGTTTTTGTGGACAAAAGGACTGCCTGCAAAGGACATTCATAAGGAAATGCTTCCTGTTTATGCTGACAAATGTTTGTCCCGTAAAGCAGTGCGTAGCTGGGTAGAAAAATGTTCTCAAGGACGCTCTAAAATTGTTGATGAAATCCGATCTGGCCGTCCTGTTGAGATTGCAACAGAAGCATCTGTGCAGCGGGTGGGGGAGATGATTAGAGATGACGGGCGAGTAACGATAGACTCTCTAGTATCTGCAATATGGTGCTCACATGGTTCAGCATAATGCATGATCGATTGAAATTTAAGAAAGTGTGCTCAAGGTGGATACCCAGATTGAAGGAGGAACACAAAATGAACTGATTTGGCCTGTCCTTGCATCATCTCTGTCGATACGAAGATGAAGGAGAAGACATGCTGAACAGGATTATTACTGGGAACGAATCATGGATGCATCACTACCAGCACGAATCAAGGCGTGCTTCTATGCAATGGAAACATCCTTTTTCGCCTTGTGTCAAAAAATTCAAGGTTACAGCATCAGCAGGGAAGGATATGATGACAGTGTTCTGGGATTGTCAAGGAGTGCTTTTAACAAATTTCAAGAAGAAAGGTGACTGTGAATTCTGAATCGCACTGTGAAGTTCTATCGATGCTTCATGATGCAATTTTAAGAAAACGTCCAGGACTGCTGACTAGAGGAGTGTTGCTTCTTCATGACAATGACAGACCAGATACGGCTCGATTAACTCAGGAGAAAATTAACCAACTAAGGTGGGAAGTTCTAGAACATCCACCTTACAGCCCCGACTTAGCCCCTAGCGATTTCCACCTTTTTGGTCCACTGAAAACCCACCTTGGCAGGAGACATTTCGCGAATGACGCCGAAGTTGAATGTGAAGTGAAAACGTGGTATAGAAAATAGAGCACACAGTTCTATGCAACCGGTTTGGGAGGACTGATAAAACGATGGGATAAGTGCATCAATGTTGGTGGAAATTATGTTGAGAAATAAAGTGACAATGTGTGTATACAAATAAACTGGTTTCAAGCTGTTATGATAGTTAGTTTTTGTTTTTTTCTACAGCCTTATGTGATTTACTTATTGACTTCCCTTCGTATTCAGAAATGGAATTCACCATGGTGGAATTTTTAACAACACATCACACAATGATAACATAAGTTAGATCAATTATATTCAGGCACGTGTACAGTATATACATCTTCATATTTTGGCATAACTCACATAAAGTACAATTGTCTGGATAAGATAAGTTAGTTAGTTGCATATCATTTACAGGGCGTGGCAGTTAACCCCAACATTTTTGGCTTCTTGTGACTTTTGTTGTTAAGTTTACGTTCAGTAGTTTGCCATTGATTTCTGAACGACCGGCACTCATGCCATTGTATGGGAACCATCGCAATGCGGTCTGGTTAAAAATCGTCCGCAGCTGTGTTTCCAACATGGTATGCAGGATTACGAATTGTGTTCGTGACCCCTTCGCCACAGTGTCGACGGATAAGATAAGCACACACAACAAAAGTAGAAATGACCAACAAAATGATAAGATAAGCACATACAACAAAAGTAGAAATGACCAACAAAATGATAAGATAAGCACATACAACAAAAGTAGAAATGGCCAACAAAATGATAAGATAAGCACATACAACAAAAGTAGAAATGACCAACAAAATGATAAGATAAGCTCATACAACAAAAGTAGAAATGACCAACAAAATGATAAGATAAGCACATACAACAAAAGTAGAAAAGACCAACAAAATTAACATGTACTCGTCTCGGGAGATTCCATATGTTGACTGGATCTGTTCCCCGCTAATAAACATGTACTCGCCTGGTCAGATTATATATATTGACTGTCGCATGGTCAGATTTTATATATTGACTGTCGCATGGTCAGATTATATATATTGACTGTCACATGGTCAGATTATATATATTGACTGTCGCATGGTCAGATTATATATATTGACTGTCGCATGGTCAGATTATATATATTGACTGTCGCATGGTCAGATTATATATATTGACTGTCGCATAGTCAGCTTCTATATATTGACTGTTTCTGTTCCCCATAAATACACACTTACTCGCCTGGTCAGATTATAAATATTGACTGTCGCATGGTCAGAATATAAATATTGACTGTCACATGGTCAGATTACATACATTGACTGTCACATGGTCAGATTGATTTCATACATTGAGTGTTTCTGTTCTCCGCAAATACACACGTACTCGCCTGGTCAGATTTTATATATTGACTGTCGCGTGGTCAGATTCCATACATTGAATGTTCCTATTCCCCACATCTGTTACTGCTATCATTCTGTGCCTTGCCGGCTGGCATGGGCGATCATGCTTTTCCACAAATTGCGATCTCTGACAGCATGGATCAATTCATGTGTTTAATTCTTTCCGTGCCATGACACAATAATTGTATCTCACTGTGTTCACTTATCTCTATCTACAAATCTTTCCGGTTGTTGCAGTTGTTGTTTTCTCATAATGAGGCCAAAACAATGATGACTGCTTGTTTCTGGTGTTTGTGATAAGTTGTCTGTGCGACTTAGTTTCCCTTGTGCTGTTACTGTAACTAATTCTGTCCCAAGCAGTTGCGACTTTAACGTCAGAAAACTGCTGTTTCTGAATCATCATCACGTACCATGAAACTTGAGAAAGACAATTACAAAGATTAAGGACGATAGTTTGTTACATTGTGCTTCAAAAAAGGCATAATAACTAGAACCCATAGCGGTAAGACCAGGGAGTTATACCTTTCGATAGCACAAAGGCTGAGCTGAATTGCAGAGACCGTGAGTTGTCCATACAGCATGATCCCCAGGCTTGTCCATGGGAATGGGATTCCCATGGGAATCCCATGGGAAACATCCCATATGATGGGATGGGACGGGACGGCACACATTTGTATTTCTCATGGGACACATGGGACAGTAGCCATGTCATAGCATCTTGATCTACATCAGAGCCACCCTTATTTTTTTAAACCCTTTTAAAGCCATTTATCCTTCCCTTTTCTATATACTTGTATAAATTCTTTATCTCGTGGTGGGAAACAGGATAAATTAATAAATGCTCGCTACTAGTCAGCCATTGTTGCTATAGTTGTTGATTCGCGTCTTTGGCGATTTGTGAATACGAAGCTAGTTTTAATCTGCTGTAATCGAAGTTGTTTTGTTGCTGAATTTCGGTATTTTTATTTGGCTGAATATTAGGTATTATATTTATTGTCTATAAATATATAGTAGTCCTAATTTCAAATAATTTGTGAAGGCAGTCACTTGAAGTCACGGTGTTACTGAGTGTAGTCTGTGTAAGCCTACGGTACCCCAAAATGGTCAACCAAAAACATAAGTTCCATGATCTTACTAAAATTGTTGTTGCTAAGATGTTGAGTGGGGGAGAATGCCACTTGATTGATGTTCCAAGAGAACTTGTAAAGTCTTCAACAGCTGATGTTATAGCAGTTAAAATATCTGAAAGTATTTTAGCATTATTTGTTTACTGTGCAAAGTGCAAAAGGCTATACGGTTGGTCTAAGTTGATTAATGAAAAATTGGTTAATCAAAGTGGTTATGGACTTGCAATACAGCATAGCATGTAATGTGGTTCCGGTGGTTCTTACATCAAAAGATTTTTTTGAAGCCAAGCAGCAGAAAGTAACAGAACCACCACCAACATTGTCAAATTCGTGGCAAAAAACAGTTGTTGAATTAATTACATCACATCCAACAGTATTCATTTCGGCTGGATGTGACATTATATGTGATGCTGCTAACTTTGCTCTAAGATCTACTCACGCTGCAAACAAGGTATATAATTACACTATATCACGGCAAACAGTAACTCGTTCTATTTTGGCGCGAGGAAAATTGGCCAAACTGCAGTTTCAAAGATGGTTTCAAAATATGGCACAAGATCCAGAATGTGAAATTTCGGGAATGGTTGACTTTTGGTCAGCAAGACAAACATATCTTTTGCCACATGGGGGAATTATTGCATGTGGACTAGATCAAAATTTGGAATGGATTACTTTTCCTCTGTCTCTTATAAACATTGATAGTAATCAATCCCATACTGAAGAGTTTACGCAGAGTTTTTTGCACGTGAATTTCTTGCCGAATCTACCACAATCTGCAGTCCATTGTTTGTGTGGACTGATAATGCAGCAAGCATGACGGCTGCGTTTGATGGACGGTCTGATACCGATGAAGTCACCATGTTTCAAAAATTACGGCAACCAACTTCACAACCATTAAATTATAGGAAAAATGAACATAGGTTTCCACTGCTAAAAGCAAGTGCGTAAATTTTTTTGGCCATACCAGTGTCCTCACCGTCAGTAGAGCGCTTATTTAGTGCAGCTGGAATGTTGTTGAGTAAGTTACGAAAACGGATGTTACCAGCTCTCGTTATAAACTCTGTGTATATCAGATTTGCATGTAAGATGAAAATTGTGGAAATGGTTCAGGGATTACCTGGATTAACTGAATTATTAGAAACAGTCGATTAGCAGGAAATTGATAATGTGCTGAATGAGCAGAGTGACTCAGAAACAGAATGAAAATGTCAGAATGACACTGAAAATAAATTCTGTTGTTTTACATGTCTCTTTGTACATGTAGTCCTATTTAGTAGACACTAACCCTAAACTTTCATGAAATTCATAATTTTATTTGAACTGTATTCCATATAAGTATTATCATGGGAATCCCGTGAGATGGGACAGGCAAAATTACCGTGGGATGGGATGGGAATGGGACTGAAAAATGTGTCCCATGGACAAGCCTGATGATCCCTCTCTCGGCCTGACTAGTTTACTCCAGAGGAAAGATAACACCAATACATCTAGAACCATTCAAGCTGCAGAAGCTATCGGATTAGTAAAGCAATGCTCTAACCTTTCGCCTCTCAAAGCTTTGATCCTAGACCAGTTGTCGACCAAGGGTTGGGGTTTAACAAAGATACATAAAAAGTATTCACTCTTATTGGTCGTTATTTCCCAGCATTCTTGATGTAAAAGGTTGTACTGTACTTTTTGTTTCGTTTTGTCCTGGTTATACAGTTTTAATACTCCGTTTAATACTTATTAAAACTCCAAACAATGGATTCCCTTATTGAAGTTAAACACAGACGACGCAAACAATTTGTTGCGCTGCATAATGCAGTGAAATATGCCAGGCAAATAAATCGTGCAACATTGTTTTGTGGCTTCTTTGTGTAAACTTCTTAAAACGTTATTATAGTTTTTAACACCATGGGAATAATGAACTTCTGAAGTTGTAATAGTGAAATAAAGCAGCAATAGCTCAGTTTTGTAGAAAATTGATTATTAAGACGAAACAAATAATTGTGATAAATAAAAAAAATAATGAGAATGTGAAAATACACGAATATTTAGAAAAGAATGTGGAAATACATGAATGTTTAGAAAAGATATTTACGGAGAAAGAGAAGACGAGGAAGGCCTTGATGTCATTGGATTCAAGATGAGATCAGAAGCAGGACATATGGCGTACGATAGCGAGGCATTTCTAAAAACTGTGCTCAGGGCCAAAGTGCTGCACCAAATATCACTAAAATGAAAGAAGTTAAACGACGACTATCCATTGCTCTTCAAAGATAAAAACAACTTAATAAATTAGGGAGTGGGACAGATAGAACTACAAAAATTTGATTTTTAAGAGCATGCATCTTTCCCATTGCAACATACGCTTGTGAGACCTGGACACTTACTAAACAGGCTGAATAGCGCATAAATGCTTTTGAATATAAATTTTATAGAGTATAGACGGATTCTAAGAATATCTTGGGTAAAGAAAAGAACAAATGCATCCATACTTCAAGAGCTGAATATTAAAGAGGGTTGGCTATTAAAGACGATACAACAAAGAAAATTGAAATATTCTGGTCACTTGAAACGTCACGAAAGTTTGGAGAGAACAATAATGGAGGGGTATATGCCTGGGAAGAGAGGAAGAGGAAGGCCAAAGAGAAGATGAGTGCAGGATGTGGCGGATGATCTCCAGATGGATGTATCGGAAGCGGAACATCTTGCTTGTGATCGAGAAGTTTTCCGGAGGGTTGTTATGGGAGCGAGGTTCTGCAAAGGACATGCTACTGAATGAATGAATGTTCGCTCTTTAGTGTTTCTTCTTTCTGAAGGAACAACTTTCAGTTAATGTGAAATACAATGATGATGATCATGATGATGATGATGATGATGATAATGATGATGATGATGGTGATGATGATGATGGTGATAATGATGATGATGATGATGATGATGATGATGATGATGATGATGATGATGATGATGATGATGATGATGATGATGATGATGATGATGATGATGATGATGATGATGATGATGATGAAACTTAAACTCATAGAGAAATGTCTTGCACTAATTTCTCAAGTCCCGTAAGAGATAATATCCAACAGTTCACAACAATGGTTGACACTGTACAAAACAAACATACCCTAAATCTAATCATCTTATTCAATGGCAGGGATGGGGAAACAAACGTACATGAAAACCACAAGGATTACAGCAAAACAAAACACTTGATTACAACAATATGTAAATTCAACAAAATAACTGAAAACGGTGTGTAAATAAAATAAAAATTTTGCTAACTAGCAACAATTTAAACTGTATACAAAATTAAAGTTATCTAACAATATATATGATGCACCATGTGAAATGGGTAAACAATATTACCAAATTCACCAGTCCACTGAAAACTGGAATGGAGATTTGTTATTTGTACCATTCATATGGATCTGACTATAGACGTGTCCAGTCTACAATAACGAAACAGATAGTAGCTTTTACATATATATATATATATAGATATGGATTTATGGAAGGAAAAGGTACAAACAATGCTATATATACATTACGGACTCTATTAGACAGATCAATAGAGACCACAAAAAAGACATATATTTGTGCTTCATAGATTATACTAAGGCATTTGATAAAGTAAAACATGATGCACTGATTAAAATGTTGGAAGATATCAGCATTGATGGAAAAGATTTAAGAATAATAAAGAATAGTTACTGGAACCAAGTAGCAGCAATTAAAATGGGAAATAAAGAGGGCAGTTACGAACAGATAAAGCTAGGAGTATGACGGGTGTGTCTTGCTTGTCACCGGATCTCTTCTCCTTATACAGCGAAGTAATAATGAGAAAGATCAAGGAGACACAGGGGATGCTAATCGGAGGTTATAATATAAATTATATATGCTATGCAGATAATACAATATTGGTAGCGGATAATGCAATAGACTTACAACTATTGTTGGACATTGTAGTAACAGAGAGTGCAAATAATAGACTCTTCTTGAATATCAACAAAACAGTAACAATGATTATATAAAAGAAAAAGATGACACCCAAATTTGAAATAGAGATAGAAGGGAAAATTCTTCAACAAGTGACTAGTTTTAAATATCTAGGGATATTTATAACACCATATGGTAGATACACAGCAGAGATTAAGAGCAGAATAGAGTAAGCAAAAAGCTGCATTTCAGAAAATGAAGAATATCGTATGCAATAGGTCACTATCATTGAATGTAAGAAAGAGGGTGTTAAGGTGCTATATAGAACCCGTTTTTCTGTATGGCTGTGAATCTTGGAATGTAATTTAACAAATTAGGAAGAGATTGGAAGCAACAGAGATGTGGTTCCTTAGACCAATGTTGCTAATTCCTTGGACTGCCAAAGTAACTAACAACGACTGCATGAAACAGGCTAATGAAACTAGAACATTGCATACAACAATAAGAAAGAGGCAAACATGTGGTTTTGGTCATGTGATAAGAAGAGAGGCATTGAAGCGTATCATGACAACTGGAAACATCGAGGAGAAGAGAGGCAGAGGCAGATCAAGAGAAATTATGCTGGATGGATTGCGATGGTGGCATGGAGGAATATCAACAGCGGAGTTGATCCAGAAAACCAGAGACCGAGATATGTGGAGAGTCATGAACGCCTACGCCAGCCGGCATGGCACTTGATGATGATGATGATATGATAATTTTAATGGGTTATCTTAAAGTCAAAATGCCTGGTTGTGGTTATGTAACAAATGTTCATACGCTAGTGAAATAGCACCAATGTAACAGATGTTCATGCGTTAGTGGAATAAGCACCAATATAACACATGACTTTATGTAGCAAAAAGTGGTGAAAACATATTTCATCATTAATCAATATACCATACAATAGTAACCAATACATAATACTACACATAACCATCACTGACGTGTCATACAACTGGTATATCATGCAACAGTCATTGGTATATCACATACCAGGAATTGGTATATCACATAATAGACAGTGGTATTTCACATACCAGTCATTGATATTTCAAATACCAATCATTGGTATTTCACAAAATAGTTATTGGTATATCGCACAATAATCAGTGGTACATCACACACCGGTCATTAGTATATCACACAAAAGTCAGTGGTATATCACACAACTGTATCACATACCAGTCAGTGGTATATCACACAACAGTATCTGGTATATCATTCTTCAGTAATTAGCATTCTATACATCAGTAACTGGTTTATCATATAGCAGTAACTCGATATCACACAGTAACTAGCATATCATATCTCAGTAATCGGTACATCATGCAAAAGTAATCAATACATCACCATCACACAACAGAAACCATAGTAACATGCAAGCAGTAACTGAAATATCTTACAGGTATTAAGATTATATCTGCAGCATGAATTGGTATTTCATGCATCATTAACTGGTATTCAATACGGCAGTAACAGCAGCAGTAAATATCATAAGCACACATACGTTCATAATAAACTGTGCCTTTATTCATCCTACGAACATCATCAACACAGCATTTACAGTCAAGCCGCAGACGACAGACAGACGGTGTTGGAGATCCATTGCAGCCAACATTCATTGTGGAGACGGCACCTGATTGATTGAACAGTCACTGAAAATGTGTAATCGTTTGGCTTACATACTCGTACATCTATTTACACTATATTTTACTTGCATAATTTGTGTTCAGCACTTGCACTCTTATTTAAATGTGGAAATGGGAAATTCTGTGCATGAGGGCACAATTACGAGTAAGCTCTTTCCTTAGAAGAAGGATAATGCCAATGAAACTCAAAGTCGACTCACGAAAGGTTTTTCTTCTTCATCACCTTCATTTGCTATTACCGATGGGTGTCCATCTGAAATGCAATCAAGGAAAACAATGAAAATAATAAAAGGCATACGCAACATTAAGCTAGTATGTTGTCTTGTATATAATCTGGATCTGTATGTCAGTTCTAAGTCAGATATGACTGAGCTATCGTATGACAGTAGACGGTTCTACCTGCTTTCTGCCAGCGTCGAATGTTGGGCGGAGCTCACCAAACTTGACATCCCACATTGTGCCAACGTCTTCGCGCGGAGGAGAGCAATTGGGAGGGTACAAGCCTTATTCTGGTGCAAGGGCATGCAAACTAAAGATTAAATATAGTGGCAGGGCTGACCAGGCCCTGCGCATTGGTTTGCAACTGATCTAGGATCGAACCTCCGATAGTGAACAGTTAGAGCACTACTTTGGTGATCCGGCAGCTTCTGCAGCTTGTCTTGTTTCAGACGTATTGATTTTACCTTGTCTCTGGAGTAAACTAGGCAGACAGATAGAGAGAGGGATCATGCTTCATGGGCAAGACTGGTCTCTACAATTCAGAACAGTCTTTGTGCTATGGGGAGGCATAACTGGGTGTGACGCAACTCTCCTCGAAAGATTAATGAACTGACGTTAACGAACGACAAGACTTTAATTTCCAAGGGTAACAAATTGGGCACGCAGGCCCGTCTTACATTCGGCCCTTCCAATCACTCATCTTTCGTTCATCAGTAGTGCATACCACATTCACATAGGGAAAAAAACATTGTCAAATTAATGTTGTAAACATAAACAATGTATGTTACCATGTTATGAGACATATCCCCCATTCATCTACCCATTCCCCCCCCCACCCCCACCCCCACCTACACACATCTCCCCACCCACACAAAAGGAGAAGAAAGAAACAGCACGATGCAACGTCAAAGTAAATAGGACACATTTAAAAAAGATGAATCATTTCAACTATCACCCCAGAAGTCGGATTTGGTTCACCTAATGGCGAGGGACACTGGTAATAGGGAAAGCTAATCCACACACAAAAATCAGTTCAATGAACTAGAAGTAGTAGCAAGTGTATGGAGTACGCTTGAGCTCAAAGCGAGTGGGTGCAATAAGAAATATGCAGCTGTAATGGCTCTGCGTTATCACCATGTTTTAAACAAGATGATTTGCAAACATGGCACTGCAAGGGGACAAGTAATCTTGGGCAGGTTGAGAGCATACTCAGCAGTAAACTGCTGTAAAATAAAATGACAAAACTATGTTAAAGTGATAAACAGAGACCACACTACTGTATGAATGTCAGACCTAGACAATCACCAGATAATTTGAAACAGAAGCTACTCGTACATTCATATGAAGTGAATAGATGAACAATACTTCAGCTGAAACAATTAAAACACATAAATATATGATATATAACTCTGCAATGTGCACATGAGAGATGATGAAATAAGCCAGGCAATAAATCGTGCAATATATTGTGTGTGGCTTTTGTGCTTAAATTCACTAAAGGAATATGTTGTTTTGAACTGTCAGATAAGATAAGACATCTATGGTCACAGCAACCAGATAAGATAAGACATCTCTGGTCACAGCAACCAGATAAGATAAGACATCTCTGGTCACAGCAACCAGATAAGATAAGACATCTCTGTTCACAACAACCGGATAAGATAAGACATCTCTGGTCACAGCAACCAGATAAGATAATACATCTCTGGTCACAACAACCAGATAAGATAAGATATCTCTGGTCACAGCAACCAGATAAGATAAGACATCTCTGTTCACAACAACCGGATAAGATAAGACATCTCTGGTCACAGCAACCAGATAAGATAAGATATCTCTGGTCACAGCAACCAGATAAGATAAGACATCTCTGGTCACAACAACCGGATAAGATAAGACATCTCTGGTCACAGCAACCAGATAAGATAAGACATCTCTGGTCACAGCAACCAGATAAGATAAGACATCTCTGTTCACAACAACCGGATAAGATAAGACATCTCTGGTCACAGCAACCAGATAAGATAATACATCTCTGGTCACAACAACCAGATAAGATAAGATATCTCTGGTCACAGCAACCAGATAAGATAAGACATCTCTGTTCACAACAACCGGATAAGATAAGACATCTCTGGTCACAGCAACCAGATAAGATAAGATATCTCTGGTCACAGCAACCAGATAAGATAAGACATCTCTGGTCACAACAACCGGATAAGATAAGACATCTCTGGTCACAGCAACCAGATAAGATAAGACATCTCTGGTCACAGCAACCAGATAAGATAAGACAACTCTGGTCACAACAACCGGATAAGATAAGATATCTCTAGTCACAACAATCAGATAAGATAAGACATCTCAGGTCACAACAACCAGATAAGATAAGATATCTCTGGTCGCAGCAAAGATGTGTTTTTGTAGGAATTTCACAGAAATCAAAAGTGTGTACAGAAAAATACATCAGACAGCTCTGTGAGAAGTAGATGAAATCATAGATATAGGCAATCTAAGTTATTTTGAAAAAGTTTGTCATGGAATAAATGTGAATGCTTAGTGACAACAGGCAACAATTATGAAAAAGGAGCAAAAGTATGGCAAACAGATAAATAGCAGGATTACTTGGCCAAGTGGCAGAAACAGGGAAGGAACACAGATCTGATCTAAGGCTGGTGATTGTGTGAGAGGGTGTGAGAACACAGACTTGATATAAGACTAGTGATTGTGTGAGAGGGTATAAGAACACAGACCTTATCTAAGACTGGTGATTGTGTGGGAAGCTGGACCATGATCCCCGCATACTTACTGGTATGGTACATGATGATGATACAAGCAAGAAACACATACATGTGGCTGAGTGGCTGAAGACATTGCTCAATATAGCTAGCCAAAGAATGAGCAAGAGAATTTGCAAATGACAATTATGGTAATTAATATATTTACCCTGCAAACTGGAATCTTTTATTGCATCTTTTAGAGTCTCGCAGATTGTCAAATCTTTGATGTTTCCAGCTCTGAGTAACCTCATTACACGAGGCTAAATAGACAAGGATACAACAAAAGAAATGAATTAAGTGGACACAAAACAGGTGTTGCGTGTTGAATTTATAATGTAGCAACCTGCAAGGACGATGATGTCTGATCACAACCTCCATTCCCCAATTGTCTTTGTCATTTCTTGTATTGTATGAATAGAAAAAAAAAACAATGCAACAAAAGACATGGGTGAAGTGTACATAAATTAGATGCATTTTGATCATAAACTGCGACAACCAGCTTGAGTTATGATGTCTGACCACTACCTCTGTTCTCCCATTGTCTTCGTTATTAACAGATTCACTTCCAAACAGAACGTAGGTTCGGACCAAACCAAAATGGATGGCAGAAAATGGGAAATAGGGGTGTGCCACAGTTAAACTACCACCTTGGGGTTAAGAAGTCATATAACTGTCACAACACTCGCCTGATGGCTAGGTGGAGCGTGGGTTCCATCTGCTCTGGTGGTTGTAGCAGGACTTATAAGTATGACGAATTTAACTCCTGTTTGTTCGTTTGGTCACTTTTATTTGTTCAAGATGCCAACTCAACCAATAGGGTCATGTTGAAAAGAGACATATTCTTCACTGAATATTTCTCAAGGGACGCCACTAACATTAACATTTTGTCTTGTGTGTAATTTACAGTTAGTTCCCCTGATACATCTAATTAATGACAATAATCAATTTTGAAATTTGGCAATTTCTTTTCCACAGCTTAACTAACAGAAACACGCATGCTTCAGTTCATTACTCCATTCACATAAACGTGATGCCAAGTGATCAGTCTCTTTCTAAGCTTCAGATATATGGAACTACAATAACTCCGTAACAGCGGTTGTGACTGAATGCTAGCGATATCAACCAAGTAATACATCGTAGACGAGTTATTCCAAGATTTTGAGCTCTAAACAGCGTGCATATCTCTTTCCTTTTGTGTCTCTTGGGTCCCTCTTAATATCCATGTGTGTCTATTTCTACGCGTCTCTTCGTACCTTTGTGTGTCCTTGTTTTCTAGTCTCAGTCTCTGCTTCTGACTGCCTCTAACTATCCGTCCATTTATCTCTTGTCTCCTCTGTGACTTTCGAGTCTCTGCATTTAGATATCTCGACTGTTGGTGTTGTCACATCTCCGCATCCAGTTTCCTTAGTTTCGGTTGCCATCTTTCTTTACACGACTTGTTATTTCTGGAAAGTGTTTATTCTCCATTGTTTACACTTTACATGCGTTTTTAGTCTTTTCAAGAAAGGGTTCCAACTGCGTTATGACCATGGGTCAAGTTGTTTATAGACTAAATGTGCAATTGGAAATCAGGAAGATCTTTCCAGAGGTTTGATCATCTGTGCTGCGTCCTACTTGCGCTAGATCTCATGCCAATTTGTTTGTTCACCATCATCCTGCTTTCTAAAGTACCAGCCTTCTAGAATGTACTGCCTTAAGATGTATGTTGCATCGTTTCAACAAGTTGAAATATGAGCAATTTTTCCGAATATTCATTCATCTTTCTCCCTCCCCACCACTCTCTCCCTCTCTCTCTCTCGCTCTCTCTCTCTCTCTCTGTCTCTCTATCTCTCTCTGTCTGTGTATGTGCGTGTGTGTGTGTGTGTGCGCGCGCGTGTGTGTGTGTGTGTGTGTTAGCGCCCACTTTGGCTTGACCTCATGACATGGTCAGAAAAAGAACACAGACATGGTCAGAACAAGATCACAGACATGATCAGAACCAAGAACATAGACATGATCAGAACAAGAACACAGACATGATCAGAACCAAGAATACAGACATGATCAGAACAAGAACACAGACATGATCAGAACAAGAACACAGACATGATCAGAACAAGAACACAGACATGATCAGAACCAAGAACACAGACATGATCAGAACAAGAACACAGACATGATCAGAACAAGAACACAGACATGATCAGAACAAGAACACAGACATGATCAGAACCAAGAACACAGACATGATCAGAACAAGAACACAGACATGATCAGAACAAGAACACAGACATGATCAGAACAAGAACACAGACATGATCAGAACAAGAACACAGACATGATCAGAACAAAAACACAGACATGATCAGAACAAAAACACAGACATGATCAGAACAAGAACACAGACATGATCAGAACAAAAACACAGACATGATCAGAACAAGAACACAGACATTATCGAAGACTTTGGGGGTCACATGAGATGGAAGCCATGACCAACCACGATCACTGGCATTTCGCATGACATATGATGATGATAATTATATGTGTAACAATATCTAAACAAACCAAAGATGATAATTATATGTGTAACAATATCTAAACAAACCAAAGATGATAATTATATGTGTAACAATATCTAAACAAACCAAAGATGATAATTATATGTGTAACAATATCTAAACAAACCAGAGATTATAATTATATGTGTAACAATATCTAAACAAACCAGAGATGATAATTATATGTGTAACAATATCTAAACAAACCAAAGATGATAATTATATATGTAACAATATCTAAACAAACCAAAGATGATAATTATATGTGTAACAATATCTAAACAAACCAAAGATGATAATCATATCTGTAACAATATCTAAACAAATCAAAGATGATAATTATATGTGTAACAATATCTAAACAAACCAAAGATGATAATCATATCTGTAACAATATCTATCCAAATCAAAGATGATAATTATATGTGTAACAATATCTAAACAAACCAAAGATGATAATTATATGTGTAACAATATCTAAACAAACCAAAGATGATAATCACATCTGTAACAATATCTAAACAAACCAAAGATGGTAATCATATCTGTAACAATATCTAAACAAACTAAAGATGATAATTATATGTGTAACAACATCTAAACAAACCAAAGATGATACTTATATTTTTAACATTATCTAAAAGTATCAGAGAAGATAATTATATGCGTAACATTATCTAAAATTACCAGAGATGGTAAAAATGTGTGTAACATTATCTAAAACTACAATTCTCTACAATTCAGTTCACGCTTTGTGCCTTGCACATATACAGTGCTTTTTTCAAGATTGCCAGTCAATTAAGCTCATAAACATATACAGTACAGAATCATACACACTTGAAGGAACAGAGTTTTCAGGATAACGAAATGAGTCAATAACACAATGTACTTACTGTTCCATTTGCCACAATTAATTTAATTTCGTGCATGATGCAGTCTAAATGCAAAGATTTCATAGACTGGACAGATGTGTAGTCCAAGTCTGAGAAATGCTCCATGTTTATGACAATGTTCAGAGGTTTGCTCCCTGCAATGAACATCCACAGTGTAATTTAAGTGATCCTGGATTATACAAATAATAATTGCATCATAACATAATAGCACCAGAAGTAACCTGCCAGTGTAACCGTGTGAGATATAATTAGGAATGAGAAAATGAGAAGACTAGGTCTGAAACCATTCACGGACTTCTTTAATTAACAACAAACTAAATGGTTTGGCCATCTCACGTGAATTCCTTGGTACCATCTGCCACAAAGAGCAACATTGAGGACAAATAATGGATACAAAACAAAGGGAAGACCACGTAAAATATGCAGTGATGGTAGCAAGAACAACCTTAGAGAAATGAATACCAACTTACACAAGCATTAGAAAGTGCCCCCCCCCACCCCCTCCCCCCCCCCACCCCCCCCCCCCCAAAAAAAAAACACCCGTCACTGAGGTAAATGGAGGAAGCGAAGAAGAAGAGTAAGAAGAAGAGCAGTCTAAGGCAGTATGTTACTTCGAACTACAAGGGGCGGAGGAAACTAAAAAGATATCGTGTGCAAGAAAACCGATATTAGCACATCGCACGCATAGCACGGGTGGCGGGGTAGGGGTATTCCATATTAAAGGAGAGGTAAGGTGCCTCCTTCCCTCCGCTAGCCTATGGGACTCCCTTGGGCAAGGTGGAGTACCCGTTTAGCCCCCCTATCAGGGTTACGTGAAGCCATGGGTGCAGGTGGTGGATGAAGTTGAAGAGCAGCCAACAGATAGTTGTAAGTTATGTTCTCCAGCTTCACGACGGTAGGCAGACGATCTCTTCTTTTTCTTTTCTTTTTTTTTTTTGGGGGGGGGGGGGGGGGGGGGAGGGGGAGACAATGGCTACGGTCATCGACCAGTATGGTCACTGCTAGGAAGGAAAGCAATGACAAACTACCCTCTTTACAGATGCCAAGAACATCATGTACTGCAGTCTTATCGATAATCAGAGAAATGGCGTAAATGGGTGCTCCATAGGAGTAACCTCGCCCGGTAGGGGTAGTCATGTGCACCAGGTGACTCCAGACCGTCATCAGGCGACTGAGTGCAAAAGAATACCAACATTGAAAGTAGGAACTTGGAATGTAAGAACTATGAGTGGAGATGGAAAATTTGATAACAGAATGAAATAAGAAGATTAAATATTAACCAGTTAGGTATATGTGAGACCAGAAGGACAGAAATGGGTATTATAACATCTGAGAAATATTGAATAATCTATTCTGGTGGAGAGAATAAACAGCGAGGAGTAGCAATTATAATGGATACAGAGAGAGCAAACTCGATCAAAGGATGTTGGACTGTATCAGACAGAGTGTTACTGGTGAAGTTGAGTGGAAGACCTTTTGGTGTCAACGTCATACAAGTTTATGCACCAACAGCAGACAGTAGTGATGACAGCATTGATGCATTTTATAGTGATTTAGAGAAAGCCTTCAAGAAATGCAAGAATTCTGAAGTATATATCATAATGGTGACTTGAATGCCAAAGTTGGAAATCAATAGGACGGATGCATAGTAGGCAAGTGTGGACTAGGGGAACAGAATGAAAGAGGTTGCAGACTTGTACAGTGGGCAAAAGAGCATCATTTGATTATTGGAAACACCAGGTATCAACAGCACCCAAGGAGATTATGGCATGGACATGGAGGAGTCCTGATCATAAGATCAGAAATCAGACTGATTACATTCTCATCAACAGAAGATTTCGAAAGGCCTTAAAAGTCGCAAAAACTACACCAAGCACAGATTGCTACAGCGACAATAAATTAATCTTAAGCAATTTACATATAAAATTAAAGAAAGTCGAATATTCACCAAGAAACACAAAATTTGATCTACAGGCACTGAAGAGTGAGAAAATAAAAGATAAATTCAACGTAGATGTAAAGAACAGATTCGATGCATTTTCCGATATGGAAATATTATTTCAAGTCGTCAGTGACCAATGGGAAATACTAAAGACATCAGTCAACCAACCCGAAGAAACAACCATCCCAAAAACAAAGATAATAGGACGCAAGAAATGAATGATGGAAGACATCTTAAAACTCGTGGAAGTAAGAAGAAATAACAAAAATAACAAGGAAAAATATGAAGAAATTCACAGGAAAATTAGGAAGCTATGCAAAGAGGCAAAAGAAACATGGCTTAAGGAAAATTGCAAGGAAATTGAAAACCAACACAACACCAGGAATACCAAAGTAATGCACAAAAGAATTAATGACATCACTAAAAATAGAACACACACATCAACGGGTTGCCTGAAAATCAAAGATGGCAAAATCATAATAGAAAAAGTTCAGATTTACAATCATGGTCAGATTTTGTGAAAGACCTTTATGATGATACAAGAGAAGAACAATATAATCATCGGAATAATAATGAAGGACCATCAATTTTGAAGATGGGGGTTCAGAATGCTCTTAACCATATGAAAATTGGCAAACCCCGGGTACAGTAACATCACAATTGAAATGATCAATGCCTTAGAAGAATATGAATAGACAAAGTCACCAGACTGCTGAACGCAGTATACGATACTGGAGATATACCTCCTGAATTATGTAATTCTATATTTATTGCAGTCCCGAAGAAATCAGGAGCCTTGGAATGCGATCAACATCGAACAGTTAGTATAATGAGCCACATCACGAAGATTCTCCTGAGAATTATCATGCAAAGAGTTAGGAAGAAAATACAATCCGACATAGGAGAAGAACAGTGTGGGTTTGTAGAAGGCAAGGGCACAATAAATGCTGTGTATATACTGGGAACAGTAATTGAACGCTCTATAGAAGTAAACAAAGATAAGGATGCTTGAAGATCTACAAATTGATTGATGGAAAAGACCTTAGACTTGTAAAAAAACATATATTGGAAACAACAAGCTGCCATCAGAATTGATAACGATATAGGTCAATATCAGCCTATTAAAAGAGTTGTAAGACAGGGATGTGTAATGTCTCCAGATATTTTTTCTCTGTACAGTGAAAATATTTTCAGAAATATAGAAGATATGGAAGGAATCAACATTGGGTGACGATACTCCAATAACATTAGATATGCAGATCATAGTCTTGATTGCAGACAATAAACAGGACCTGCAAAATTTAGCAGATGCGGTTGTTGCACACAGTGAACAACTAGGGTTAGAACTGAATATTAAGAAGACACAGATTATGGTCGTCACTGGGAAGAAGGAAATACCACAATGTGATATACGAGTAAATGGGCATATTCTTAAGCAAGTGAATCGATACAGTTATCTCGGCACAGTAATAACATCTGATGGGAGATGCCTTGAAAAGATTAGAACAATAATTGCAATTTCTAAGTTAGCCTTTTGCAAGATGAAAAACATACTGGCCAATAAAAAGATATCAATTGAAATGAGAAAAAGAATGTTGAAGTGCTACATAGAACTTATACTTTTGTATGGATGTGATGCGTGGAGAATAGTCAAGTAGTCAATATAGCTTGGCATACCTTTATACACAATAGGTATCAATACATGTTGAGTCATATTCGTTTAAACAATGCTAAAGCTTTAAGATTATATGCATGCATATATGCTCACGCGTACGCACGTACACACACACGCACACGTTCATGCACTGACACACTCATACATACATACATACAGATATATGTCAATGCGTTTTGTCAACTCCAAGCAGCACACACTGGAATCAGTCGCCATTCACCTCATCCCCACACCCAGCATGCACCTGTGTTCACCCATTGCTCCCATCACTATAACACAGCCAACCACACACTTCAGCCGGCCCCCTGGCCGAGGTGTTAGCAGCTTTCTCCGTTAACCCCGAATACTGTCGTGGTTGACGTGAGCGCACGAGAATTAGAAGTGGTTCGAGTCGCTCCAGTGACTTATGAGAGTATGCAGCCGGTCGCTCAGAAAGTCGTGGCGTGCTGATGAGCGCAATCTAGCCTAAGAATCAACATCCAGCTGAAAGATGCTGATGTTGACCGCAATATCCTGAAACAGGATGGAAACGCGAGGGGGGGGGGGGGGGGGGGGGGACTTCAACACTGTCATACAACAGGGAAGGAGGTAACCTCGGCAGAATAGATAAGAGCCATCGCGCTTAAACGTCGGGTGTGCTGGTGTCTTTGCAGCAGGTTCAACCCCTACACCGGTCAGTTGGACTAAAATGTTGACTTCTCGTCCTTAACCTGGGGGATGTAAATCACAAGTACCTCAGAAGCAGGAGTGTGTTCGGCTCATGGCGACGGACACTCGTAAAAGGGAAAGCTCATCCATACGCAAGAAGAATAACATCAAACATCAGTCCAGTTCACTGGAAGTAGAAGCACGAGCATAAACGCCAGTTGGCAGGGCACAGGATGATGATGATATCTAGTTCAGATTCTTGCTGAAGATACTCACTAGACATTGTTTTATCCTGGATGATGATGATATCTAGTTCAGATTCTTGCTGAAGATACTCACTAGACATTG
Organism: Cepaea hortensis; assembly: GCA_963921405.1. Classification (NCBI taxonomy): domain Eukaryota; kingdom Metazoa; phylum Mollusca; class Gastropoda; order Stylommatophora; family Helicidae; genus Cepaea; species Cepaea hortensis. The sequence goes on along the minus strand of OY992880.1, from coordinate 133,601,296 downwards.
TTTTATCCTGGATGATGATGATATCTAGTTCAGATTCTTGCTGAAGATACTCACTAGACATTGTTTTATCCTGGATGATGATGATATCTAGTTCAGATTCTTGCTGAAGATACTCACTAGACATTGTTTTATCCAAAGCTTTCAGTTCTAAGTGTTCCGAGCCCGGAAAGTTGAGACCCTGCTGTGGGGTGACAATAAGCAGGCCAGATTTCTCTGTGTACTGCAGGAAAAGGGGAATTCAGTTTATTTCTTCCATAAAATCCTCCTCAAGATATCATATATTAGCTCAGTAGTATCAAGCCAAAACCAGTATACTACATTCTTATTAACACAAATGAAGATAAATAATTACTAGGAATTCACAATAATGTATTCCCTTAGTGGATTTAAACACAAATGAAGATAAATAATTACTAGGAATTCACAATAATGTATTCCCTTAGTGGATTTAAACACAGAGGACATAAACAATAGATTACATGATTTCTTGCCT
>OY992880.1:133548303-133595803 GCA_963921405.1 Cepaea hortensis | reverse complement strand
CAGATAGATAGATAGATAGATAGATAGATAGATAGATAGATAGATAGATAGATAGATAGATAGATAGATAGATAGATAGATAGATAGATAGATAGATAGATAGATAGATAGATAGATATCGGTCTGCCGGTAGATAGATACCGACCGGCCGGCCGGCCAGCAGGCAGGCAGGCAGGCAGATAGACAGACAGACAGACAGACAGACATACAGATAGATAGATAGATAGATAGATAGATAGATAGATAGATAGATAGATAGATAGATAGATAGATAGATAGATAGATAGATAGATAGATAGATAGATAGATAGATAAGCAGGTAGGCAGGCAGATAGATAGATAGATAGATAGATAGATAGATAGATAGATAGATAGATAGATAGATAGATAGATAGATAGATAGATAGATAGATAGATAGATAGATAAGCAGGTCGGCAGGCAGGCGGGCGGGCAGGCAGGCACGCAGGCAGGTAGGCAGATAGGCAGATAGATAGATAGATAGATAGATAGATAGATAGATAGATAGATAGATAGATAGATAGATAGATAGATAGATAGATAGATAGATAGATAGATAGATAGATAGATAGATAGATAGATAGATAGATAAGCAGGCAGGCAGGTAGGCAGATAGATAGATAGGTAGATAGATAGATAGATAGATAGATAGATAGATAGATAGATAGATAGATAGATAGATAGATAGATAGATAGATAGATAGATAGATAGATAGATAGATAAGCAGGCAGGCAGGCAGGCGGTCAGGCAGGTAGGCAGATAGATAGATAGATAGATAGATAGATAGATAGATAGATAGATAGATAGATAGATAGATAGATAGATAGATAGATAGATAGATAGATAGATAGATAGATAGATCCCCGCCAGAAGCCGGGCCTTGTCAGCTAGTTTATTTATATAATCACGTTTCATGAAAGAACCCCCATTTGGAGACACCTCTGAATCTTCGCGCTGTTTGTTTCAAAACGGAAATCACGTGAAAATTTCAAAAAATGCCCGGACGTCTCTTGGTGAAGCTGTAATACTGTTAAAATCATGGAGGTAATCTCTATGTCGTAATTAATATACCGCATATAAACTAACTTTGAAATCTGCTGTAAAATCTCCAGAACAAAACTTTTTTTTTTTTGGGGTGGACATAATGATAAGGTTATATACTAAATTTCATCATTTTCCCTCAGTTGGTTAATGAGATATTGAATTTTATATTGAGGCAACAACAACAAAAAACACTATAACTCAACTCCACAAATAATATGAATTTTCAACTGTCCACAAGTATGCCACACTGCAGATGTGAATAAACTTCAACAAGTTGTTTTAAAAAACAAAAAACATTCTTAATTATAGCTGACTCACCTCAATCCCAACAACCAAGGAGCAGATGAATGTAATAATAAATGTGAGCAGATCCCATTCTGTAATAAATAAACATAAATCAATAATGAACTTGAAAACTGATTTCGTGTTAATTAAAAAGTAAAAGATTGGTCATTACTTTTGACCAGTTATTAATTTTAACTAGTTATTAATGTTACCTAGTTATTAACTTTGACTAGTTATTACTTTTGATTGGTTACTACTCCTTAATAGTTATTGTTATTGATTGGTTATTATTCTTGTGTTTTTATTCTTGATTGGATTTAAGACTTTTTTATTACTCCGTACATTACAAGACATTTTCAATATTCTGATACAAATTAATTGCAGACATTTGGTAATGTAGAGAGCAACTGGTCACGTGATCGTTTGCCTCATCATCATTGACACATGCCTGTGGTCATTGACATTGAGGTGAGTGACCGGGCATGAGAAAGAATGGAGATGAAAGTGGGGGACAGTAAAGTGACTGACCTGGCTATGAGAAAACGGCCAGTCCTGAGAAATAATGGGAAGGGTGAGTGTGGACCCCAGGGGATGGGGGAAGGACAGTTTAGTTTTGTGTGAAGTCAAGGGACTTCAGGACAGTTAATGTGTAGATGCCGAACTGATCGGTAGTCTAAGGAGAAGCGGAGTTAGAGATCTCCGTGTTGTGTTGTTCTCCGAGTTGTGAAGACAGGCCTGAACCAGAGTGGGTTCTATAGGGAGTGAGGGCCTAAACCCAGAGTGGGTTACATAGAGAGCAGAGGCTCCGACCCAAAGTGTGGGTCGTATTGTAGGAGATCCAGCCGTGGATTGTAGCTGGACTGAATGTCTTGTGGATTGGATATGAAGCAGGCTTGAGAAGGCATTGATGTGTGCTGGTTAAATTGTGAGGAGGATATTTATATTCTATGGATTACATTATTTTCTGGATGTATAAACATGTTCCGTCTGTCCGTCTTATTTCTGGAATAAATGATTATGTGCGCCAACTCAATCTTGTTTCAAGACTGGTGAAGGTGCACTTCTGGGGTGAGTTGGATTAAGAGACAGTTAGATATCTCAAGTGACACACCATGAACATCGTTACCTAGACAACGACCATCACACGACAATATCAAGCAAAGATCATCAAGAACATTGATATTATCATCAAGAACGACGTGTGACAATCATAATTAGGTTAGTCAGGTCTCAGACTGGTATTGTCGTCTGATCACTGTTGCCTGTTCTTGCCATCATCATCATTATTATTATCAACATCAGTATCATCATATCAACATTATCATCATATATCACAATCACCATATATCACCATCACCATATATTACCATCACCATATATCACCATCACCATATATCACCATCACCATATATCACCATCACCATATATCACCATCACCATATATCACCATCACCATATATCACCATCACCAGATATCACCATCACCATATATCACCATCACCATATATCACCATCACCATTTATCATCATCATCATCATCATCAAGTTAGTTATCAGACTGGTATTGACGTCGTCTATTCATGACACTCCACTGTGGCCTGTTCTTTTCATCATCATTATCATCATCATTATCATCATCATCATTAACATCATATCTCCATCATCATCATCATCAAGTTAGTTCTCAGACTGGTATTGATGGTGTCTGATCAGGAAACTTCAGTCGGTTGTTCTCGGTATCATCATCATCAGTATCATCATTATCATCATCATCATCATCATCACCATCCTCAGGTTAGTTAGTCTTTAGAGTTGTATTGACGTTGTCTGATGATGACGCTGTCACCTGTTCTTGTCACCACCATCATCATCATCATCATCATCATCATCATCATCAATTTTGTTCTCAGACTGGTATTGACATCTGATAATGACACCCCATTATCGCCTTTTCTAATCACCATCAGCAACAGCATCATTATCATCATCAGATTAGTAGTCGTTAGTTATCTGGAGTCAAACGGAACAAATATGTGCTACTGAGCTCAATGGCCCAAAAATAAAAAAAGCTATTTCCATATTTCTGAGTTAAGCACCACATACTTTGTTCCTTTCTGTTTGCTTATTTTTAATTTCGCACTTCCATAATATTCTGCTTTGATATAATTACTGTAGTGTCATGTCCAATATTTTTACATGAACTGTGATGTTGTTTGCCGTTAAAGGCTTGTTATTGCAAAGTCCTCTCTAGTTTTCTTTCGTAATTGTATCTTGTAAAGCTACCCTACAATTCATTATTTCAAACAGTTTACATTCCAGCAGCTTTGCCACAGCTGAATCTATTTCATTTACATGCACATTTTTGATGGCTTCTAGTTCCTCACCTCCAGCTTGTCCTTCCATTGTAGTCTTCAATATAATGGTTATGTTGTTTGGTGTGACCACAATGTCTTGTCTTTATTATCTCCGTTCGTCTTTCTCATTGCCATGGCAGTGTGTTGTTTCCAATAACTACCAACCTAATCACAGAAGGTCAGCATGGTCGAATAGATAAAAGCGCTCGTTCTTAAAGATCCGGTGTGCTGATGCCGAGGTAACAGGTTCAACCCCTACACTGGTCAGTTGGACTAAAATGTTGACTTCTCGTTCTTGGCTTGGGAACGTAAATTACTAGTACCTTTGAAGTCGGTGTGGGTTCATCTGATGGCGAGGGATACTGGTAATAGGGAGAGCTAATCCATACTCAAAAAGCATGCCCGTGTACTAGAAGTGGTAGCATGTGTATGGACTATGCTTGAGTTCATAGGACGCAAGCGAACAAAAACATACTCAACCACAAATATGAAAGTGGTTCAATAGCAGATACTGCTCTATTGATTGATTGATTGATTGATTGATTGATTGATTGATTGATTTAGGAACCAACATCACAGCATTCAGGGCATTCCCATAAGCGCTCCTCCCCCATCTTAAGCAGCCAGCGAAGAGTTCCAACCCCAATAGTACCAGTAGCAATCTGATTATATGTCCGTCTCGCCTTTCCTCTAATCGTCGAGCATCGGCCAGATCCCCTCGTCACTCCACGCTGTCGTATTCTTGCCAGACCATGGTGATCCATTTTTCCTCCGAGGTGTACACGTGCTCCCACAAGCCGCAACCACATCTGCCTTGTCATGCATCAATACTCCACCAAGTTTTGCAGAGCCAGCCAATCTGTCCGCCTGTTCATTCCCCAGCACACCAGCATGCCCCAGAGAAAAGATCCAGACGATGCTTGCCACTCGTGACTTCCGAAGCGAAGCAAGCCACTCGGCACGGAGCTTAACATCCAGAACACTGTCTGCTGCCCGTCTTTCTGATGCTGGATCAAGCGCAGGGCAAGGACTGAATGAGCCGATGTGTAACCAAGATCATCTGACCACTGAATAACGAAATAATGAAATAACTGACTAACTGAGTGGGTGAGTGACTAACTGACTGACTGAGTGACTGACTAACTGATTGAATGACTGACTAACTGACTGGCTGACTGACTGACTGGCTGACTGACTGACTAACTGACTGACTGGCTAACTTTGACTAAGACATAGACATTGCTGACTGACTGACTAACTAACTTACTAACTAACTAACAGAATATTTGACTGACTAACTGACTGACTGACTTAATAACTAACTGATTAACTGACTGACTGACTGACTGGATGATTAACTAACTGACTGACTGACTGACTAACGAACTGACTGACTGAATGACTCACTGAATGACAAACTAACTGACAGACTGATTAAATAACTGACTGACTGACTAACTAACTAATTAACTAATTGACTGACTGACTAACTGACTGAATAACTAACTTAATAACTAACTGACTAATTAACTAACTAACTGATTAACTGACTGACTAACTGACTAACTAACTGATTGACTGACTGACTAGCTAACTAACTGACTTACTGACTAACTAACTAAATTATTGACTTACTAACTAACTAATTAACTGATTGACTAACTAACTGACTGACTGACTGACTAACTTACTAACTAACTAACTGACTAACTGACTGATTAATTCATTGGCACCTTGCCGTCTTCACAGACGATAATTTGTTACATTGTGCTTCAAAAAGGCTTAATAACTACAACCCATGGCGGTAGCCAATGTGACTAATAAGGCCAATTCGCCCTGTAAATGTTAGTCCACAGTAGATGCATGTGAAGATTTTTTGAACATGTTGTAAAGAGAAAAAGACTTGAAAATTTAGTGACAACTGGCAAGCTTAATGGGAAGAGAGCAATAGTAGGACAAAAGAATAAATGCCTTGAAGGTTTGGCAGCATGGCATGGTCGGGACAATAACACAGACCTGATTCGAGACTCTGGTGGGGACTGTGTAAGATGGCGGATCATGAGCACCCATGCCTTTCGGTAAGGCACTTGATGATTACGAGTTTGCTGTTGCATTCTAAACGATTGGCCCTCGTATCATTATATGAAAATCAACGCAAGGCTGTTTGCTTCCTATACAGCTGTGCTTAGAACGCGGCATACGGGATTACGAATTGCGTTCGTAATCCCTTAACCACAGAATCGGCAGTTCCTCAACAAATCAATCGATCAATCATGTGCCATGCCGGAAAGCGTGGGCGGTTATGCCTCGCTATTTCACTCGATCACCAGAGTCGTGGATCAGCTCATTGTTCCTGTCTCGACCATACCATGTGGTATTTTCCTCTCGGTCTTCCTCTTGGTCTGTTCCCTTCGATCTTGCCAGTTGTCACTAAGTTCTCCAATCCATTTCTTCTCATAACATGTCCAAAAAATGTTGACTGTCTACGTCTAGTTTCTCTAATCAGTTTACGATTTTCATTTGTCTCCTGTAGTACTTGGTCATTGGTTTTTCTGTCTGTCTATGGTATTCTTTGCATTTTCCTCAGAAATCACATTTCTGCAGCCATCAGATGTTTTTCAGCTTGACTGCTCATTGTCCAAGTTTCACATCCAAAAAGAACAGGCTCTATCTATCCCCTCAACACTATTTTTCTCGTTTCAATTGACATCTTCTTATTGGTCAGTATGTTTTTCATCTTGCTAAAGGGTACTTTCGCCATGGCGATTCTTGTTGTAATCTCTTCAAGGCATCTCCCATCAGATGTTATGACTGTTCCGAGATCATTGAACCGATTCACTTGTTGAAGAATACTCCCATTTACTTGTACATTGTGGTACTTCGTTCTTAGTAGTGACGACCATACTCTGTGTCTTTTTACAATTTAATTCTAACCTCAGTTGCTCACTGTGTACAACAACCGCATCTACTAATTGTTGCAGATCCTGCTCATTGTCTGCAATCAATACTGTATCATCTGCATATCTAATGTTATTTATGTTTCGTCCTCCAATGCTGATTCCATTTATATCTTCTACACTTCTGAAAATATTTTCACTGTATAGGGAAAAAAGATCTGGAGGCATTACACATCCCTGCCTAACACCTCTCTTAATAGGCTGATAATTTCCCACTTCATTATCAATCTTTACGGCTGCTTGTTGTTTCCAATATATGTTTTTATAGGTCTAATGTCTTTCCTCAACAAAGCATCACTTAAAATACATTACATCAAATTGTTCTTACTATTTGCTTTCCATAGCACGATGACCACGTGGTATTCGACCATCTGAATGACCGCAGCGATGATAACTGCGGCCAGGGCAGACTTGGGAATGTAGTAGAACCAGGGCGTCAGCACAAGAAGTGCCAGGATGACCAGCCCACCTGTCCAGACGCCACCTAGGGGGGTGCGTACACCACTCTGGGAGTTGACTGCAGTTCTGTGAACATAAACATTGTCACAGTTACACTATTATTTGGTTTTGTTGGTAAAGTATCATCTTCTTTACACCCACACACTTCAACAAGTGATCAGTCTTCCAACCATAGACGACACACAAGTAGGATCTCAGTTTCAATTATGTAGCATTTCCTAGCATCCAAATCTTCGTATACCAGAAACTACACGTTTTACAAAATATTCTTCATGTGGTTGGGTTTTATAATTTTCATATGTAGTCTTGGCTGCAGCCTATTCAGTCCACACTTTGTTTGTTTGTTTTTTGTTTTTTTTTTTAATGTTCAACAACTGAAGTGCATAAAAGTCCTAACAGTTTTTTGCACTTATCTGAGGCTGCTAGAAGTATAATCCGTGATCTCAAGATCAAGATTGATTGATTGATTGATCTAGGAACCGACATCACAGAATTCGGGGCATTCCCATAGGCGCTCCGTCCCCATCCTCAGCAGCCAGCGAAGAGGTCCAACACCAATAGTACCAGTAGCAATCTGATTATATGTCCGTCTCGCCTTTCCTCTGAGCGTCGAGCGTCGGCCACATCCCCTCGTCACTTCTCGCTGTCTCATTCTTGCCAGACCATGGTAATCCATTTGCTCCTCCGAGGTGTACACGAGCTCCCACAAGGCCGCAACCACGTCTGCCTTGTCATGTATCAATACTCCACCAAGTTTTTCAGACCCAGCCAATCTGTCCGCCTGTTCATTCCCCAGCACACCGGCATGCCCCGGAGAAAAGATCTAGGCGATGCTTGTCACCGATGACCTCCGAAGCGAAGCCTCAAGATCAGGAAGACTATATAAACCTGTGGTTTCCGTTTAAAACATCTACACTGCCCAGATGATTAATCATACGCCATTTGCAAATTGTTAGGACATAAAAACCTACCCACGGGTAAACAGAGCTAATTACCTTGGATGGAATCTGTCTGGAGAAAACACACCTAACACACATGTGTGCTGAAGTTGGACACACTGACCTTTGAGGTGCACTAGTTGTGATGGTCTCCTCTCGAAAGAGGAACGAAGAAGAAGAAATGTACACAGTCTAAATGTTCCACACAGAAGACAAAATATATAGTTTAAATGTGGAACAAAGAAGAAGGAATGTATAGCGTAATGTGGAACAAAGAAGAAGAAATTTATAGTCTAAATGTGGAATAAAGAAGAAGAAATGTATAGTCTAAATGTGGAACAAATAAGAAGAAGGAATGTATAATCTAAGTGTGGAACAAAGAAGAAGAAATTTATAGTCTAAATGTGGAACAAAGAAGAAGAAATATATAGTCTAAATGTGGAATAAAGAAGAAGAAATTTATAGTGTACATGTGAAATAAAGAAGAAGAAATGTATAGTCTAAATGTGAAACAAAGACGAAGAAATGTATAGTCTACATGTGAGTCAAACTAGAAAAAATTTATACAACCTAATTGCAACAATGTAACTGAAGAGAGAGAGAGAGAGAGAGAGAGAGAGAGAGAGAGAGAGAGAGAGAGAGAGAGAGAGAGAGAGAGAGAGAGAGAGAGAGAGAGAGAGAGAGAGAGAGAGAGAGAGAGAGAGAGAGAGAGAGAGAGAGAGAGAGAGACAGAGAGAGAGAGAGAGAGAGAGAGAGAGAGACAGAGAGAGAGAGAGAGACAGAGACAGAGAGAGAGAGAGAGAGACAGAGAGAGAGAGACAGAGAGAGAGAGAGAGAGAGAGAGAGAGAGAGAGAGAGAGAGAGAGAGAGAGACAGAGAGAGAGAGAGTGGGTGTTGCTAATTGCTGACCTGGAGAAGCTGCCTGTGATCGGGTAGGAGGCGATGAACGAGCTGACGATGTTGGCGATGCCGATAGCCAGCAACTCCTGAGTGGGTTCAATCTTGTAGTTGTTCAATCGAGCTGAAACAGAATACAAGTGGTGCTTCATCGGGCTTTGACAAGTAGTAACTTATTGTATGCAACACAATGAAGAAGAAGAAGAAGAAGAAGAAGAAGAAGAAGAAGAAGAAGAAGAAGAAGAAGAAGAAGAAGAAGAAGAAGAAGAAGAAGAAGAAGAAGAAGAAGAAGAAGGAGGAGGAGGAGGAGGAGTGACGAAGAAGTAGGGGACGATGAAGAGGAGAAGGACAAGAAGTAGGTGGTGTTGTTACTGGTTCCATCCGTCAAAGAATAGAATTGTTGCTTCATCTGGCTTTGACTGTGTCAAATAATACTGTTTGTTATGTCTGACTTGTTATTGATATTAAATTGAAGAAGAGGATGAAAGAGTGAAGATGTAGAACAAGTAGCTTAGGCTGTTGGTTAAAGTTGAAACAGAATTCAGCTGTTGATTCAAACGGCTTTGGAAATATATAATTATATTGTTGCTCTGTGTAATTTGTTAAATATAACCAAATGAAGAAGAGGAGGAGAGAGTAAAGATATAGAAGGAGTAGCTTATAGTTGGTGATTCGAGAATTCAGCTATTGCTTGAACAGGCTTGAAAGTATTTCATGATGTTGTTAGCCTAACTTGTTAAATGTAATACAATGAAGTAGAAGAAGGGGAAGAGAAGGAGAGGATGCATAAAAATAAGAATGTAGTTGTTAGTGTAAACTCAAAGCAGTATTAAACCATTACTTAATCTGGCTTTGATAGTGTCTGATTGCATTGTTTTTTATGCAATATGCAAGAAACTAAACAACAAACACAGAATCAGCAGAAGGAGAAGAAGTGGGTGGTGGATTGAGCTGAGGGCAGGATACAACTGTTACTGCTTTTAAAGTTTCTTTTCATTCTTCTTCTTCCTCTCCTCCTTTTTCTTCATTTTCTTCTCTTTTTTCTTGTTCTTCTTTTTCTTGTTCTTGTTCTTGTTCTTCTTCTTCTTCTTCTTCTTCTTCTTCTTATTATTATTATTATTATTATTATTATTCCACAACCAGTCGCCAACGTGAATGCACCTAAACAAATCAGCAATCAACTTGAGTTTATTGATGTCTCCATAGAGTTTCCATCAAGTTGTGTTATAGTTTCATCAGTACATCCGACTTCCATAAATATTTTTTTCGGGTTTACTTTCCCTAGCCTTTGACTTTCTCCCGTCTACCTATAACGCGGCAAATTTATTATTCAGCGGCTGGCCGAGTGGCTAGAATGTCGGGCTCTCATTCGGGAGACCCGGGTTCGAATCCTCGGTAAGGTGTGGAATTTTTTCTGTCCGGGGCAATAAGAAAACTCTAACCTGCACAGTTCGTGGCGACTGCACTAGCCATGCGGCCTTAATTCCACAGGCTCAAGACTCCCCTGTCCTACACTATAGGCAGGTACTATAGGCAGGTACTATAGGCAGGTACTATAGGCAGGTACTATAGGCAGGTACTATAGGCAGGTACTATAGGCAGGTACTATAGGCAGGTACTATAGGCAGGTACTATAGGCAGGTACTATAGGCAGGTACTATAGGCAGGTACTATAGGCAGTAAATGGCGGTGTGACAGTGTCTAATTATATTGTTGTATTGCAGCAGCAGCAGATGGGACAGACGTGGAAGAGGAGGAGGAGGCGAACGAGAAGAAGTGCGAGCAGGTGGTGGAAGGAAATCAGGAGGGACTATGTGTTCCACACTGTTAACGAAACAATCAAAAAATGGCATTCTTACCAAAAGCTTTTCCGATGGCCATGTTCTCAACTAGGGCAAGCAAAGGGACGATACCCACTCCAGCACCAATTTTCTATGTTGTGGAAAGACATGAGAAACAAATCAAACGTTTATCAATATTTGAATGTATTTTTTTTTGTTGAACTTACTGTTATTGTTTTCAACAAACAATCAGTTATCAGTATTTGAATGTATTTGTTAGATTTTCAACAAACAAACTATTATCAGCATTTGAATATAATTGTTGTTATTTTTTTCAACAAACAAGCAAATATTAATATTTGAATCATACAGTTATAAGTATTTGAAGGTATCTGTTTTTTTTTCATCCCTGTAAAGTAATACATATAAATAAATAATAATAATAATAATAATAATAATAATAATAATAATAATAATAATAATAATAATAATAATAATAATAATAAGCATATTAGCACACAGTAATAGCAACAAAAATAACAATATTTTTGCGTGAAAAACACATACAAAAAGTTATCAGCATTTAAATGTATTTGTTTTTGTTGGTTTTTTCCAACTCTGAAAACTAACACAGCCACAAGAAATAAGAACAGTTAAGTATGTGAAACGTATGTGTAACTCCTGCGAAATCGTGAGATATTCTAAACACAGACACATTAGTTCGTTGTGAGGTGTGTACACAGAGCTGATCCACGACTCTGATGATCGAGTGACATGGCATTTACATGACCGCCCACGCTTATCGGCATGGCACATGATGGATAGATGTGTTTAGTATCTCTCACTTTTTCGCAGGAGTTACACATCCTAACCGTTCTTATCTCCTACTGTTATATCCTGCTGCAGCAGGAAAGCATCCTTAACACAGTCGCAGATGCTTTCATGATTAAAAGTGACATAAGTCAAAGCTGTTATTTCCAAATTACTCTGCAGTCTCATATCTCCTTTTAGAGTGCAACAAAAAAGAATAAAGTTATCAATTCAAGAACCCCTTTAGAGTGTAACAGACAAGAGTAAAGTAAGCAATTCAAGAACCCTTTTATCGTAACTCGGGTGGCGGGGTAGGGGTATTCCCTATCAAAGGAGAGGTAAAGTGCCTCCTTCCCTCCGCTAGCCTAAGGGACACCCTTGGGCAAGGTGGAGTACCTGTTTAGCCCCCCGATCAGGGTTACGTGAAACCATGGGTGCAAGTGGTGGTTGAAGTTGAAGAGCAGCCAACAGATAGTTGTAGGTTATAGTCTCCAGCTTCATGACTGTAGGCAGAGGATCTCTTTTTTTTTGGGGGGGGGGGGGGAGACAATAACTACGGTCATCGACCAGTATGGTCACTGCTAGGAAAGAAAACAATGGCAAACTACCTTCTTTACAGATGCCAAGAATATCATGTACTGCAGTCTTATCGATAATCAGAGAAATTACTCTGGTGATTGAGTGAGATGGCAGAACATGACCGCCCACGCTTATCGGCATGGCACATGATGGATGGATTTATCGTGTCACAGATGAGAGTAAAGTAATCAAGCCTGGAACCCTTCCACACGCCTTATAGAGAGTTGGGTATATGATGCTGTGTCCATATCTGTATACACCAATCAGCACTCGGTGGGTGATGCCCATATCTGTATACATCAATCAGCACTCAGTGGGTGATGTCCATATCTGTATACACCAATCAGCACTCAGTGGGTGATGCCCATATCTGTATACACCAATCACCACTCAGTGGGTGATGCCCATATCTGTATACACCAATCAGCACTCAGTGGGTGATGCCCATATCTGTATACACCAATCAGCACTCAGTGGGTAATGCTCATATCTGTATACACCAATCAGCACTCGGTGGGTGATGCCCATATCTGTATACATCAATCAGCACTCAGTTGGTGATGCCCATATCTGTATACACCAATCAGCACTCGGTGGGTGATGCCCACATCTGTATACACTCGGTGGTGTATATGGTCAGTGTTATTCTGACTGCCTTCACTTCCCACTACATGTCCGGGTACTCATCTTAAGCTGGGTCGACCTGGGAATGCACCTGGGTGAGGATCTAACCCACGCCCACCGGGTCGGCACGCAGGAGTCTAGCCACCATACTGCTGTGGCTCCCAACAAGTGTCTGGCCACCATACTTCTGTGGCTGCCAACAAGTGTTTCGCTATTATACTTCTGTGGCTCGCAACAAGCGTCTGGCCACTATACATACTTCTTTGGCTCCCAACAAGTCAGAATTTAAACAGAAACAAGAGATTCGAGGAGCGTCTGGCCACTATACTTCTTTGGCTCCCAACAAGTCAGAATTTAAACAGAAACGTGAGACTCGAGGAGCGTCTGGCCACTATACTTCTTTGGCTCCCAACAGGTAAGAATTTAACCAGAAACAAGAGATTCGAGGAGCGACTGACCGAGTGGCTAGAAACTCGCACTCCAATTCGAAAGACCCGGGTTCAAATCCTCGTTAAAGTTATGGATTTTTTCTTTCGACGGGAGGGGGGAGGGGCTGCTGAAAACGCTAACCTGTACAGTTCATATGACTGCCTAAGAAAGATGGCCATATCTCCTCAGGCTCAAGACACACCCCCCCCCCTTTTTTTTGGGGGGGGGGGGGTCCTATATGGCAAGGTACTATAGACCAGTAATGACAGCGAGTAAACGGGACCATAGTTTGACAAGTGCACCATTTTGGGCATCTATAAAGATAAAACACCCGGCTCACAGCTGTGTTAGATTGACAAGTGGAAGGATTAATAACTAACGATAAGGATTAATAATAATATGCATAATAGCAAACAGTAACAGCATTCAAAATAACAATGCAGAGTTTTGTGTGTGTGTGAAAATAAAGATCCTTGTGTACTGTGTGGCAACTGCCCGGGCAAGCGGTCGTTGTTTCCCCGAGCTTAGGAACACCTCTATTCATACACCAGCAATAATATCAAGTCAGTGCTGATAGTTGAGGAAGCTGACTGCCACGTGGCCATGGTTCGATCCTCATCGGGGCAGATTTGTAGACTTCCAGCTTTATTTGCAGGCTTATTCCATTTCTGTCCCATACATTCTTGTACAGTCTGTCAAAGGCCGCGCTGGCCTTGGAGATTCTTGCATTCACTTCGTTATCAATTGTGGCACCTTGTGACACAGTGGTGCCAAGATAGGTGAATTTGTCCACAACACTTAGTCTATGACCAATCACTTTGATATTCGGCACGGTGTGATTGTTCCCTGGAGCTGGCTAGTACATAACTACAGTTTTCTCCAAGTTGATATTTAGCCCAAAGTTGGCACAGGCTTATGGGAAAGCTGAAACATTGTGTTGCATGTCTGCCTCTGTGTTGGCATATAGAGCGCAATCATCAGCAAACAGCAGTCCTCTGACGGTGTTGCTGTTAGTTTTCGTCTTAGCTTTCAGCCTTCTGAGATTGAACAACTTTCCACCCATGCGGTAGTTGGTATCTATTCCAATGTCATTGTTTAATAGATGATATCTATTTCAATGTAATTGCAGTAGTTGATGTCATTGTATGTATCATTACATGTAACAACACAACATCTGATGAACAAATGCATGTATCACAACATAAACAACACAACATCTGATGAACACATGCATGTATCACAACATAAACAACACAACATCTGATGAACACATGCATGTATCAATCACTATATTGCATTGTGACAAAGCGAAATTATCCTAGCACCGCAAAATGTATTAAATTAACAAAAGGTAGAACAATGCCGATTTAAAAAATAATAATAATTAAATAAATAAAAACACTCACTGCAAAGATATCAGTACTGGACATTGTAACATTGTAATCATTAATCTGAAATTTGGGAGCTTGAAAGGAGGGTAACCCAGGCTTGATCTTGCCAGTGACACTAATCACGTCCTTGATTCCATAAATCTCCAGGATTGCCACCACGCCCGCGGCACCAATAACCACAATAGCGTTACCACCTGTGACATAACCACAATAGCGTTACCACCTGTGGCATAATGAGAACAACAACATTCACATATCGTTTAACACTACCTCATGTATGAAATCCAGATGTCTTCTTCTTCTTCTTCTTCTTCTTCTTCTTCTTCTTCTTCTTCTTCTTCTTCTTCTTCTTCTTCTTCTTCTTCTTCTTCTTCTTCTTCTTCTTCTTCTTCGTCTACTTCTTCTTCTTCTTCTTCTTCTTCTTCTTCTTCTTCTTCTTCTTCTTCTTCTTCTTCTTCTTCTTCTTCTTCTTCTTCTTCTTCTTCTTCCCCTTCCTCCTCCGCCTCCTACTTTTCTTTCTTCTTCTTCTTCTTCTTCTTCTTCTTCTTCTTCTTCTTCTTCTTCTTCTTCTTCTTCTTCTTCTTCTTCTTCTTCTTCTTCTTCTCCTTCTTCCTCTTCTTCTTCTTCCCCCCCCTTCCCCCTTCCTCATTCTTCTTCTTCTGCTTCTTTTTTCAAATGCTAGACGTTCAGCAGGTATCATCTATGAAGACTCCCTAATCTTCTCTATTATCTGATATCTTGATGAAGTTGGTGCTGCTGATATTATTATTCATTGGCCAGATGTTTAAGCTCTCCACATGCAGCCGTCTCTGTCTTCCCCTGCCTCTGTTGCCCAGTACTTTCCCACACCAGGCTAAAATATCCATCCCACCTCTTCTATTCACATGCTTCACTATTTGAATTCCTCTTTTCCCTACTGTTTGGTCTTTACAACACAAGCAACTCATAATGCCTCAGCATTTGTTTTCTCTCTCTCCCTCACACTCTCTCACGTCACCAACTTTTCCATATTCGTCTCTTTTTCTCTCACTATCTCACTTCACCAAGTTCTTCATATTCGTCTCTTTTTCTCTCACTCCCTCACTTCACCAACTTCTCCATATTCGTCTCTTTTTCTCTCACTCCCTCACTTCACCAAGTTCTCCATATTCGTCTCTTTTTCTCTCACTCCCTCACTTCACCAAGTTCTCCATATTCGTCTCTTTTTCTCTCACTCCCTCACTTCACCAAGTTCTCCATATTCGTCTCTTTTTCTCTCACTCCCTCACTTCACCAAGTTCTCCATATTCATCTCTCTTTCTCTAACTCCCTCACTTCACCAAGTTCTCCACATTCGTCTCTTTTTCTCTCACTCCCTCACTTCACCAAGTTCTCCATATTCGTCTCTCTTTCTCTCACTCCCTCACTTTACCAACTTCTCCACATTCGTCTCTTTTTCTCTCACTATCTCACTTCACCAAGTTCTCCATATTCGTCTCTTTTTCTCTCACTCCCTCACTTCACCAAGTTCTCCATATTCGTCTCTTTTTCTCTCACTCCCTCACTTCACCAAGTTCTCCATATTCGTCTCTTTTTCTCTCACTCCCTCACTTCACCAAGTTCTCCATATTCGTCTCTATTTCTCTCACTCCCTCACTTTACCAACTTCTCCACATTCGTCTCTTTTTCTCTCACTATCTCACTTCACCAAGTTCTCCATATTCGTCTCTTTTTCTCTCACTCCCTCACTTCACCAAGTTCTCCATATTCGTCTCTTTTTCTCTCACTCCCTCACTTTACCAACTTCTCCATATTCATCTCTCTTTCTCTCACTCCCTCCCTCACTTCACCAAGTTTTACATATTCGTCTCTCTTCCTCTCCCTCCCTCACTTCACCAAGTTCTCCATATTTGTCTCTCTTCCTCTCACTCCCTCACTTCACCAAATTCTCCATATTCATCTCTCTTTCTCTCACTCCCTCCCTCACTTCACCAAGTTTTACATATTCGTCTCTCTTCCTCTCACTCCCTCACTTCACCAAGTTCTCCATATTCGTCTCTCTTTCTCTCACTCCCTCACTTCACCAAGTTCTCCATTTTCGTCTCTCTTTCTCTCACTCCCTCACTTCACCAAGTTCTCCATATTTGTCTCTCTTTCTCTCACTCCCTCCCTCACTTCACCAAGTTCTCCATATTTGTCTCTCTTCCTCTCACTCCCTCACTTCACCAAGTTCTCCATATTTGTCTCTCTTTCTCTCACTCCCTCCCTCACTTCACCAAGTTCTCCATATTCGTCTCTCTTCCTCTCACTCCCTCACTTCACCAAGTTCTCCATATTCGTCTCTCTTCCTCTCTTCACCATGCTCTCAGCATCCTTCACATTGTAGCTATGTCCTGTGTCTACACCAGCTCACCATCCATTCCCCAGCAATCACACCCATACAAAATGGTCGTCAGCTCTGTGCTGTTTGCAGCCATGAGCCTTGGCACTGCAGCTTCTATCCTGTTCGCGTGCTGATCTGGTGCTCTTTGACTCACTTCCTCTTTGAGGCAGGATTTTACTAACCACTTTACTCCGGAGATAGAGGTCAGCTTGGCCGAATGGACAAGATCTTTCGCTCTTAGCCTTCCAGTGTGCTGATGCCGAGATAGCCATGCATCAGTCAGTTTGACTAAAATGTTGACTTCTCGTCCTTGACTTGGGGACGTAAATTACAAGTACCTCTGGCGTCCCCGCTGGCCCCTGCGCATGTGATTGGCACTGTGATATCTTGACGGACGATAGTTGGTAAAATGGAGTTATACCTCTCCATAGCACAAAGCCTGGGTTGAATTTAGAGACCACGCGTTACCCATGCAGCATGATCCTCTCTCTCGACCTGCCTAGTTTACTCCAGAAGAAAGGTAACACCAATATATCTGGACCAAGACAAGCTGCAGAAGCTGCAGGATCAGCAAAGCAATACTCTAATTGTCCACCTGTCAGAACTTTGATCCTAGACCAGTTGCCAACCAAGGCTTAGGACTGGTCTCACTGCCATGACATTTAGTCTTTAGGATGCATTTCCTCGCACTAGATTAAGGCGTGTACCCTCCGAATTGCACTCCTCCACCCGAAGCCGTTGGCACAATGTGGGATGTCGGGTTTGGTAAGCGCCGCCCAACATTCGGCGCTACACAAAGCAGGTAGTACCGTCTACTGTCATACGGTAGCTCAGCCATATCTAAGACCCTGATGCGCATATACTCTCATTGAAAGTGATGTCCCCTTGATTGATCATAGTAGTTATCTAAACCTGTGGCATGAACCACAAGGAAAATAAAGCTTTACTGATTAATTCAAACGGGATTAAACAAATACTGCCGCTATCTCACCTGTTCCAACCAGCCATAAACATTTACGGAGGATGAGTTTGGGAAGAGTTGTAGGCACTTCTGGGTTGTTCTTCCACTTTATAGTACGCAGATATCTCATGAGGATGACAACAACCAGTGACACCAGCCCCATGGTGAGGTCCCACACGCTGGGGAGATAAACAGTTGCAAGCTGTCTTGTTCAATGTTATCAGCATTAGCACAGTTGTCTTGTTGAGTAGAGGTACAATCAACGTTAGCAAAGTTGTCTTGTTGAGCAGAGGTATAATCAAAATTAGCAAGTTGTCATGTTGACTGGAATCGAAATTAGCAACGTTGTCTTGTTGTTGAGTGCAGTTACAATCAATCTTATCCAAATTTTCTTAAGAACAGTCAAAATTAGCAAAACTGTCTTGTTGAGAAGAATTAAAATTAGCAAATGTGTTTAGTTTAGTTTAGTTTAGTCGATGGATCAACATCACGGCACACGGGTGTAATCCATAAGTGCTCCGTTCTTCTTCTAACTCAAATCTGAGTCTGGAGAAACTCAGCTCAGTGCACGAACTCCGTAGCACCGGCGAGGATCCTTAAATACTTTGGGTAGATTTTTAACTCGAAATTTTTCCCGGGCAGCGCCGTTAGGCTACTCTTTTTCGATTCCCAACTGCCAAGGGATTTTTTAAGTGCGCAATAATACACACGGGCGTCCGATCTCACTACCCAGAGACCAGGGGAAATTTTTATTACTAGAAGTCCACGTGAAAAAATCCCGGTCCTCACCGGGGCTTGAACCCGGGACCTCCAGCACTCGAGGCGGACACCCTACCTCGAGACCACGCAACCCCGATGGGCTTGAGTGTCGATTGCTCTATAGAAATATGGGTGCATTATCGTACGCTCGATGGGCTTGAGTGTCGATTGGTCGATTAGAAAATGTGTCTTGTTGAGTACAATTATTATCAAAATTAACAAAGTTCTCTTATGTACAAGTACATTCATAATTAACAAAGCTAACATATTGAAACAAGAAAGGTATATTGAGATCTCATGGAGCTTCGGCAGCGTGGTGGCCAGATTCTCGCCAGCCGACTAGAAGGTCAAGGTTCAATCCGCAGCTGGGTGAATTCAGATTTTTCCGGTAACCTGGGCATTCAGGTCGACCAAGCCTAAAACTAGTACCTAGAATGTCTTGGGGAAGTAAAGGCGGCCTCATCAATCGAGTGTCAATTGGTCTATACAAATATGGGTGCAGTATCGTACGTAAGATGGGCTTGAGTGTCGATTTCTCTATACAAATATGGGTGCAGTATCGTACGTAAGATGGGCTTGAGTGTCGATTTCTCTATACAAATATGGGTGCAGTATCGTACGTAAGATGGGCTTGAGTGTCGATTTCTCTATACAAATATAGGTCCATATACAGCCCACTGGGCTGGAAGGCGTGTCAAAGGGCTCTTTACTGACCTGTAGCCTTCGGCAGTCAACATCGTTCTATTGACTTGTCTAAACTTTGAGGACTAAAAGTATCAAAGTCAAGAAGGTTCACTTCTTTGCACTAAGTTTTACCCAACCTCGCTCGGTCTCTCTCTCCCCAGAACGGTAAGTCGCTTGTCGACAGCATCTCGCAGAGCACGATCTCTGTAGCTCCAGTGATGACACCACTCCCAGGAGTCTCCGGGAGCATTGTGCTCGTGGTCGGAACGACTCAGTCCAGAGAGCAAACCCAAGACATTCAGACCCCGAGGCAGACAGATTACCCACTTCGTTGAGGATGTCGCCCCTTCACTCCCCCCCCCCACCCCACCCCCTTCCACCTCAACAATTTCTGGTACTTTAGAACTTTGAGAACACTTACTTTGTCTCTGGTATTTTGCGACACGTTTCGTAAACCATGTCCAGAAAATCATTAGGAATTTTCTTCAGCCCTAGAATGTTCTGCAGAATAAGATCAGAAAACGCAATGTTTAATTCTTAACTAATTCGGTTCTAAACACAATGTAGGTTTGGACAAACATGATATTATAATGTACATTTCCTTTGACTGAGCATTGATATTGTGGAAAGCATAGCTTGCCTTCTGCCAGTCAACCACAGTTTAAGATGTGTTGCATCATATGTGTGGTGCCCAGCTCTTAACCTCCTATTCTGCAGCCAAAATACAAACTATACGCCTTCTTAATCGCTTTGGTTATATTTCGTTTTTGTGATAGAAATACCTCCTCATAAATAACAGAAATTATTAGCGCTGTTCACACATGTCCTAGGTATTTTTAACAACGACACTTTTGATACGGACAAATGCACCAACTAATGGCAAAGTTTTATCTAAGATAAGATATGTATGCACAAAGGTACTATAATCATAGTTATGAGTGCACCATCAACTAGTTACATTTTTAATGGTTATTAGAAAAGAAAAATAATGCAATCACCCACAACAGTTACGTCATATATAAACTGACCGTAATTAAATTCAGTAGTAGCATATATCTTGAAAACTAGAGCCAATCAACATTTTTAAATGTCATTTTCCCTTTCAGCACACAAACATTACTTAAGATCATATATTTTCATATCCGGTACATTTTAGTTGTTGACTAGTGTTATAAATCTATCATTTTTGTAGTGTCTGACAATAATAAATCTATCATCCTTGTGGTGTCTGACAACGATAGTTAAAATAATAAATCTATCATTCTTGTGCCGGCTTCCTGGCCTAGAGGTTAGCGACTTTTCTCCGTAATCTCGTATACTCTCGTAGGTAACGTGACGACGGTGAGAATCAGCAGTGGTTCGAATCGCGTCGGTAACTTACGGAGTATGTGAGTCGGCCGCTCAGAAAGCAATGGCAAACTACTGAGCGTAATCTTGCCAAGAAATCAACAATCAGCTGAAATATGCTGATGTTGACAGCAATGTCCTGTAAAGGATATGAAAACATTTATTTATTTATCATTCTTGTGGTGTCTGTCAATGACCCTCCTCCACCTCCTCTTCAGCGTTCCGAGCCATTGAGGTTCTTTGCTCTCTGGTGGACCTTCTCTTGCCAGTCGTTGATTCCAAGTACTTGTAGGTCTGTATATGTATTATCTCTCCACCGTCTTCTTGGTCTACCTCGGGGTCTACGGTCATTTATTTCCTGAGTGTAAGCGAGTTTTGTTTCCCTATTATCGTCCATTCTTTCTATATGCCCCAGCCATTGTAGTCTATTAGCCTTCATGATACCAGTGATTAGCGGGGACTTAAACAGATCATAAATGTCTTTGTTACTTCTTCTTTTCCACTCTCCACTTTGTGTATCCCTAATGGGTCCAAAGATGCGTCTTAAAATTTTGTTCTCAAAGGTTTGTAACAAGGCTTCGTCTCCTTTCGTTGTACTCCAGGTTTCAGAGCCATACAGCACAACTGGTCTGATCAGTGTATTGTATATTGTGATTTTGGTGTTACGAGATAGCGCCTTTGATTTTAGTAGATGTTGTAGTCTGTCAATGATAGCTGAAATAATAAATCTATCATCCTTGTGTTATCTGACAATGATAATCACAATGATAAATGGATTAATATTGTTGTGTCTGACAATGGTAGTTGCAATGGCAAATCTACTATCCTTATTGATGTCTAACAATGACAATCACAATGATAAATCTATCATCCTTGTGTTATCTGACAATGATAATCACAATGATAAATCTATCATCCGTGCGGTGTCTGGCGATGACAGATACAATGATTTATTACGATCGCAGTGTGTATCATTGACAAGTGGTGTAACTCTACAGACCTTGACTTGTCCTAGAGCGATGGTGATTGCAGCAGCCGACGTGAAAGCACTGATGACAGGGAAGGAGATGAAGTTCACCAGGATCCCTGCAAACAGACACAACATATCGGAATATGTGTGGACATAAACCAATAACAGAGGCGATAACAGAGTCCATGGGAATCTCGATATGATGCACATACACCGGCACTTTCCCGCTGTGTATGATTCACCGCAAGGTGCAAGAGGAACAAGATGAGATGACGATGAGATGAGATGAGATGACCTTAGATTAGTTTAGATTAGATTAGATTAGATTAGATTAGATTAGATTAGATTAGATTAGAGATGAGGTGAAATGAGATGATGTTGAGATAAGAGGCGATAATGACGAGATGATGATGCTGATGATGATGATGATGATGACGACGATGACGACGACGATGATGATGATGATGATGATGATGATGATGATGATGATGATGATGATGATTATGCTGATGATGATGATGATGATGATGATGATGATGATGATGATGATGATGATGATGATGATGATGATGATGATTATGCTGATGATGATGATGATGATGATGATGATGATGATGATGATGATGATGATGATGATGATGATGATGATGATGATGATGATGATGATGATGATGATGATGATGATGATGATGAAAACAATAGTTGCAGTTCTTCTTCTTCAAGTGATAAGTCTGAAGAAGAGTACACGTCATCCACTCCAAATCTTCAGTGATGGCAACCACCTCCATCCTCAAACTGTCTGACTCTGGCTGGCACAAACAGTGTTTACTTTCAAGATTGCTGGCTCAGGTTTTACTTTTACATCTAATAACTCAGACACTTATTACTTTCTACATCTAATAACTCAGATACTTATTATTTTCTACATCTAATATCTCAGACATGTATTACTGACTACATATAGTAACTCGGGTGATGTCAGGTCTTAGTCAG
The DNA here is from genome assembly GCA_963921405.1 of Cepaea hortensis. Taxonomy (NCBI): domain Eukaryota; kingdom Metazoa; phylum Mollusca; class Gastropoda; order Stylommatophora; family Helicidae; genus Cepaea; species Cepaea hortensis. The sequence goes on along the minus strand of OY992880.1, from coordinate 133,573,159 downwards.
ATATGACTGAGCTACCGTATAACAGTAGACGGTACTACCTGGTTTCTGTTAGCGCCGAACGTTGAGCGGTGCTTACCAAACCCGACATCCCGCATTGTGCCAACGGCTTCGGGCGGAGGAGCGCAATTGGGAGGGTACAAGCCTTATCCTAGTGCGAGGAAATGCAACCTAAAGACACTAAATGTCATGGAAGGGCAGACCAGGCCCTAAGCCTTGGTTGGCAGCTGGTCTAGGATTGAAGCTTCGACGGGCGGACAGTTAGAGCATTGCTTTGCTGATCCGGCAGCTTCTGCAGCTTGTCTTGTTCCAGATGTATTGGTGTTACCTTTCTTCTGTAGTACACTAGACAGGCCGAGAGAGGGATGATGCTGCATAAGTAACACATATTCTCTACATTCAGCCCAGAATTTTTGTTATGGAGAGCTATAACTCCATTTTACAAACTATCGTCTGTCAAGACGGCAAGGTGCCAGTCAGTCATAGTAACTCAGTTATTACGCTCTTCTTCTGCTGAATCAGACAACTTTTACTCTCAGTTAGTCATTGCCTGGGACATATATAGTTAAGAATTACTTAAGGATAAACATGTATGAATAAAGCACATCATGGACAACTGGCAGACAAGTGAGGAATTATGTGGAAGTTGCAGAGATGTGGTTGTATAGAAGAATGGTGAAAACACCGTGGATAGATAGAAAGACCAATGAAGAAATCTTGAAAGAAATTAACTCACGAAGAGAACTGGTTAGTCGACATTCTTTGAGTGTGTCTTGAGAAGGGGAAAGCTGGAGTATGTCGACGTGATAGGAATGATGCTGAATAGAGAGGCAGGGGGGAGACCAAGAGAAACGATGTTTGACACCATCATAGTATGGAAGAGCATGGGTATCAGAAACAGGACAGAAGGCCGTGGAATGATATTATCATCAACTCCATATTGCATGGACTATAAGAAGACACCTGTTTGACATATCCAGCTACAGGAAAAAAAAAGTCGCTTAAAAGTCGACAGGGTCGACTTCATTGCACCGGGTTTTATCCCATATGGCTCGGTCTCTTTCCGCAGCACGGAAAGCGTCGTACAAAGCACGAACTCCGTAGCTTTTAGCGACGACCCATAGGAGTCTCCGAAACATTAAACTCGTTAACCGAAGGATTCGGCCCGGAATCGAACCCACAACCTTCGGAGCACGAGTCAAACGGCTTGACCACTTCGCCGGATTATAATAGAAAGTCCGACATAAACATGTATGACATCCACAGATTCAGGATCCTAATAGAAAGTTCAACATAAACTTATCTGATATCACCCAGGATCCTAATAGAAAGATTTACATAAACTTCTCTGACATTCCCAGCTTCCGGACCCTAATGTAAAGTTTTACATAAACTTCTGTGGACATTCACAGATTCAGAATCCTAATATAAAGTTTAACATAAATGTGCATAACATCCACAAATGCAGGATCCTAATAGAAAGTTTAACATAAACGTGTCTGACATACCCAGCTTCAGAATGCCCATAGCCAGCTCAATGACACCGGAAATCAGCGTGAGAATGATGGCCATGGTTGGGTCTTTCTCCCCATTTGGCATGGTGGGAGCAATGTCCGTCCCGAAGGTGGCCGTCATCAAGGACATGATAGCTGTTGGTCCCAGGGTGATGTCCTTGGACGTTCCAAAGAAGACGTACACGAAGCAGCCCATGAATGCAGAGTACAGCCCATACTGTGGAGATAACATTGTAACACTTACAGACATTATACCAACCGTAATACAATCCATACTGTGGATATAACATTGTAACCAGTCAACAGTAAAGATACACTTATTTGTGACCGGAATAGCTTAGAGAGGCAACACGCACCTCTAAATTGAGCATGAATCACTCTATGAATTTTTTACTAAGTCAAGAATTAAAGAAAATTGTGCCACACAGGGTTGGTCTGATGGTCACGGGTCTGAATCCTCATCGAGGCGGACCCTTTTAAAAACTGGTCTGAACCCCCAGGTCGACCCAGTTTAGAGTGGGAAGCAGGAAATGACCTGGGAAATAAAGGCGGCCAGAGTGGTACTGGCTCACGTGACCCCCCGGTCGATGCTGATTGGTCTATACTAGTATGGGACTAGCAAGGTATGTAAAATTGTCCTTCACCTTCCTATTTCAGGACTTTACCTTCCTATTTCAGGACTTTACCTTCCTATATCAAGACTTTACCTTCCTATTTCAGGACTTTACCTTCCTATTTCAGGTCTTCGCCTTCCTATTTCAGGACTTTACCTTCCTATTTCAAGACTTTACCTTCCTATATCAAGACTTTACCTTCCTATTTCAAGACTTTACCTTCCTATATCAGGACTTTACCTTCCTATACCAGGACTTTACCTTCCTATATCAAGACTTTACCTTCCTATATCAGGACTTTACCTTCCTATTTCAAGACTTTACCTTCCTATATCAGGACTTTACCTTCCTATATCAGGACTTTACCTTCCTATTTCAAGACTTTACCTTCCTATATCAGGACTTTACCTTCCTATATCAGGACTTTACCTTCCTATTTCAGGACTTTACCTTCCTATATCAAGACTTTACCTTCCTATTTCAGGTCTTCGCCTTCCTATTTCAGGACTTTACCTTCCTATATCAGGACTTTAGCTTCCTATTTCAAGACTTTACCTTCCTATATCAAGACTTTACCTTCCTATATCAGGACTTTACCTTCCTATTTCAAGACTTTACCTTCCTATTTCAGGACTTTACCTTCCTATATCAGGACTTTACCTTCCTATTTCAGGACTTTACCTTCCTATATCAGGACTTTACCTTCCTATTTCAAGACTTTACCTTCCTATATCAGGACTTTACCTTCCTATATCAGGACTTTACCTTCCTATTTCAAGACTTTACCTTCCTATATCAAGACTTTACCTTCCTATATCAGGACTTTACCTTCCTATTTCAAGACTTTACCTTCCTATTTCAGGACTTTACCTTCCTATATCAGGACTTTACCTTCCTATTTCAAGACTTTACCTTCCTATATCAGGACTTTACCTTCCTATATCAGGACTTTACCTTCCTATTTCAGGACTTTACCTTCCTATATCAGGACTTTACCTTCCTATTTCAGGACTTTACCTTCCTATATAAGGACTTTACCTTCCTATTTCAGGACTTTACCTTCCTATATCAAGACTTTACCTTCCTATTTCAGGTCTTCGCCTTCCTATTTCAGGACTTTACCTTCCTATATCAGGACTTTACCTTCCTATTTCAAGACTTTACCTTCCTATATCAAGACTTTACCTTCCTATATCAGGACTTTACCTTCCTATTTCAAGACTTTACCTTCCTATTTCAGGACTTTACCTTACTATATCAGGACTTTACCTTCCTATTTCAGGACTTTACCTTCCTATATCAGGACTTTACCTTCCTATTTCAAGACTTTACCTTCCTATATCAGGACTTTACCTTCCTATATCAGGACTTTACCTTCCTATTTCAAGACTTTACCTTCCTATATCAGGACTTTACCTTCCAATATCAGGACTTTACCTTCCTATTTCAAGACTTTACCTTCCTATTTCAAGACTTTACCTTCCTATTTCAAGACTTTACCTTCCTATATCAGGACTTTACCTTCCTATTTCAGGACTTTACCTTCCTATATCAGGACTTTACCTTCCTATATCAGGACTTTACCTTCCTATATCAGGACTTTACCTTCCTATTTCAAGACTTTACCTTCCTATATCAGGACTTTACCTTCCTATATCAGGACTTTACCTTCCTATTTCAAGACTTTACCTTCCTATATCAGGACTTTACCTTCCTATATCAGGACTTTACCTTCCTATTTCAGGACTTTACCTTCCTATTTCAGGACTTTACCTTCCTATTTCAGGACTTTACCTTCCTATTTCAGGACTTTACCTTCCTATTTCAGGACTTTACCTTTTTATTTCAGGTCTTCACCTTCCTATTTCAGGACTGGCTCGCTACAGCTTTTAAGAACTCTTTTCCTCACCTTGATTAAGCAACGTATTAATAATCAGTTAATTGTCCACGATTCACTCTCAAACACCAGAACTGGCTCTAAATAACTCCCAAGAGCTCTACTCCTAACCCTAACTGATATATAAATATATAACAAATGTATCGTAACGTAGACATTGTTCTGGGTCTATTATATTCTTGCACGCCACCATCTTAAACCACCCAGCATCACTCTCTCCCCGTCTGCCCGTCCCTCTTCTACCACTGTTGTTTCCAGTTGTCACGATATTCTTCAATGTCTCTGTGCTCATTATGGGAGCAATCAACATTGTTTTTCACTGTCTTATTGTTGAGGACAATGTTATTATTTCAATAGCCTCTTCCACGCAATCGTTATTGGGTTACTCTGGCAGTCCAAGGTATTCGCAACACTCGTCTCATGAACTATAAGTTGTTTTTTTTATTTCTTACAAAGTTTGTGTTCACTATTTTGCTATTGCTTTCTGAAAGATCGACACTCATACCATTGTATGAAAACCAACGCAATCTGGTCTGCTTCCACATCATCCGCAGCTGTTTCGAATGCGGTTTTCGAGATTGCAATTTGCGTTCATAAAGTTTGCTACGCGTGGTACATGACATGCATTGTAGTGCGTAGGTGACCGCGTTCTAGCCCCGTGATACTTGTGCCAACATCTTCCTACTTCCACAGTTGAGATTTCTTTTCTGAATACCTCATTCCGTAGGCAGATAGCCTCCCCGGGCTTGTAGGCTCCGCATGTCCACGTGATCACCTGGGCTTTGTTGCCCTAGCCTTTGTTCTTACAAGAACTTCTACATGGCAGTGATGGTTTGGCATTCAGTGTGTCCTTCACGTAGATGAATTTCCTTCCAGTTTTCACGAGCGTTCTAATCCCATTTTGTTTGCTCCCTTATTTTGTTCTATTAAGCATATACTTTCAAGCGCACAGGTGTAAATTCCAGTGTTGGCACTGCTGTCGCAATAAAGGAAATACTACAAATCCATTATTACTTACCTGTGGTGCCAGATTTGCGACCTGGGCATAAGCTAGACCTTGTGGGATGACAGTCAACCCGACAGTTAGACCAGCTATTAAGTCGGCCTGGAATTCTCCAAACCTAAAATGGAAACACAATTGATGAAAAATTATATCCACAACAGTTCTGTTTTCCACTGGATATGAAAAACTGTCACTTCCGGTCCCCAACATGGCGGATAGACATTTGAACCGATAAGGCCTCTGGAGTGTTTATGCTTGTGGCTACGGTTTGCATTCGTATTTTCCTCATGTTGGACTGGTAGTGCATGGTTCCGTCGCCCTGCTGCTGAGTGAGTGCGTGTGGTGTGACACTGTGAGCTGTGAATTTCGTGTGGAATGCTTTTGCATCTGTCCGTGCTTGTGTGTAGCGTGGACTGCATGTTCGGAACGATGGCGGCCAGCTGAATTGACTGGTTTGCCTTTTCGGTTCACGAGTGCATTTTTCAGGAAGCTCCTGGGTGTCGTCGCTGGAGGTACGAAGTTCGTGCTTTGTGCGGCGCTTTTGGCGGGTCGCCCTGCGGAAAGAGACCGAGCAATATGAGGTAAAATTTAGGTCAATGAAGTCTTTCTGATGACTGCCAATTCCATCGACGAAGAACTGTATTTTTCGTGGAGGACTTTCACAGTGTACCTGTGCGGGCTGTTGGCTTTCCGAGACTTCTGTCTGTTCCACTTTTCACATTGGGCAGTGAGTAGCATTTTGTGTGACATTTACTGGCACAGGAACGACTCATAATAGGGACGAGCCGTTGTCGTGAAGTTGGAACCGCGACTAACTAACTAACCAACCAGCCAACCAACCAACCAACCAACTAACCAACCAACCAACCAACCAACTAACTAACTAACTAACTAACCAACTAACTAACTAACCAACTAACTAACCAACTAACTAACTAACTATGAATAACTGTGCATGGTAATTAAACAAGAAGAGCATGTTTTTTCCAGGATCCCAGCCCTTGTTGACTGTTTGTGATATACTAGGTAATTGTTAGTTCAATAGTTTTCCATTATTTTCTAAACAGAAATTAAACCTTGAGTCCAATTGTCCGGCGTGTGGAATTAACCTACTACCCCGCCGTAAGTAGAGAAAGTTGAGCGCGTTAAACCTCTCTCACGTCCAACTGTCTGTGCTTAAATTTGGGCATATATGTCTAAAGGATGAACCTTCAAGGGTTTGGCAAAGCCATCAGGGAACGACTACTATGTAGCGATACAGCCTGCAACGAGACGACTATAAGGTGCCTTAACGAACTTGGTTAATTGGTTGGTCTCTTGTGAATCCTCTGGAAGATTGGGCTTCAGCTGTTATGTCCGATGTGTTGCCGTTCGTAATCAAGTAAATCAGTACAGTTATCTCTGAATAGTCATAACATCTGATGGGAGATGCCTTGAAGAAATTAGAACAAGAATTGCCATGGCGAAGGTGGCCTTTTGCAGGATGAAAAACATACTGACCAATAAAAAGATGTCAATTTCAACGAGGAAAAGAGTGTTGAGGTGCTACATGGAGCCCGTACTTTTGTATGGATGTGAAGCGTGGATAATGAAATGTCCAGCTGAAAATCATCTGATGACTGTGGAAATGTGGTTTCTGAGGTGAATGCAAAGAATACCATGGACAGACAGAAAAACTAACGACTAAGTCTTACAAGAAACAAATTAAAACCGTAAACTGATTAGAGAAATTAGACATAGACAGTCAAAATTATTTTGGGCGTGTTATAAGAAGAAATACATTTGAGAACTTGGTTACAACTGGCAAGATTGAGGGAAAGAGAACAAGGGAAAGACAGAGTAGTAAATACCAGAATGACTTGGCCACGTAGTATGGTCGAGACAAGAACACTGAGCTGATTCACGACTCTGGTGATCAAGTGAAATTGCGAATCATGACCACCCACGCTTATCGGCATGGAACATGATGGATGGATGATTTGGCGTTTGGTCATCAGAAGTTAGAAATATTCGATTAAAATACGGATGTAAAATTATACTTCTTTCTTGCTCATATCTGTCTTTAACGCTATCTTTCTGTAATTATTTCTGTCTTAACTCTCTCTCCCTGTCTTAGCTTTCAGTGTATGGAAGTTGCAACTACTGAACGGAAACTTGCCAAGAAATCACAAACAGTCAGAAACTGCTGGGATTGACTACGACGCCCCGTAAATGATATGCAACTAACTTTGTTTGTGTGTCTTAACTCTTCTTGTCTCAGCTCTCAGTGTAAGCAAACTACTGGACGTAAACTTGCCAAAGGAACGTAGACTTGTTCATATCTGTCTGTAACTCTTTCTGTCTTTAACAGTTCCTGTCTTAAATCTTTTTGTTCTTACTCTTTCTGTCTTAACTCTTTCTGTCTTTAACAGTTCCTGTCTTAAATCTTTATGTCCTAACTCTTTCTGTCCTAACTCTTTCTGTCTTAATTTTTTATGTCCTAACCCTTTCTGTCCTAACTCTTTCTGTCTTAACTCTTTTTGTCCTAACTCTTTGTGACCTAACTCTGTTTGTCTTAACTCTTTCTGTCTTAATTCTTTTAGTTCTAACTCTTTTAGTTCTAACTCTTTCTGTCTTAACTCTTTTTGTCTTAATTCTTTTAGTTCTAACTCTTCTGTCTTAACTCTGTGTCTTAATTATTTTAGTCCTGACTCATTCTGTCTTAGCTCTTTCTGTCTTAAGTCTTTCTGTCTTAATTCTTTTAGTCCTAACTCTTTCTGGCTTTACTCTGTCTGTCCTAACTCTTTATGTCTTAATTCTTTCTGTCTTAACTTTGTCTGTCCTAACTCTTTCTGGCTTAAGTCTTTCTGTCTTAACTCTTTTAGTCCTAACTCTGTCTGTCCTAACTCTGCCTGTTTTCAGATGACTTTAGGAATCAGCGTAGAGACTTTTCTTTCTTTGCAATTTTTCAATGTAGCCGTATCTGTGAAAGTGTGTGTGTGTGTGAATGTGTGTGTATGTGTGTGTGTGTGTGTTTTGTGTGATCGTGTCTGTGTGTGTTTTGTGTGTGTGCGTGTGTGTGTGTGTGTGTGTGTGTGTGTGTGTGTGTGTGTGTGTGTGTGTGTGTGTGTGTGTGTGTGTGTGTGTGTGTGTGTGTGTGTGTGTGTGTGTGTGTGTGTGTGTGTGTGTGTGTGTGTGTGTGTGTGTGTGTGTGTGTGTGTGTGTGTGTGTGTGTGTGTGTGTGTGTGTGTGTGTGTGTGTGTGTGTGTGTGTGTGTGTGTGTGTGTGTGTGCTGATGAAGGCTTTCTAGCCTCGGTGTCCTTTCTGTCTCTTGTGATTGTGTTTTTGTGAAGCGAACTCATCCCCTGTTCCGTGTTCACTGGTGTACACCAGCCTGACTCCGACAGACGCAAGACCGTCTCAGGACTCTAACGATATGACCGTCACTGCAGCGGACTTATGAGTTAACACTCTGTCGTCCAGGGGATTGACGGCAACAGCAACCACATCATCATCAACCACAGCCACAACAACCGTAATTATACCTACAACGGAGGTCAAAATGACGGAATGGGCGCGGGTCAGCATGGCCGAATGGATAAGAAAGCGTTTTCTTAAACATCCGATGTGCTGATGCTGAGATAAGCGTTTTAACCTCTACACCGGACAGCTGGACTAAAATTTGACCTGTCGTCCCTGACTTGGATATGTTAATTACAAGTACCTCTGAAGTCGGAGTGGGTTCGCCTGATGGCGAGGGACACTGTTAATGAGTGTAAAGCTAATCCACACGCAAAATTCAGTCCATCACTACTATACATAGTGTGTATGGACCACGCTTGAGTTCAAAGCGAGTGAGCGAAAAAACAATAACAAAAAACTAAAATAAAAAATGACCCAATGGATAAGAGAGCTCGTTCGTAAACTTCCAGTGTGCTGATGGCGGGGTAGCGCGTTTAACCCTTACACCGGTCAGTTAGACTAAAATGTTGACTTCTCGGCCTTGACTTGGGGGCCTAAATTACAAGTACCTCAGTAATCGGTACCAGTTCGTCTGATGGCGAGGGACATTGGTAATAGGGAAAGCTAATGCACTAGAAAACATCAGTGCAGTGCACTCCCCAGTAGTGGCAACTACTGGAAGTAGTAAGACGTATATAGACTACGCCTGAGTCCAAAGCTCTTTACTTTTCATTTATTTTAAGAAGTTAGTTACGTATCCATTACAGGACGTAGCAGTCAGCCGCAGCATTTTTTTTTTTTTTGGGCTGTTCGTGATTCCTGGGCAAGTTTACGTTCAGTAGTTTTGTCACAAAATAAAACCGTGTGTTTAACCGGTTGATTATTATAGAGGATTTTCTGATTAAACGGACTATCTGCCAGCGACAACTATTTTACTAACAGTAAAAACAAATCGGATGTCAAAATCCCAGGACAATATTTGTAGTTGCACGTGTACATCTCTAACGGATTGGGAACATTCGGTGGTGATGAAGACAGGTCCCGGCATCGCTTGACAGTTTGTCAACAGTCAGAGACAAACCGGAATTGGCAGCGAGAGACAGGAAACAGTACGTCTGTCAAGTCTTGTTTCCGGAACATCGAGAAGATTGACAGCGGGTTGGGAAAAACTCTTTGTTGGAACTGTACAGTAACTCTCTAGATTGTTTTGGATGTCAAAACCAGTGATGACAAATCTAACATTAATGGAGCCAGGGAGGATGGATCCCTGACAGGGGATGATCTGCCACTGTGCCACCTGTGTGGGGGCATAAAGGAGAACGTCACGTGGCCAACTTTGGTAGGTTGCCATATAAACCCGAGTTGGGGCCAACTAGGGGGACTTGAAAATGTGGCTCTAGTCGGAGTGCAATGGCACTGCAGTGCTTAGTGGAAATAATATCTACCGTGTGTTAATTAGGGACTTAATTTTACACGTGCCTGTAATGGCAGATGTAGATATGATTGATAGGACTGCAGTAGTGCCATTTAAGGTATAACCTATTATATATTAGTTCTAATTACTTTAGGCAGTAGCCGTGTTAAACTATAGTGTGATGATTAGCACTGTTAGTGGAAACTAGTTAGAGTAGAATAGTGATATTGGCTCTGCTAAGGTGAATAGAATACTGAGGTTGCACTCTGTTTATTGGTCTTTTCTTATCATAGCCTGATTCGGCCCTAGGTGGGTAGCTAATCTGCTCTAGGACATAGTTTAGTTAGCTAAAGATCATTAAGCAAGGCGATAGGCTTACACTCAGCCGAAAGGATCAGTGACTAGTACTATCACCAGATGTGTTGTTTCTATCCTAGGTTCCCTACCAGATCCGAGGAAACTCAACAAGTTTTTTAGGAAAGGTTCAAATCCAAGTCGGAAGAACACCAGTGGAACAGTCAATAAAGTTTCATACAGAACGTAACTAAAGCTAGAAGGAAGATGATTCATCAAAGAGGGTGATGATTGTTGATGCACCACACAGCATCAGATAGTAGTAACTAACCGAGAACATTAATGAGAATAGTTACCTAATGTGATATAATCTCGTGTAATAGAACACAAGACATGATACTTGAGGCTAGATAGACACGAGTGAGGATCAAGTACATTAAAAATTAACATTAATCTGTGTACACACTACAAAGGACTTGTGCATTTTTTTATGAACGATAGGAACGGACATTGTGTAGGGTGCAACCGGTCCATGATTAACTGTTTATACCACCGGTTTCTATTTCGGATGTTCATGAAATGGGATTACCAGAGGTCTACAGAGGCAAATCAGTATCCAGCAGGATGGTTTCGGCGCTGGGTGAGAAGTACATGTTCTGACGTAACGTGCTGTGGTCTATCCTTGCTGGGATCAGCTGACTGGGTTGTTGTCTGAGAGTCCGATTCTACACACTTTATAGAACACGTCACACATTTTCTTCACATACACGTCTCATATACGTTACACTTTTCTTTTAATAAATTAATCTTTATTAATTTTTAGAAGCAAGAGTTGTTGAGTATGTTGCGTTGGGGAAGTATGAGAAGGGGGCATAGTACGACAGTGAGAGAGTGATAGGAAAAGGTGTCCATAGGCTGATGGAGTGTGTTGGACGGAAGCTGGTGGATTCTCCAGAATATTGAGAGGAAAAAAATATTATAATGTGGGTGTCGACTCTCTTCACTCCAGGGACGACACTGTAAAGGAGGACACGACATTATTGGGGGCTCGATAACGGGATCTTTGGACAGCGGGATCTCTCGTAAACGGAATCTTTGGACAGCGGGATCTCTCGTAAACGGAATCCTTGGACAGCGGGATCTCCCGTAAACGGAATCCTTGGACAGCGAGATCTCCTGCAAGCAGGAACCTTTGACAGTGGGATCTTCTGACAACGGGGTCTTTTGACACGGGATCTTTAGTTATAAGAGGGAGATATCATTTTGGAGAATCCAGCTAGAGTGAATGTGGATAGGGGTTAGGACAAATATCTTACCTGTTCACACTTCACACGTCTGCATAGACCTGTGGTCCTGATTCTACTCTTGTCACGGAGTGAATGTGCTGTGTGTGGTAATATCTAGATTTATATTACTTGTTCATATATCTGTATAGTAATTTGTAGTTATATTGTACTCGACCTGCTAGCTTACCTCTCTGTATAATGGCCACCCCTAAACTTAGCACAGCAGAATTAAAGGCAAAGGGGGAGGACATGGGATTGGCGGGGTCTGCTCTAACGGATTACATACAGGAAGTGGAGAGAGAGTATCGTCAAGCAGAAAGGGAAGATCGAAAGGCCGAGTTGGAATTGAGAAGGATGGAGTTGGAACAAGAAGCTAAGAAATCGGAAGCTGAGCAAGCAGCTAAGAAATTTGAAGCTGAGCAAGCAGCTAGGAAACTGGAGGGTGAATAAGAAGCTCAGAAAAGGGAGCACGAGTACCGGATGAGGGAACTCGAGTTGAAGAGTCAATCTAATGGAGAAACTGAGGGAGCAGTTGGAAGTTCCTCCATCCCAGGCTCAACACCAGTAGGTGGACATGGGTACCATGCCATGAAGTTTCCTTTAGCGGTCTACGAGGAGGACAAAGAGAAGATTGACCAATACCTTCAACGCTTCGAGGCTATGTCAGTTGCTATGGGTCTGGAGCGTAACAAATGGAATCGCAAGCTATCCCAGGGTTTACGCGGGACCGGATACGAGGTTTATTCTCGCCTGCCACCAGGACATGAGAACAATTATGACGAGTTAAAGACGGCTCTGCTGAAACGATTCGAGGTTACGTCACATACCTACCGGAAAAAATTTCGAGCAGCGAAACGAGAACCGGGGGAGTTGTTTGCCGCCTACAGTTTGCGTCTAAAATCTTATCTCCACAAGTGGATGGATTTGGCTGGGTTCGCACATGACTATGAGAGTCTGGAAGAGCTCATGGTGGTCGACCAGCTGAAGAAGCAAATGTCTAAACCTCTCAGGACGTTCCTGGGAGAACAAGGAGCAGAACGTATTGACCTCGTGACTAAATTAGCAGAACGGTTCGTCGAGGTACATGGGGAGGCAGGGGAGAACCTTTCCACCAACTCCAAAAGTCAAGAGAAACATGACAAGAAGAAAACCAAAAACTCAGGAACAAAAAAGTGGGAACCTTATGTGCAAAAATCAGAGGATAGTTCAGAGAAGAAGAAGGAGGGAAGCAAGAGCACTTCAAGCTCTACACCAAAACGACCGTGGTCGGAGAAGTGGTGTTCAATTTGTAAGTCACCCTCTCACAATACGAGGGACTGCAAATCGAAGGCTAAGAACCCTCACTTCGCAGCATGTCAAGTGACTTCCAAGGAGGTTGTCACGGAAAATGCCAAGGTCAACAAGGAAGCTCGCCACCAGGAGAGCTCACTCAAGTCCGACAATAGAAAATCTAGGACAGGGAAATGGTGCAACCAATGCAAGTCAAACACGCACAATGCTATTGACTGCAGGGGAAAGTCAGGAGACACTCAATTCGTCGTGTGCCCCGGGAAACCTAAGGTGGAGCCCACCGAACAGGTCGAGGCCGAGGAAGAGACTCCAGACCAGGAAAAACCACCTGTAGTGGAATTGGTAGAGGTTAACGGTCGTCAAGTGGAGTGTTTATACGACACAGGACTGGACGGGGAGGCCGTGATTTCTGCGGATCTGGTACATCCAGAACAATTCACAGGTGAGACATTGGATATACAGCCTGCACAGAAGAGTGCTGTAGTCATGAAGTTGCCTATTGCTAATGTGGAGATTCGGTCAAGGTACGTCACCGGCACCATCAAGGCCGCTGTATTGACCGATCCCATTTTTCCAGTCATCCTAGGTTGCCGGTATGTCTTTCTGGGAATGCCCAGGGAGCCAATCCATATGGGAGCAATGCAGACTCGCTCTCAGACGAAAACGGAAGAGGCAGACGCAATTGTGACTAACCCAATGCCGGGGGAGCTACGAACTGCCCAGAGTGAGGATGATACTTTACGTCCTTGCTACAAAAAGCTGCAGAAAAGTGCTGATCCACCAGGGCGGGGGCAGTACTACATGAAGAATAGGATACTCTACAGGAGAGCAGGAAGGGGAGACAACCTATACGGTCAGTTGGTCGTCCCGAAAGCTCACCGGTCCCAGATTCTTCATATGGGGCATACCATCTCCTTTAGTGGACACATGGGTATTGCCGCCACCATGCAGCGAATTTCCTGCCATTACTATTGGCCGGGAATGACAGATGATGTGCGTCGGTATGTGAAGTCATGCCCTGAGTGCCAGAGGGTGGCACCGAAACACTGGACAGCACCGGTGGTGTTGGGTGAGATGCCCATCATGAACTCTCCTTTCGAGAGGGTAGCCATCGATATCGTGGGTCCACTTCCCAGGACTAGGAAGAGGAACATGTATATACTCACAATGGTGGATTGCTGTACAATGTGGGGGGAGGCTATACCGTTGACCACGATTGACTCGAAAAGAGTGGCGGACGCACTGATGGAGGCCTTTACCAGATTAGGCTTTCCGGATCAAATTCTGACGGACAATGGATCTCAGTTTTGTGGAAAACTCATGGAGGAGGTATTTAGGGTGTTTCACTCTAACCACATACATACCAGCCCTTACCACCCTCAAGCCAATGGGCAAGTAGAGCGTTTCAACGGCACGTTGATGACAATGCTCAGGAAACTAGCGCAGGAAAAACCTGATAGGTGGGATGAATATATCCCAGCAGCACTCTTTGCCTATCGGGAAGTTCCTCATGGCTCAACAGGACTACCACCCGCTACGTTGCTGTTTGGTCGTCCAATCAAAGGACCGTTGGAAGCCATGTTGAGGAGTTGGACTGAAGAGGGGACGTCAGAAGAAGTGATCTCATCCTACAAATACGTGGAGGAACTGAAAGAAAAACTCCACAAGGGATGGACTCTGGCAAATCAAAACTTGAAAAAGGCCAGGAAAAGACATGCGGCTTACTACAACCGTAGGTCTAAAGAAAGATCTCTAGAGGTGGGAGATAAAGTCTTGTTGCTACTCCCAACGGGAAACAACAAACTGGAGATAGGTTGGTAAGGACCATTTCCCGTGGAAAGGGTGATATCCAGAACCAACTATCAGATCCGGATCCGGGGAAAGTCGAAGATTTTCCATATCAATCTCTTGCGGAAATACGAAGAGAGACCCGGAGACAAGGCAGCTCACCTCATGGCAATGGCAGTTGCAGTGGAGACAGAAGTGGGAACCAGCGAGGGCAGGGAATATCCCTTGGTACACCAGGAAACCTATAGGGATGTGCAAGTGAACCCTGATCTGACCTCCCAGGAGAGGGAAAGGATAACCCAGGTTCTCAAGTCTCATAAGGAGATACTGACTGATAAACCAGGACGAACGAGGTTGGTTGAGTTTGAGATGACTTTGACCACACAGGAGCCTGTTCGCCAAAAGGTTTACCCAGTGCCATTCTCTAAAGAAAAGGCCCTGGAGGAAGAAATACAAAAATTGCTGGAGGATGACGTGATTGCACCATCCACATCCCCATACAATGCGGGGGTAGTTTTGTTACGCAAACCAAGTGGAGAACACAGGTTGTGTATAGATTACCGACTTCTGAACAGTCATACACAATTTCAGGTGGAACCTTTGCCGAATCCAACTCAGCTATTCGCTAGGCTCCATAAGGCTCGGTACTTTTCAAAGGTGGATCTGAGTCGGGGGTACTATCAGATACCAGTCAAACCGGAGATTCGACCACTGTTGGCTTTCAGTACACCCAGTGGACACTACGAATTCAAGGTCATGCCCTTTGGACTCAGCAATGCACCTAGTGTGTTTACGCGCATGATGAGGACTTTACTAGATCCGTTACAGGATCCGTCCATCATCTCTTTCATGGATGATATTCTGATTTCCAGTGACAGCTTGGATGACCACTTACAATCCTTGGAGAGAGTGATTAATAGACTCAAGGAAGCAGGGCTTACTGCTCGTCCAACCAAGTGCATGATTGGTAAACCAGACTCTGGAATTTCTAGGTTACACCATCATCCAGGACACATTGTTCCAGAAGAGAAGAACCTGGAGAAAATCAGAAATGCACCAAGACCTAAAACGAAGAAGGATGTGCGATCTTTTCTCTCGTTGTGTGGGTTCTATCACAAATTTATCCCACATTTCACTGAACTGGGAGCTCCGTTGACGGAAACCTTGAAAAAAGGGATTCCCGGACCAAATCATTTGGACACCAGAATGTGAGAATGCCTATAGTCAGTTAAAGGAGGCCTTGGTCAGTAAACCTGTATTACTGCTCCCTGACCTTTCCAAACCATTTGTGTCGAGAACGGATGCGAGTGCGATTGGAATTGGAGCCGCTTTGTTACAGGAAGGAAAAGACGATGCTTCGGTTTTGAAACCTGTGGCATACGCAAGCAAGAAATTACTACAGGCGGAGAGGAATTATTCAACCGTCGAGAGAGAGTGCTTGTCCCTCGTATGGGCAGTGCAAAAATTTCAGCCATATTTGTATGGAGTTAAGTTTCGAGTCCAGTCGGATCATCAACCTCTGATGTTCCTGGCTACTTCTCAGAAGCTCAATGCACGTTTGATGCGGTGGTCGTTGTTACTTCAACCTTATAATTTCACAGTAGAGTACATTCCTGGGAAGGAAAACGTTGGAGCGGATTTCTTGTCAAGACACCCAGCTCCTGAAGAAGAAGAATGAATCATCTGGATTAAAGTCACGGTGGAGAAGAGTGAGATGGACTACTCTCTTAGGAGGGGGCTTATATGTCACAAAATAAAACCGTGTGTTTAACCGGTTGATTATTATAGAGGATTTTCTGATTAAACGGACTATCTGCCAGCGACAACTATTTTACTAACAGTAAAAACAAATCGGATGTCAAAATCCCAGGACAATATTTGTAGTTGCACGTGTACATCTCTAACGGATTGGGAACATTCGGTGGTGATGAAGACAGGTCCCGGCATCGCTTGAAAGTTTGTCAACAGTCAGAGACAAACCGGAATTGGCAGCGAGAGACAGGAAACAGTACATCTGTCAAGTCTTGTTTCCGGAACATCGAGAAGATTGACAGCGGGTTGGGAAAAACTCTTTGTTGGAACTGTACAGTAACTCTCTAGATTGTTTTGGATGTCAAAACCAGTGATGACAAATCTAACATTAATGGAGCCAGGGAGGATGGATCCCTGACAGGGGATGATCTGCCACTGTGCCACCTGTGTGGGGGCATAAAGGAGAACGTCACGTGGCCAACTTTGGTAGGTTGCCATATAAACCCGAGTTGGGGCCAACTAGGGGGACTTGAAAATGTGGCTCTAGTCGGAGTGCAATGGCACTGCAGTGCTTAGTGGAAATAATATCTACCGTGTGTTAATTAGGGACTTAATTTTACACGTGCCTGTAATGGCAGATGTAGATATGATTGATAGGACTGCAGTAGTGCCATTTAAGGTATAACCTATTATATATTAGTTCTAATTACTTTAGGCAGTAGCCGTGTTAAACTATAGTGTGATGATTAGCACTGTTAGTGGAAACTAGTTAGAGTAGAATAGTGATATTGGCTCTGCTAAGGTGAATAGAATACTGAGGTTGCACTCTGTTTATTGGTCTTTTCTTATCATAGCCTGATTCGGCCCTAGGTGGGTAGCTAATCTGCTCTAGGACATAGTTTAGTTAGCTAAAGATCATTAAGCAAGGCGATAGGCTTACACTCAGCCGAAAGGATCAGTGACTAGTACTATCACCAGATGTGTTGTTTCTATCCTAGGTTCCCTACCAGATCCGAGGAAACTCAACAAGTTTTTTAGGAAAGGTTCAAATCCAAGTCGGAAGAACACCAGTGGAACAGTCAATAAAGTTTCATACAGAACGTAACTAAAGCTAGCAGGAAGATGATTCACCAAAGAGGGTGATGATTGTTGATGCACCACACAGCATCAGATAGTAGTAACTAACCGAGAACATTAATGAGAATAGTTACCTAATGTGATATAATCTCGTGTAATAGAACACAAGACATGATACTTGAGGCTAGATAGACACGAGTGAGGATCAAGTACATTAAAAATTAACATTAATCTGTGTACACACTACAAAGGACTTGTGCATTTTTTTATGAACGATAGGAACGGACATTGTGTAGGGTGCAACCGGTCCATGATTAACTGTTTATACCACCGGTGTCTATTTCGGATGTTCATGAAATGGGATTACCAGAGGTCTACAGAGGCAAATCAGTATCCAGCAGGATGGTTTCGGCGCTGGGTGAGAAGTACATGTTCTGACGTAACGTGCTGTGGTCTATCCTTGCTGGGATCAGCTGACTGGGTTGTTGTCTGAGAGTCCGATTCTACACACTTTATAGAACACGTCACACATTTTCTTCACATACACGTCTCATATACGTTACACTTTTCTTTTAATAAATTAATCTTTATTAATTTTTAGAAGCAAGAGTTGTTGAGTATGTTGCGTTGGGGAAGTATGAGAAGGGGGCATAGTACGACAGTGAGAGAGTGATAGGAAAAGGTGTCCATAGGCTGATGGAGTGTGTTGGACGGAAGCTGGTGGATTCTCCAGAATATTGAGAGGAAAAAAATATTATAATGTGGGTGTCGACTCTCTTCACTCCAGGGACGACACTGTAAAGGAGGACACGACAAGTTTGCCATTACTTTCTGAACGACCGGCGTCCATACCATTTCACACCCAAAAAAAACGTAAGGAGGTCTGCCACCACATCGCCCACAGCTGTGTTTCGAACGCGGGTATGCGGGATTGCGAACTGCGTCCGTAATTTTTTCGCCACGGAGCTGTTATTTCAAGGCTAGCGAGCGCCTACAAACAACACATAACAACACAACAACAACACAACAACACAACAACAACACAACAACAACAAAGTAGCAGACTGGGACGGAAGCGCTGACTTGTATTTACCTGTATTTTGGCAGCCATTTAACGATGGGGAATTTCTTCAAGGCATTCTGTAAGGTGAAGGTTTCACGACAACAACGTTGTGCGTGCTGTTTGATCGATTTAGGGCCCAAATCACCTCCTCCTTCAGGATCTTCTGCCCTTCTGCTCCAACGACGCCCGTTGGCACCACCAAGTCCATCACCTGGCTGTGAAAGATACATTTAAGCGTAATGAGACATTTTTGACACCAAGTAAACCCACAATTAAAGTCAGGGCTTGTTCAGATATGACTGAGCTACCGTTTGACGATAGACCGTACTACCTGCTTTCTGTTAGCGCTGAATGTTGGGCGGCGTTCACCAAACCTGACACCCCACATTGTGCTACCGCCATCGGGCGGAGGAGCGCAATTGGGAGGGCACAGGCCTTACCACAGTGAGAGGAAATGCAACCTAAGGACTAAATGTCATGGCAGAGCAGACCATGCCATATGCCTGCGTGCAAGTGGTCAAGAATTGAAGCTCTGACAGGCGGACAGTTAGAGCATTGCTTTGCTGATCCGGCAACATCTGCAGCTTGTCTTGTTCCTGGGCTGTTGGTGTTGCTTTTCCTCTAGAGTAAACTACGTAGGCCAAGAGAGGGATCGTACAGCATGGGAAAAACATGATCATGATCTCTAAATTCAGTCCAGGCTTTGTGCTTTGAAGAGGCATAGCTTTATTTTGCAAACTAAATCCAAAATTTAGGAAGTTAGACGTAAGCAAAATATACACTCACTCGCGTACGTGCCTGCACACATAACATACGTCAACATCATCATCATTAGTGGCGGACTGACCAGGATGTCAGCTGGTCAGATGGCAAGTGGACCCTGTATGGTCCTGGTCAATTGGGGCCTCTTAAACATTAGACAGTGCGTTTACAATGTTAATGTCCTTTTGGTAGCGTTGTCTACTGGCAAGCAATATTTTAGACATAGTCAGTATCTGTCCTGTAGCAGCATTTGGATGCCATGAATTATTTCGCAATCTCTACAGAAGAAACTCGGGGCTTTTGAACTGAAATGTTACAGAAAATTTCTTGGAATCGTGTAAAGCTAGACGAAGGAAAATACTGACATACTAAAGATGTGTTACATCGAAGACAACTGGTTCAAAGACAGCAAGGTGTCTGTCTCGGATGTCTGTCTCGGTTGTCTATCTCGGATGTCTGTCTCGTATGTCTGTCTCGGATGCCTGTCACGTTTGTCTGTCTGGGATGTATGTCTGGGATGTCTGTCTGGGATGTCTGTCTGGGATGTTTGTCTGGGATGTCTGTCACAGATATATATCTCGGATGTCTGTCTCGTATGTCTGTCTTGGATGTCTGTCTCGTACTTCTGTCTCGGATGTCTGTCTCAGATATCTGTCTCGTATGTCTGTCCCGGATGTCTGTCACGTATGTCTGTCTCGTATGTCTGTCTCGGATATCTGTCTCGGATATCTGTCTCGGATATCTATCATGAATGTCTATCATGGATGTCTGTCTCGGATGTTTGTCTTGGATGTCTGTCTCGGATGTCTGTCTGGGATGTCTGTCAATAATGTCTGTCTCGGATGTTTGTCTCGGTTATATGTCTTGGATGTCTGTCTCGTATGTCTGTCTCGTATGCTTCTCACTGATGTCTGTCTCGGATGTCTGTCACGGATGTCTGTCTCGGATGACTGTTTCGAATGTATGTCTCGGACATGCGGTTGGGATCCCATGTGTGAGAAGAGACCGGAGGATTTATTGAGTCATTTGTGTCCATTGACGGAGGTCTTTTGCAAATATCACATTTGAAGACACCAAACTTCTCATATCTGTTACCTCAGAGTTCACACCTTAAACATCAGACACGAAACGTCACTTCTCAAATCTGCTCCTCAAACATCACACTCAAAACCTCACATTTCAAACTTACACATCAAACATCACACAATAAACCTCAACTTCAAACCTCACCTCAAACCACACAACACCAAACCTAAAATATCCTACCTGAAAACTAAACCTCATACCTTAAACCTCTCATCTCAAATATAAAATATCTCACCTCCAACCTAAAACCTCACACCTAAGATCTCAAACCTTAAACCTCACACATCAATCTCCCAACCTCCAACCTAAAACCTCACACCTAAGATCTCAAACCTTAAACCTCACACATCAATCTCCCAACCTCCAACCTAAAACATCACATCTAAAACCTAAATACCAGCACATCAAACCCGAAACCTCAAACCTCAAACCTCACATCTTAAACCATCCATCTTAAACGTCACACCTCAAACCTGCAATCTCACACCGAATTACACACACTTATAATTGAAATAAATAAACTTCCAGCCCTCACTCAAAGGAATATGTTATACAAGTAAATAACAAACAAATGATTAGATCAAGCTGTTAAACGTATAGGTAGTGATTTGCACTTTTAGAAGACACCGTGAAACAGGTAAATACCGAAAGACAGACAACACAGCAGTAGGGAATGACAAATGGGCAATCGGCGTTCGCGTTTGGTTCAACTTGTTTCATTTAGTGAACTTACAAATGTATTCATGTATTATGAAATAAAAAGTACGGGAGTCTGTTGGTAGTTGCTGAACCGTCAAAACTGGGGTTTGGCAACATAGTAACAGTTAAACTCGGACCCCTGTTGTGTGAACCCGTTCGTGGACATAGAATGACATTCCACACTTACTTACCTATTTACTGACGCATGAAAAGTTTCTCTTACATATAAAGATAATTATTATTCTAAGCTATAACGTGTTGCCTTTTCATTACTGCGGAATACACAGTGTTTTGAGTATTGTAGATTTATTACTGTCACCTGACTCGCATGTCAGATCACAGGTTCCCTAAACTAATTTTTTTTTTACGATGAGTTGCGTTGTGGTAAACGTTCCCAGGACGGCCAGAGGAAACGCTTTAAAGACACTGAAGATATCGCTCAAAGCTTTTGGAATTCATCGCGACACATGAGAGACTGCTACCAAAGTCCGAAATCATGGCTACACAATTACGCAAGAGTGTAATCACTTGCGAAGCAAACAGGACTGCAAGAGCTGTGGGGGATAAAAGACTGGACGAAACAAAACAAAAAAGCAGATCCTCCTCCTGGAACAACAAGCATTCTTTGCCCACGTTGTCAAAGAACATTTCGAGCCAAAAGAAGTCTTGCCAGCCATCTTAGAATTCACGGCCCAAAACTGTAAAGCCTCACTGGATTAAATGAATAGTCACCATCATACTTGGTGGACAAACACCATACAAATTGTGACTGTGAGCTACGGTATAATGGTGTTTATGCTGGGAACAGGTTTTTGCTGGTTGTAGACTGCTTTGTCTAAGAATGTTTGACCTATTCGTCTACAGGTGGTTTGTTTAACCGTCCTCGTGTCATTGTCGACTGCAATGTAGGCCGCTGGGGCTGTACAGATCAGGGCAAGGCTTCTGGCCAGACAAGACCTACGGCATCTTTCCATGATGCAGTCTATACACTGACTGGGTGACTCATCTTCCTGTGGTTTTAAGACCTGGGACATCTCTGCGTGATGCAGCCCACCTACTGACTGGGTGACTCATCTTCCTGTGGTTTTAAGACCTGGGACATCTCTGCGTGATGCAGCCCACCTACTGACTGGGTGACTCATCTTCCTGTGGTTTTAAGACATGGGACATCTCTGCATGATGCAGCCCACCTACTGACTGGGTGACTCATCTTCCTGTGGTTTTAAGACCTGGGACATCTCTACGTGATGCAGCCCACCTACTGACTGGGTGACTCATCTTCTTGTGGTTTTAAGACCTGGGCCATCTCTGCGTGATGCAGCCCACCAACTGATTGGGTGACTCATCTTCCTGTGGTTTTAAGACCTGGGACATCTCTGCGTGATGCAGCCCACCTACTGACTGGGTGACTCATCTTCCTGTGGTTTTAAGACCTTGGACATCTCTACGTAATGCAACCCACCAACTGACTGGGTGACTCATCTTCCTGTGGTTTTAAGACCTTGGACATCTCTACGTAATGCAACCCACCTACTGACTTTGTGACTCATCTGTCTAGACAAGACCTTGAGCACCTCTACGTGATACAGCCCACCCACTGACTGGCTGCCTCATCCGGCTGTGGCTTCATGTACCACCATTCCTCTGTAGTAGCTAAAGGACTATTGCGTGCCTTAACGTGCTTTAGGTATTTGTTGCTGGACTAACATTTCTCAGACAAATCCTCACTGCAGGAGTGATCACACGTGACCATGCCTTTACTTCCCAAGGCATTTCCTGGTGACCAGTTTAGGCGGCGTTGTCCTGGGAGCCGGGGTCATTGTTTGTAATGCAAATATGTTCCGATGCGGATTGAACTCAGAACCACCGGGCCCGCAGGCGGGCGTCTAGCCACTACGCTATCCCGTCGTTCCCATTCTTCTCTGCAGATGTGACATGTATGGACCCCTGTCGCACACCCGCTGGTTTCAGAACGTGGGGAAGGGAAGGAGTGCCGGCAACACAGTTCTCGTCGAGATGGTACCTAGGCTATTCGCCGTAGAAATAGCTAGAAGAGGTCTACTTTCTAACTTCGCTTGCGATGGGCTTAAACACTGGGATCTAAAGGAAGGGTCGAGAACTCAAACGCTAAAACGACTGAGCGAAGCTGCGGAGAAGGCCTTGTGCTGGTTATGGATCAATAGGAATGGCGAGTGGGACAAATCAAAGCAGCAAGTTTGTCCATGTCTCAAAGTTTAACCTGTCTCTCACCTAAGTTAAAGTCGACCAGCGTTCAACTCAGATCGAATATATGGGTAATATCTGGCGCGGATTATATAGCCTCCCCGTCACGGTGGTACACAGCCACTATAAACAAACTGGGGATGACATCATATTCCCTCCCTCGCGTGTTACGGGGGTTAACGAGGAAAGCAAATAATTGTCACATTGTAACATACCATGCGTGTCGAAAGAGGCGACTAAGGGCGTTTGGCGTGATCCTAGCTACCTTGTCGATTTGCTGTAAAATGCAACCAATCATTAACAAGTTTACAAAGGGCGTGTCTTGGGTTGGTCTTTGGTCTTTTGTCTTTTGGGAGATAAAGGCAGAAAGAGAGAAGGTTTAAACAGGTGTAAAAGGCACGACGATTGACTTCTCTGCACCAGGTTTTATCCCACATTGCTCGATTTCTTTCCACAGGGTGGCCTGCCGAAAGCGTCGCGCAAAGCACGAATTCCACTGCTCCAGCGACGACCCCCAGGAGTCTCCGAGAAAATTGCACTCGTGAACCGAAAGACGTTGCCCGGAATCGAACCCACAACCTTCGGAGTGTGGGGCAATCGGCGTAACCAGTTCGCAACGGAGACTCTAGGAGAGAAGAAGAACACATACCCAATATCCCTCATGCCAGAATGGGAGTCCATTACTGAACTCTACTTTCACTGTGGCGTTTTTCTCCTGCTTAATCCAGCTCTTATAGTCAGTCCATGCCCCGTGTGGCGTTGGAGATCATGTCTGTGCACAGCCTTCTGTCTCTTGTGCTGCCAATATTCTTATAGTCCATGCAGTGAGCCGTTGGTGATCTTGTCTATCCACAACCTTCCGTATCATTTGCCGCCAATCATTTCTGATACCGACGTTCCTCTATGTCATGTTGTCAAACTGTCCAGCGTCTTCTCTCTTGGTCTCCCCCTGCCTCTCTTCCCCTCCAACCTTTCCCTTGTACGACATGCTCCACGTTTCCTCTCCTCACGACGAACACAAAAACTATGGACTGTGAGTAATCAGTTCTCTTTGTGACAAGATATCTCCATTATTCCTTCTGTCCGTCCACGATGTTCTTATCATGCTTCTATAAAACAACATCTTCCACACAATCCCTCACTTATATTCTAATTACTTAACCCACCATTAATATATTTTTCGGAATATGTCAACTCAAGCAACCTTACATTTCCAATTTATTTTCACATCTGTATTCCTTTTAACAAGGGGCAAATTAAAACTGCAAACTGATTAGAGAAATTAGACGTAGACAGCCAAATTTCTTTTATTGTGTGTGTGTGTTTTTTTTTTTTTTTTTTTTTTTTTTTTTTTTTGCACGTTATGAGAAGAAATAAACTAGAGAACCTGGTGACAACTGGCGAGATTGAAGGGAAAAGAACTATGGAAAAGCCGAGACGTAAATATCTGAATTGCTTGGCCATACGGTATGGTCGGGACAAGAACTAAGAGCTGATCCACGACTGATCCTGTAAGATGGCGAAACATGAGCGCCCACGCTTACCGGCATGACACATGATGAATGATTGCATGAATGAATTCCTTTTCAATGTTTCGTATTTTTTAAGCGTCAACTTATAACTTATGTATACAGACTTCTTTGGTACATATTGGTC
>OY992880.1:133328303-133543303 GCA_963921405.1 Cepaea hortensis | reverse complement strand
AGTCGTTATGGGTTACCTTTCCTCTGGAGTAAACTAGGCAGGCCGAGAGAGGGATCATGCTGTGTGGGCAACACATGGTCTCTAAACTCAGCCCAGGCTTTGTGTTATGGAGAGGTATAACTCTATTTTATAAACTATCGTCTGTCAAGACGGCAAGGTGCCAATAAACATAAAAACAGATTCTCGAAGTAAGTATCTGCTATGGATCTTTGAAGTCTTAGAGCCATCTCATGTAGGAGGCCTGCATGCACGGAGGAGTCACTAGTCAGTCATTCTTTCTCTTAGCGAACGACATGAGCAGGGGTCGAACTCTCGTCCGACCTCACTCGTGACATTGTAAGCATATACCCCTAACGACTACACCAACGCGGCAAATGATACTGAATGTGTTCATATAGGACTTTTGTGGCTATGGTGATAGTTGAGTACCGGTTGGTAGAAGGGTGTCGATGCATCAACTATCTAACTAGCTACTTTTACTTCGAGTGAGGGAATGAAACGGCGGTAAGGAAATAAACTGCCACCACGTCTCATAATGTCGTGATTTAATATGTAAGACATTGTTAGTATTTGACATCTGTAGGATGTATCTCAAGTACTACAAGAAACAAATGAAAATCGTAAATTGATTACAGAAATTAGACGTAGACAGTCAACGTTTTTGTGTGTGGACATGTTAAGAGAAGAAATAAATTGTTGAACTTGGTGACAACTGGCAAGATCGAGGGGAAGAGAACAAGGGGAAAACAGAGAAGTAAATACCTGGATGGCTTGATCACGTGGTATAGTTGAGACAAGAACACTGAGCTGATCCACGACTCTGGTGATCGAGTGAACTGGCGAGTCATGACCGCCCACGCTTACCGGCATGGCACATGATGAATGGTGGAAGTATATACTACTTTAATAGAGTTAAAGAAAAGTGTGTTTGTTTGTTTGTTTGTCTGTAGGTTGTTGAATTGGGTTGAGTCATGAACCGAATCAAAGCATTCAGAACATTCACATACATGATCCGTCCTCATCTTCAACAGCCAGCGAAGAGTGTCAATATTATTGGTACCTATAGCAGTCAGATTATGTGTCCGTCTGACTATTCCTCGGAATCCTGAGTGTCGATCGGATCCTCTGATAGCTACCGGCAGCACCATTCTCCCCAAGTCGTGGTGATCCACCCCTTCTTCTGAACCGTACACACGATTCCAGAACCCCGACCACATCTGCCTTATCATGCGTCAATCCCCCATCAAGTAGTGCACGACCAGTCAATCTGTCCGCCTGCTCGTTTCCTACCACACCAGCACGACCCCACCAATATGTCTATCTTTATCAATACAGTTAAGGTCATTCCATACAGGAAAAGAGCCAGGGAAAGGCAGAGATAAATTCTCGAATGGTTCGGCCACATGACATAATAGAGACAAGACCACAGACCTGGTCTACGACTCTGGTGATCGTGTGAGATGGTTACTACTGACCAACTACACTTGTCGGCATGGCACATGATGATGATAAATCTATAGCAGACACTGCCTTGCAGTGTTAAGTGTAAGGCCTTCACATATTCTGGCCCATGAAATATAAGGCGAAGTTGGCAGTTACTTTCCTCGTCATCTTTCCTTTCACACGAATAAAATTTGGTGGAATTGTAGTAAAGCTGTGAAAATGTAAACTATATAAAATAACGCAAAGTAATACAGCGTTACATAACAGAAATACGACACATACAGGACGTTGCGGCGACTAGCCTTCATCAGCAAACAAATACATACACAAAGCATAACATATAGTCACGGAGGAGATCCTCCAGTGACTACATTAAGGCGTAACGACGGGATGAGAAGAATAAAATGAGGACAAAATTAAAGCACTGAGGAGAAAATGAACATTTGTAAAACATGTTCCTACTTACCTCAAAATCCACGCTGTGTATTGCCAATACACAGCTTGACAGTATGGTCAAGTATGTATGTCCTGTATGTGTCGTAATTCTGTTATGTAAAGCTGCATTACTTTGTGTTATTTTATATTGTTTACATGTCCTTTCACATGCATTTTCCCCAAAAAATTCTTAAAATTGCCAGGAA
Organism: Cepaea hortensis; assembly: GCA_963921405.1. Classification (NCBI taxonomy): domain Eukaryota; kingdom Metazoa; phylum Mollusca; class Gastropoda; order Stylommatophora; family Helicidae; genus Cepaea; species Cepaea hortensis. The sequence continues at coordinate 133,541,219 of OY992880.1, read as the reverse complement.
CCCATTTTATAAGAAAAGGCATTTGATAGAGTAGATAGAAACAAGCTGTGGGAAATCCTTAAACAATATGGAGTGATTACACATCTAATTAAACTATGTAGAAGCTTATACAACAACAGTGAATGCATAGTGAGAGTAACTGGAGAACACTCAGAACCCTTCACCACAAGATCTGGAGTACGACAAGGTTGTGTCCTGTTTCCTCTCTTGTTCATAACATATATAGACAACATATGTAAAGAAACCAGCCAAACAGAAAACGCAAGAACACCGCATGATGAGAACACAGAAGAAGAACCATTTGCAAATTTAAAAAAAAAAAAATTAGAGAACGCCTGTTTGCGGACGACCAAGCACTAATAGCAAAATCAGAATCTGAATTACAAGAGCTCATGAATAATCAAAACTAAATGTGTAGAGAACATAACATGAAAATTAGCACAAGTAAAACAGAGGTAATCACTATAACTAAAGAAGAAAACACAACAACAATTCAACTAAAGGAACACCCACTGAAACAAGTAAAGCGCTTCAAATACTTAAGAAGTTTAATATCATCAAATGGCAAATCAGAAAGCGAGATTGAAAATAGATACAATAAGGCAAACCAATTCATTGGGCAAATGGCACTAATACTAACAAGAAACATGAATGAATAGTTACTAATAAAGCATTTTATAACACAATCTTTCCACAAACTCTATGCTACCAATGCTAAAACTGGACAAAGACAGAAGAAAAGAGAAAATAAAAATCACAACACCAGAAATGAGATTCCTGAGAAGAATACGCAATGTATCAAGAAGAGATAAGATCAGAAATGAAGAAATCAGGACTAAAGTGGGTGTTATAGCAGTTATAGCAGCGCTAGATTTTATTAGAAGGCAGCAAGTCAAATGGTCACCAACTAACAGTATACCACAATAAGCAATGATGTACAGACCAAACGGCAGCAGAAGAAGAGGCCGGTCACGTAAACGATGGACAGGGGGAATAACAGAGTCCATGAGAATATCAATACATGAAGCCCATAAGCGGGCAATCTCCCTCTGTTTATACTTCACCTCGACACCGCAAGGTACAAGAGGAACAAGATGAGATGAGATGAGATGAGATGATATTAGATGAGATGAGATCATACCCATTTTATGAGGCTGGGTCGACTCCAGACCCATACTGGTCGGGAGAAAACCATCCTATCCTTGCAGGAGACTGAACTATGCCAAACATATTGGCAGGAAGATCACTAGCCACTATGCCACAAGGGCCCGGTTAGGTACAAGTACAGGTAACCCTACGGCAGTTACTGCTGTTGGGGTTTCAAATGCAGGGCCTTCAAATATCTTACGCCACGGCATGTTTGCTGACCGGTTCCCTTCCTTGCCGTCGTCCCTTCCTTCTCAAACAAGTACCAGAACATGTTGAAAACTCAGACACCCAGTTTATAAAGCTGGGTCGATCCCACATCCCGCTGATAGGAAAACATAATTCTACCATTGTCGAGAATTGAACCCTGACCAGTAGCTTGACAATCAAGTGCTCTAATCACGTAACCACAAGGGCTATAATGTTACTACCACCCATCCTGTATCTCTGATGCGAATGTAAAGAGATCTCAATAGGAATACAGAATTCTATTTGTGAGCTATATAGCGTGTTTTTCTTGTTGTGACAACTGAAAAATACCGTGGACAGAGAGATGGAGGAAGCCAGCTAGAGAAAATGTTTGACAGTGTTGGGTCATGGCCCAGAAGAGAGTCAGCACACAAATTATTACCTGCCGTTGGAGATAGCAGTATATAGGGAAGCATGATCGAACACGCCAGTCGGCAAGATACTTGATGATGTTAGATGACCCTTAGCAAGAACTCGTGCTATCTCTATTGTCAAACTGCTTGTCCATGCCGCGCATCCATACCATCTCAAACTGCTTTCCCTTACAGAACATCCATACCATCTCAAACTGCTTTCCCTCCCCCGATGTGTCTCCACCTTGCCGTGGTGGGGGAGCTTGCGTGTCCCATCGACCCCATGTGCTTGCCGATGGATGAAAACTACATATCGGACGGCTCGTGGGATACGGACCAGACTAAGAGAGACACAACCTGCTGCTCCGCAGGTAAGAATGAGGATAGCAGTCAAAATCAGGCAAACGATCCCTAAAATCTCAGTCCGGACATAACCTCTAAGGCTCCCATCCGAGGTGTATGGCTGAACGTCTCTAAGCCATAAACTCTCGGAAGTGAGAGCCTGCCCGACACAAACCTACATCAAAATTGTGATGATGTGCTGAGAACGCTACATGCTCGGCGCAGATTCGTTCGATGGCTCTTAGCTGGGGGATATGAGGTATCCCCGGATGAAAGGGCCTGACCGTTACTCGCCCACAGACGCACGGAGGTAAGGTGCTGAGCCGGCAGCACATGTAGCCTACCTCGTGAGCGAGTACAAAAAGGTGGAAAAACACCTCGGTCGCACGTCTCGCAGACGTCCGATAGTCTGTAACCACACTCATGGAGTGAGTGTAATCAAAGGTGGAAAATTGTCTCGTTGACACGAAATGGAACGCCTGTCTTGCTAATCCATTACGTGGCAGCCCGAAGCAAAAGCTTGCTGTGTGGAAGCCGAAACAAGAGTCTCGAAACCCGAGAAAGGCTAACCTCATTAAAAAAAATGCCCGCCGGAAGCCGGAAGTGTCGTCCTACGGGTGGCAAACTAAAAATTGACACTACGCAATTACGTCCGAGTTAAATGTCTCGTCCGAATGTCTCTCGTGCTAGGAACAGCTCTGACTACCTAGTTTCCGAATGCCGCTCTTGTTCGGAACAGCTCTGACTAGGTAGTTTTCCGAATGTCTGTCGTGCCTGGAACAGCTCTGACGGGCGCAACGACAAGCACATGTCCGAAAACTCGCTGAGTGGATGCCGTCTGCAAACCTGTCTGGTTTGTGCGGGAATGGCCCGGGGCAAACGAAATGACCAATATATTGAAGTGAGGATTTAAAGCAGCCATGAGCAGGACGTGACGATTTCCCTCGGTGAGCCCAGATCCAGGGCATTATGTGTCGGCCCTGCAACTATGGAAGCAATCTTGGATGGCGGAAAATGCTATGGACTGTCCCTGCTTTCCTTTGAGGGATGACCGTTGTCTTCGACCGTTCCAACTTGGCCAGCATGGTTGTAGATGGCACCACAAAAGTGAGAGTCTCCCAGGAATGCTACCTGGTCAAAAAAGCACGCTATTGTCGGATGTGTTGGCCTACGGGTTTCGGCCCAAGGGCGCATAACAGACACACCGCAATCACATCTGAAAAAACACTCCGGATGAACGAAAAGAAGAAGAAGAAACTGCTTTCCCATGCTGCGCATCCACACCAGCTCAAACATGTCGACATTAAGATACACAGACAGGGACATATTCGGCTGTGTCTACATATTAAAATTCCCCCTGTTGTCTCCGGAGATTTCCCCATTGGAGATAAAGATCTTCATTATGCACGCTGGTCACGCGCTGTTGTTTTTCTGTGCTATCTGGCAAATAGTCAGAATGAAGAACTAAGGTAAACAAAATGAAACTAAGGCAATATGTTTAAAGAATTAATGTAAACTATGTGAAAGTAAGTCAATGTGATTATAGACGTAATAAATATGGTGATTTAATGCATAATTACTCCCCATTCAAACCTCATGAGATAAGACTGTAAAGCTTAAACGTACAGGCCTTCTTTACACGCTTTGAGACTATGTGAGTGTATGGTTTAACAACAACAACAAATTAGGGCCTCTTTACACGCTTTGGGACTATTTGGATATATGGGTTAACATCAACAACAAATAAGGGCCTCTTTACACACGTCGAGATTATTTGTGTATATGGTTTAACATCTTTTTTTAAACGACATCAACAACAAATAAGGGCCTCTTTACACACTTCGGGACTATTTGGGTGTGTAATTTAACAATAATAAATAAGGGCCTCTTTACACACTTTGGGACTATTTGGGTATATGATTTATCATCAACAACATATAAGGGCCTCTTTACACACTTAGGGACTATTTGGGTATATGGTTTAACATTAACAACAAATAAGGGCCTCTTTACACTTTTTGGGACTATTTCGGTGTATAGTTTAACAATAACAATTAAGGGCGTCTTTACACTTTTTGAGATTTATTGGAAATACGGTTTTTAAAGAGTAACCCCAACAAAGTATTAAACGCCTTGATGGGTATTTGGTACATACTTAACACACTTGACATCCTAAACAACAATATTGAGAGGCTACAAGACAATGGCACGGCTGTAGTAATTTCTATCACACTTTAAGCTCTTAATGTGAAGCCCCTTCGTAGCCGGGGGAAATAATCCCACACGTATTGATGAGCATTCACAGAAGGAAAGAAAAGCAGTGATATACCGCTATGCATCTGCTGCTTATAGTCCACGCCGTGTGGCGTTGATGATCATGTTTTTTTTTTTTTTTCACTGCCTTCTGTGTTGCGTGACGCCAATCATTTCTGATACTGATGTTTATCCATGCCATGATGTAAAACTGTGCAGCATCTTCTCTGTTGGTCTCTCCCTATTTCTCCTCCCTTTCACCGTTCCCGTTGGTGCGACATGCTCCAGTTTTTCCCGTCTGATGACATGCTCAAAGAATGTTGACTGTCTTATGGTGGTTCTGATGCGAGTAACCAGTTCTCTTTGTGAGGTAACTTTTTTCAAGATGTCTTCATTTATTTTACTATCCGTCCCATAATTATTCTATACAAACACGTCTCTCTATAGCTTCCACACAATTTCTCACTGGACTGCAAACAGTACAGTCAGAAGTTCAGAGAGCACACACATAAGTTACATTGTAGAATTACAAGTCAAACAGTACAGTCAGAAGTTAAGAGAGCACAGTCATAAGTCGCATGATAGAGTTACAAGTCAAACAGTACAGTCATAAGTTAAAGAGCACGGTCATAAGTTATACGGTAGAGTTACAAGTCCAACAGTACAGTCAGACGTTCAGGCAGCACAGTCATAAGTCGCATAGTAGAGTTACAAGTCAAACAGTACAGTCAGAAGTTAAAGAGCACAGTCATAAGTCACACGGTATGACTCATGCATCCACACATCGGTACAGAAGCCAAGTGGTGGATACCATATTTTTACCAACACTCTACTACCAGTGCCAAACAGTACACACATGAGTAAAAGCTAAAACTACCATTCATATCTCAAACAAAGATATTCACAGCAGGAAAACCTCGGGCCAGCAATGAAGCTCCCCGAATCCTTAGATCCACGTTCAGGCGTGGACAATCTGAAGGAGATAGAAGGTCAGATGTGTAACAGAGATACGTGCATTAATTTCTAAAATATTTAACTACTTTAATATACTTCTTGAGAAGAGAAATTACTGTTATAATTTATGTACGGACTTTATCTGAAAAGATCAGGCCGTGAAGGTATTAGATTACCAAGCCCACTTAACATACACTTAGGACGTCAAACAGGCCCAAGAGATCAAATCTCCGAGCAGCAGTTTCATAGAAGAGTGACGTCTTGACAGCGGAATAACAACAAAAGGTGAAACGCAATGGCATATCAGCTGTCACCATTACTCATGCATCCACACATCAGTACAGAAGTCTAATGACACATATTATATTTCCACCAAAACTCTGCTGTCAGTGCCAAGCATGGATACTGTCTAAATAGCAAATGAGGAAACGCACTACATCTTGTATCTTCTATAGAAAAGATAGTATTAAAACTGATGGCAATATAAATATCATAGTACGGGGACCTGTGTTAAGTGTACAGAGAGACAACAGATAAAGTAGTTCAGACATTTTGTATGAATGAAGCCCAGTCACCGACCACTTTGTGTTTACATCCCATGAAGGGCAAGCTATACTGCTAGAGCTTTGTCGAGAATGAAATGGGTATAATCAAAGGTATATATACAGGGCCGGTCTCTCTGGCTGTGGGGTTACAACACTTTCTCTCTGTAATCCCGTTTATCACGCAGAGTCTCGTAGCGGAGCGAGAACTGAGGCGGTTCGACCCCCGCTCGTGACTTGCGGGATACTGAGCCGGCCGCTCAGAAAGCAATGGCAAACTACTGAGCGTAATCTTGCCAAGAGATCAACATACAGCTGAAAGATGCTGGTGTTGACAGCTAAGTCCTGTAAAGGATATGCTAAAAAAAATATATATATATATATATATATATATATATATATATATACAGGAAGGCCCCGCTATACGTCGCTTCGGTTTACGTCGCTTCGGTTTACGTCGTTTCGCTATAACGTCGTTGTCACAATGGGACATAACTTCAGTTTAGGTCGCTACGTTCCGCTATAACCACGTCACCTTTGTTGCTATGCTGCGCTAACGTCGCCATTTTACATTTTGTGCAGTGCGTTTTCCCAAGATTTTATCGTGTAAAAAAAATGTTTGCATATCCTTTACATGACATCGCTGTCAACATCAGCATCTTTCAGCTGATTGTTGGTTTCATGGCAAGATAACGCTCAGTAGTTTGCCATTGCTTTCTGAGCGACCGGCTCACATACCCCGTAAGTTACCGACGCGATTCGAACCACTGCTGATTCTCACCGTCGTCACATTACTTACGAGAGTATACGAGATTACGGAGAAAAGTCGCTAACCTCTAGGCCAGGAAGCCTACATTTTATCGTGTAATCACCCATAATTATGAGTTCAAAGCGCACAGTAAGTGCTGATAGTGTGTCTGGTTGTAAAAGAACCAGGAAAAGTGTTACTCTTGATGTGATGTTAGATGTGTTATATAGTTTTGAGGCTGGCGATCGGGCTGTTGATATCGGTAAAGTCCATGGTTTACCTCCAACTACGGTAAGGACAATTCGTGCAGGTGCTGACAAAATTAAAGAATTCCTTTGAATGCTTCCAAGATCACTCGTACCAGAAGTACTCTTACTGAGAACATGGAAGCACTATTTGTCGTCTGGATTGACGACCAGAACCAACAGAATATGCCTGTGAGCAAGATGGCTATCCAAAAGAAAGCACTCTCTATGAAGATCTAGCTAAGAAAGCGGGTGAGAGCAGTACTAGTAGTGCTGATGATATTTTTAGATCGAATCATGTTTTAATGCCTCTACGTCCCAATAATTCTACCACTCGCCCTCCAACCCACCTCTATTTAGTCAATAAATATCAACAACCATCAAAATAAACATTACATAATACACTGTTTTTCATTTAATTCTATGGGAAACAGTGTTTCGCTATACGTCGTTTAACTTTAAGGCGCGTTTTCCAAGAACTTAACCCCGACGTTAACCGGGACCTTCCTGTACAAACACAAACTCTGTGTAGCCCAGGCTATACATTTGGCTCCTGATTGAAAACGGCAGCTCTCCCGAGGCCCCCTTTCACTCTTACTGACAACTGTGGACAAAGATCTATCTTCTGTATGGAATAGATCATCAGTAGATTGAATATTAGAATGCTGCATGTCCTTCTTCAGGACGTTGCAGTCAACCCCAGAATGATTATCTATGCAATTTAACGTGTTTTTTTAACGAGAAGTAACAGTTTAAGTCCAGCTAACCGGTGTAGGGAAAGAACCCACTAAAATGCCATCAGCACACAGGAAGTTTAAAAGTGAGCGCCCTTGGCCTTTCTGCCACGCTGACCTCTAGATTAAATGTTTCAGCAAGTTTATGTTTTTCTCTGGATTGTCAAGTATCGATAAATATGCTATCAGTCCATTATAACCACATTCTTAAACAGGTCGTGTACACATTCTAAGGATCTCACAAACTATCTAACGACTCTTCAATGCACTTAGTTGACATCACCGAGATCATCGAAACACTAATCTACACCCGCCGGTCCCCCTGGTCTAGGGTCTACACGACTGTCTCCTTAATCCCGTATACTCTCGTCAGTAACGTGACATGCGCGAGAGTTGGTAGCGGTTCTCTCCGGGTCGGTAACTTAGGGATATGTGAGCCGGTCGCTCAGAAAGTAATGGCAAACTACTGAGCATAATCTTGCCAAGAAATCAACAATCAGCTGAAAGATGCTGATGTTGACAGCGATGTCCTGTAAAGGATATACGAACTAAACAAAAACAATCTACACCCAATGGCGTTGCCAGGGGAAAGAAAGGACAGCGACTGCTGCCCATGTACCCTATATTTGAAGTGCTGCCTTGTCACTTGTGTGATAAAAGTCATCCTGGGCATTCGCATTCACGTACTCGCTCCTCCGCGATTTCAGAACCTGTCTACGCCTCTGAATACACCCGTGCAGTCAATGATGTTTTCACTTCACATGACCGATCAAAGTTGTACATATTTACATCATTTCACATCCCATCTAGCGGTCAAAATATTCAACTCTGAAAGTGTAAACACGTGTAAGGTATGTCAGACATGTCTAAATCTGTCTCACAGTTGAATGGTTTGTTTCTAAACATACATTAGAAGCATGATGGGCGGAGCAATGTTCCGTGTGTTGTGTATGAAGTAAACACCGAAAAATATATTGCTGGTAAACTTTTCGGCTTATTGAAAAGAATGAGAAATAAATTCAGATATTGATGGACACTCATAGAAGTAGAAAAGATGGAGAGGGTGATGTAAAGATTAGACACACTAGAAAATATATAAATGTGAAGTTGCAGTGGCCACATCGGGATTCAAACCTGCCCGCTCCAAACAACGACAGAGCCTGGCAAAAGGTATAATGGTATTTGGATAGGCACTCTATTCCGCATGCCTAAATGCACGGATGATGTAGAAAAAGAATAACTAAGGTGAACTCTGTATGAAATTCCTGTTCCCAATGGGAGTCTGAGATACTTACTAAGTGTCAGAAATAAATGCAGATGCTACACATATGTTACGTGCTTGTCTTTTCCCAGTTTTTTTTTTATTTAAGTAGGAAATAGCACTGTTAATAGTAATTATAGCAGCAGCAGGAGTAGTAGTAGTAGTAGCTGCAGCAGCAGCAGCAGCAGCAGCAGTAGTAGCAGTAGTAGTAGCAGTAGTAGTAGTAGTAGTAGTAGCAGCAGCAGCAGCAGCAGCAGCAGCAGCAGTAGTAGCAGTAGTAGTAGCAGTAGTAGTAGTAGTAGTAGTAGTAGTAGCAGCAGCAGCAGCAGTAGCAGCAGTAGTAGCAGTAGTAGTAGCAGTAGTAGTAGCAGTAGTAGTAGTAGTAGTAGTAGCAGCAGCAGCAGCAGCAGCAGCAGCAGTAGTAGCAGTAGTAGTAGCAGCAGCAGCAGCAGCAGCAGCAGCAGCAGCAGCAGCAGCAGCAGCAGCAGCAGCAGCAGCAGCAGCAGCAGCAGCAGCAGCAGCAGCAGCAGCAGCAGCAGCAGCAGCAGCAGCAGCAGCAGCAGCAGCAGCAGCAGCAGCAGCAGCAGCAGCAGCAGCAGCAGCAGCAGCAGCAGCAGCAGCAGCAGCAGCAGCAGCAGCAGCAGCAGCAGCAGCAGCAGCAGCAGCAGCAGCAGCAGCAGCAGCAGCAGCAGCAGCAGCAGCAGCAGCAGCAGCAGCAGCAGCAGCAGCAGCAGCAGCAGCAGCAGCAGCAGCAGCAGCAGCAGCAGCAGCAGCAGCAGCAGCAGCAGCAGCAGCAGCAGCAGCAGCAGCAGCAGCAGCAGCAGCAGCAGCAGCAGCAGCAGCAGCAGCAGCAGCAGCAGCAGCAGCAGCAGTAGTAGTAGTAGTAGTAGTAGTAGTGCAGCACAGGTTAAAATGATGTCATTAATACAGCACAAGCAACAAACACAGAACCACGTACGGGTATAGTAAACGGCCAGTATCCACGTCAAATGCGTGTTGGGTATATCTTACAACAAGTCAAGTAAAGGATATTTTTGATCATCTAATTCGTGTTGGGTATATCTTACAACAAGTCAAGTAAAGGATATTTTTGCTTGTCAAATGCGTGTTGGGTATATCTTACAACAAGTCAAGTAAAGTATATTTTTGCTTGTTAAATGCGTGTTGGGTATATCTTACAACAAGTCAAGTAAAGGATATTTTTGCACGTCTAAGGCGTGTTGAGTATATCTTAAAACAAGTCAAGCAAAGGATATTTGTGCACGTCTACGGCGTGTTGGGTATATCTTACAAAAAGTCAAGTATAGGATGTTTTTGCACGTCTAAGCGTGTTGGATATATCTTACAACAAGTCAAGTAAAGGATCCTGTTGCACGTCTTGGCGCCTGTGGTGCTTGACCCACGTTTCTAACGACCAGTCGGTGGGAGGTGAGGTCAGTATCACGCCTGGTCCGCCTATACTTCCCGACACACGACCTGGTACGTATTCTAGGCTCCACTAGGGATCCCAGGTCAATTATCAAATATTTGAAGCGCTACGATGTGCATCGAACTGATGACTTCCAGTCCGGCAGGCGAAAGTTTAGCCAGTACGATACAGTGGCTTATGTGGGTATATGCTACTAACTTCTAATTTGTAGACCAATCGGCACGTGGGGAGTCATGTGGTCAATACCACGCTGACTGCTTTTGCTTCCCATGAAATTTCTGTGTATCCCTTTAGGCTGGGACGACCAGGGAGCCCCTGTCAATTTGTAAGTTTCTTGCTTCCGTGAGGATTCGTACGCGTGACTTCCGGGTTAGTAAGCCAGCGACACTAACTAGATCATCTCGATACACCCGTTGTGGCCTTGTCGGTTCTAGACAATGTTAAGCTCTAGAATCTGGATTCTCAATCTGTGAATGGGAAGCAGAGGTGTTTCCAAGGCACCAGGGCCAGGTTCTATACTGGCCAGGGACGCAGAGGTGTTTCCAAGGCACCAGGGCCAGGTTCTATACTGGACGGGGACGCAGAGGTGTTTCCAAGGCACCAGGGCCACGTTCTATACTGGCCAGGGACGCAGAGGTGTTTCCAAGGCACCAGGGCCAGGTTCTATACTGGCCAAGACCTAATAGCACGTCCTAGCCGTGCGTCCTGGGCAACAGGTCCCTTCGGGGTCCTGGCTAACATAGTAAGATCGCTGATTCTTCCGAAGTCGGAGAGTATCTGCCTGCACGGCGAGGAACCACCAGTCTGCACACCAATAAGCCAGACATGGGACAACGGATACTCACGCAAACCTCAGTCCCGTATGACATCACACTGATGTTGGACAACAGGATGCCTTCATCCGACATACAGGACTTCACTCTGGAGTTCACAGCCGGCGAACGCAAGCAAGCAAGCAAGCAATCTGTGGATCGTGATCCCAACGGGGATCGCATCATCTCATCTCGTCTCATCATGTTCCTCTTGTACTGCGCGGTGTCGAGATGAAGCATGAACAGCGGGAGGGTGCCCGTTTAAGGGTCTCATATACCGAGATTCTCTGCTATTACATCTGTCCATCGTTTACATTGTCGGCCTCTTCTTCTGGTTCCAATTGGTCTGTACATAATTGCCTGTTGTGGTATACTGTCAGCTGATAGCATAGTTATGTGACCGAACCATTTCACTTGCTCTTCTCTAATGAAATCTAGCGCTGCTATTACCCCCTCACACCCCCCCCCCCCCGCAGAGTGTTTTCTGAAGGTGGGGTGAATGTGTTCGCCGCGGTTATGTTTAGTCGTATTCATTGTTATAGCTTATCTAAACACAAGGTTGGAAGGTGAGAGGGGTGGACGTCTGGCGAAATGGCCAAGCCACCTGGTCGTGAGGTAATTTTCGGTCTCCGCCATACGGTTCACGAGTTTAGTTTCCTTGAAGACCCCTTTGGGGTCGTAGCTGGAGCTACGGAGTTCGTTTTCAGTGTGACGCTTTCGGCAAACCGTTCTCTGTGGGGGTGGGGGGAGAGAACATCAAGCCAAATGACATAAAACTTGTCACATAGAAGTCGTCCTTCTTACTCTTAAACCAATTTTTCAACACGAAATTATCACCACGATTTTATTTCACGTACTAGGGAGGCGCAGGGGGGGGGGGGGTCAAAGCACTAAAAGGTCATGACTTATGGGTCATTACAGCTGATATTTAAAACATGACACAACTGCCGCGTTCATACACATTAAACATTTTATGTTGTCTCCAATGTTTGTTATCGCTGACCTTTGACCGGGCTGCATTCCCTAAAAGTGACTTAGGTAGTGGTAGTTTTATCGTGAGAATAGCGTGTTGCAGATAGCAACCTTGGCGAGATCGAACACATATAGGTGTGTCGGGTTTCATGATTTTTATTAAAAGGGTCGCAGATTATTTGACTATAAACAGGGGTCGTAGATTATTTGATTTTAGAAAGGGGTCTCAGATTACTTGACTATAAAATGAGGTCGCAGATTCCTTGATTGGGTACTTCATTTTTAATTCACCGCACACAATGGAATCCAGGGAGTTCCCGGGGAATCACGTGACACCAGGATGATTCTATATGGTTGTAGTTGTGCCACTTCCGGTTGAGTATGTGGTGGACTGCTAGACCAATCGATGGATGCAATAAATGTTTCTGGGCCCAGTGGGCGCTAACTGTCGTCGGAGGGTATATCCATATCTTGTGCTACTCATCTTATCTTGTGTATATCCCATCTGTTTGCGCTAATCTTTTATGTTTCTGGGGGTCCGTTTGCGAAGACAATCACATGCGGTTTTTGGGTATATCTTGCTGTAAACACACTTGTCGACCGACCACGAAGTGAATCCCGATATCCCTATTCGACATTCCCACCAGATCTAGGTCAGTCCTAAAAATAACTACGCGGTTTGTTTGCGGTGAATTAAAAATTAAGTACTCTTGATTGTATTAGGAGCGTTCATTTCAAATCCGTTCGTGCCGCACCGCGCGTAATTGCGTATATTGAACATGATCATGTCATAGTCATGTGATAAGTACTGACCAATGAACAAAAGAGCACGTGCTTATCGTCCCATGATGCATATGTTCTGTTTCTGACCGTTGAGAAAATGTCCGGGCTGATCCAAAATCCGTCCAAAGAAGCTCAAAGAGCGGTGATTCAGGTTCTTTCATTTGAAGGATGTCGACCAGTGGACTTTCATCGAAAAATGCAGGCAACGTACGGTAACAGATGTGTGTCGAAGACAACAGTGACAGACTTGACACAAATGTTTCGGAAAGGACGTCAGTTCACGACAGATCTGCGACGGCCGGGACAAGTGTATATTGTTGCAACAGAAAAAAAAAAAACATCGCCAAAATTGATGCAGCAGTACAGATGAACCGTTGTGGAAGCATACGTTCGCTAGCGAAAGAACTTGATATGTCAATTGGGACAATTCAAAAAGTCGTTCGTAAGAAACTGCAATATCGGAAAGGGTGTTCACAGTGGGTAACTCGGATGTTGACCGACCATCAAAAAGAGGAACGCATGGGATGGTGTTTGAACCACTTGCTGCGTTACAGAGTGGAGGGTGATGCATTTCTCTTCCGCATAGTGGCAGGCGATGAATCATGTTTGTGAGCCGAGCAGCAAAACAGAGATCATGCAATGGAAGCATGCTGGATCACCAAAAGCCAAAAAAATCAAGTTATAGGTTTCCGCTGGTAAGGTTGTGCTGAGCACATTTTTTTTTACCATGAAAGGCTATTGTTTGCCGACTTTAAAGAACCTGGTGTCAACATCAACTCTACCCACTACTTGGAAACACTAGACAAGCTGCAAAAAAGCTATCAAGAATAAACGAATCGGCATTCTTTCTCGCGGTGTGATTTTGTTGCACGATAATGCTCGTCCGCATTTTGCAAAGATTGTGCAGAAAGCATTAGCAAGGAAGAAGTGTGAAATTCTGCAACATCCAGCCTATAGTCCTGATTTGTCACCACGTGAATTTCATTTGTTCTGACCTCTAAAAAAGCTCTCAGGGGGCAACGATTTCACAAAGATGCAGACGTAATGAACGAGATAAACACTTGGTTCAGTGAGCAACTACAATTCTTTTTTGCGGACGGTATTCGCAACCTACCTAAGCCATGGGATGCTTGCCTGAATGCCTACGGCGACTTCTTCTGACCAACCCATGGTGCATAATTCATTCAAAATGAATGCTTTGTTTAATTCCACCACACCTGTTAATGTTTCTTTCATGCTTTTGTGATAAAGCCATTGAAACGGGTTTCAAATGAACGTCCCTTATAAAAAGGAGTCACAGATTGTTTCACTATAAACAGGGGTCGCGTTTTTCTTGACTATAAAAAGGGGTCGCAGATTTCTTGGCCGTAAAAAGGGGTCGCAGATTATAACTTGCTTGTCTATAAAAATGGGTAGTAGTAGCCAAACCGACAAGAGCAGTGGAATCTACACCAACAAGCACCCGTATCTAGGAGAAAACAAGAAGACCATGGATGGGAGTATACCTCGCCATGGCATAAAGCCTGGGCTGAATTGCAAAGACCATGTGGCAAGATCCCTCTCTCGGCCTGCCTAGTTTACTCCAGGGGAAAGGTAACCCCAATACATCTGGAACAAGACAAGCTGCAGAAACTGCCGGATCAGCAAAGCAATACTCTAGCTTTCCGCCTGTCGGAGCTTCGATCCTAGACCACATGCCGAATGTGAATTAGGGCTTGGTCTGACCTGTCATGACATTTCTTAAACTGCATTTTCTCGCACCAGGCTAAGGTTTTACCCTCACAATTGCGCCCCTCCGCCTGAGGCAGTTGTCGCAATGTGGGGTGTCGGGTTTGCTGAGCGCCGCTTAACATTCGATGCTAACAGAAAGCAGGCAGTACCGTCTACTGTTATACGATAGCTCAGTCATATCATTCTAAGACCCAAAATTCGACGCTAACAGAATGCAGGCAGTACCGTCTACTGCACACGATAAATCGGTCGTATCTAGCTGAGACCTGAAAATACAACGACATTCCGAGAATAAGTAAACAACACAAAGAAAAACCACCAAAGCGCACAGGCGGATAAGTCCTTGTAAGGACCCCTCCTTCTTAGGATTACATCTGAAAAGAAAAAGACATGCGAAAATAAAAACGACCGAAAAGCAGCAAGGAAACATCACAAATAAAATCGCACCGGCCAAACCTCCAGGTGACGTCAAGGGCATAAAATCTGCTACAGAGAAAAAAAAATTACCGACCCAGACGGAAGTAATCTAAGACAGCAACATAATGTTAAGTTACGACTACCTTAAGTTAGGACAAACTCAATTATAACAAAGGCTCGATGAGCAGGTTAAACGAAGCGGAAAGTTCTTTTTTTTTTTTTTAAGATATCGTATCGCATTTGTGATTATTTTAACAGGGCTCCTGACTAATATAAAAGAGTGTAACGTGTTACTTGACTATTATGAGAGGGGTAACATGTTACTTGACTATTATGAAAGGGGTAGCATGTTACTTGAATATTATTATTTTTATTTTTATTTTTTTTTTGTTCGCATATCCTTTACAGGACATCGCTGTCAACATCAGCATCTTTAAGCTGATTGTTGATTTCTTGGCAAGATTACGCTCAATAGTTTGCCATTGCTTTCTGAGCGACCGGCTCACATATCCTGTAAGTTACCGACGCGGAGAGAACCGCTACCGATTCTCGCGCAACGTCACGTTACTCACGAGAGTATACGGAATTACAGAGAAAGTCGTGTAACCCGTGGACCAGGGAGACCGACACTTGAATATTATAAAAGGATTAATTGACTATTATGAATATGGTTCGCAGCTGGACACAAACTGAAACATTTGTCTAGAAGCTAACATGGAGTCCTGACTTAACGTTATGGATTTGGATTTTATACTCATTGGGCACTTAGTTACTGATACATGAAATTGACAGACAGACTCACTGATGCATGAAACTGACAGAAACTAATACACATCCTTGACAGCACACCTTCATTGTGGGTATGACATTGAAATATAACGATGATAATGATTATAATAATGATAATGATGATGATTTAACCTTAAGCATAACACTCTACCACAGAGCACACCTTTCCCTGATCACAGAGGACACCATATATTGTACACTCTTGAAAAGCATATATTTAAAGTTTAACACTCTTTGGTTTTCGCCCTAAATAGTCTGATAAATAGTATACTTCTGAAATAATGTAAAGAATTGAAATATCTATTCTATTTAGTTATATGTTGGTCTAGTGAAATCTACACCAAACTAAGATAAACTAAGATACACACTTGAGATAGTCGGAATATGACTTCGCCACCAATTTGCTAGGGTCAAAGGTTTCGTGAAAACTCTTGAGCTATACGAAACATGACTTTACCGCCAATTTGCTAGGGTCAAATATTTCATCTAAGCACTTGAGCTATACGTAACATTACTTTACCGCCAATCTGCTAGGGTCAAAGATTTCGTGTAAACACTTGAGCTATACGAAACATGACTTTACCGCCAATTTGCTAGGGTCAAATATTTCATCTAAGCACTTGAGCTATACGTAACATTACTTTACCGCCAATTTGCTAGGGTCAAAGATTTCGTGTAAACACTTGAGCTATACGAAACATGACTTTACCGCCAATTTGCTAGGGTCAAATATTTCATCTAAGCACTTGAGCTATACGTAACATTACTTTACCGCCAATTTGCTAGGGTCAAAGATTTCGGGTAAACACTTGAGCTATACGAAACATGACTTTACCGCCAATTTGCTAGGGTCAAATATTTCATCTAAACACTTGAGCTATACGTAACATTACTTTACCGCCAATTTACTAGGGTCAAAGATTTCGTGTAAACACTTGAGCTATACGTAATATTACCGCCAATTTGCTAGGGTCAAAGATTTCATCTAAACACTTGAGCTATACGAAACCAGTCTTCTAGTGACAAAGATTGCATATAAACACCGTCCGCGTTACTGACCACTACAGGGACCCTGAAACAAGCACAGAACAATCACACTACAACATGCCATGCATGCCGTAAGAGGTCACTAAGTAGGGTTAGAGAGACACTGGCAACCTCATCCAGTATACAACATTTGCTACAAAAGCCAACCAGTCGCGGACAAATCAATGAACGGTTTGGTGTCAGGTGGTTGAGGAACTAATCCCCATTAGGAGACGAAAGGCGGGAGAAGATGACTTAAGGCAGTGGTTCTCAACCTTTCTTGGCGCTTGCACCCCTTCCCCATATGTTCAGAATGTCACCCCCCCCCCCCCCCCTTCGTATTTCCTCTATATAAATCCCCCCACTCCGCCCCAACATGACATACGTAAAAATGGGAGCTAAATTGCTAAATTTAATAACACATACTAAAACAATTCTAGACGTCTACATAAAACGTGATTTGCGGGACTACTTACATTATAAAACGAATTTCAGAAGGGCGAGAAGTACAGAACTGTAAAGTAAGGAGGGAAAACCAATATAAAGTAATCAGTTCTTGTATTAACGCGATCTTGAAATAATCTACGATGAAGACTGAGTTTTTACATAGCAAGAAATGTGTGATATACACCCCCTGATGCTAGACTATTATATCGGACATCTAACCTTCTCGGACAAGGACGCAAAACTTGGAGTACCAGCTGGCACGTCGCCCATGTTAACTATCATTCGCCAGTTGGACACTGAAAAGACCTACTAAAGAAGCCACTTTTACAATGATAGACCCAGAGTAAATTTCAAAATTAGAAAGCCAGCCACAAATGACCAATAATAGCTTGTGAGATTCCGGTGTGCACATATTAGGGTGTACTTTTAATGACTGTGTAGTGTTTAAAGATATTGCCTGTCCAAGTTTTGTATTCACCCTCTGTACAGTTCATGCAACATAATAGGTAAATACAAAACTTGGACCGGCAATATTTTCAAACCCTGCACAGTCATTAAAAATACACCCTTCCGCGTGTGCGATCTATGGAAGGAAGCTGAAGATAACATGAACAATCAATTCACCGATAATTATGAGCACTCATAAAGTAGGCTCACTTCGTTGCGAAGGGTTTACGGCCCAGTTCATAATATCGCATGCCGCGTTCGAAACACGGCTGCGGGAGAAGTGGCAGCAGACTGCTTTGCATTGTGTTGTTTTATAAAATGGTATGGGTGCCGGTCATTCAGAAAGCAATGGCAAACTTTAAGAGTTGAGATAAGTTGAGTTGAGTTAAGAACCGACATCACTGCAATCAGGACATTCCCATACGTGCTCCGTCCCCTCATTCAACAGCCAGCGAAGAATCATACTACTAATCGTTCCCACCGCTATCTGATTAAAAGTTCTCCTGGTCTTCCCTCTCAGTGTTGAGATTCTTCCAGAACCCCTGCCGATCCCCCGCAATCTCATTCTTTCCACATAAGAGTTAGTTGTATATCTTTTAAAGGACGTTGCAGTCAACACCAGCATTTTTTGCTGTTGTTGATGTCTTGGCAAGTTTACGTTCAGTAGTTTGCCATTGCTTTCTGAACGACCGGCACCCATACCGTTTCGTAAAATACCAGCGCAACGTAATCGCGCGCAGCTGTGTTTCGAACGCGGGTATGCAGGATCACGAACCGCATCCGTGACATCTTAGCCACAGAGAACGTAAATTTGCCAAGAGTTCGTGAGCTGCAAAAAAAAAAATGCTGGGGTTGACTGCAACGTCCTGTAAACGATATGCAACTATTTTTTTACAGAAGTAGACGAAAGAAATATAGATTAGAGGACACACTAAACAATATAAACATCAAAGGTTATAGTCACCGCGCCGGGAATGGAACCTGATCCTGTAAGTGATAACTCCTGGCAAAAGGAGCAATTGTACTTCCACATGGCCAGCTAGATACTTCTACATGTGTCGTCTTTAGCAGGTCTATCATTGTAAAAGTGTCTTCTTTAGCAGGTCTATCATTGTAAAAGTGTCTTCTTTAGCAGGTCTATTATTCTAATATCTTTTCTTAACAGGCCTATCATTGTAAAGGTGTCTTCGTGAACCGGTCAATCATTCTAATAGTGTCTTCTTTAGCATGTATATCATTGTAAAGGTGTTTTCTTTAGCAGGTCTATCATTCTAATAGTATCTTATTTAGCAGGTCTATCATTGTAAAGGTGCCTTCGTGAGCAGGTCTATCATTCTAACAGTGCCTTCGTGAGCAGGTCTATCATCCGCATGAACCTATATCTATGAAATATGAACATAATTCTGCTGTTGGTCAACGTCACATATTGGAAATACGGTGTTCAAACAAACCCCACAGCATGAACATGTTATGTGTATGTGCAGCCAGTGCTAGGACCATCACATCTGGTAAGCCGTAGTGCACAGGGGTACAGGTGGTCAGTCTTCTCCTACTGTAGCGAACGATGAGAGCTGACTTCGAACCTTTATCCGACCGTGCTGCAAAGGGCACAACATTTCCTTGACCAATCCGAGCGCCACGTGTAATGTTGTCAGAGTGACACCGGCCTCTTTACCTTCTAAGACATATGCTGGTTCCCACGTTATGAGGCTGGGTCGACCCCGGGGGTCATGTGGTCACGAAAAAAGCCACCTCGATTTGACCTTTACCTAGAGTCGCATAAACAGAGGACACTTCAGCAACTTCTAGATATGAGAACACAGCAGTAAACATTTACATATAAGAGAAACAAAAGCAATGAAATAAACTCACTAGTCCATTGTGTAAGGACTCATCTGTTGGCACTTTCAACACAATTGGATCATCGTTCCGGTTGAGATCCATCCTTGATCTTCCTCAAAGAACAACTTTTTTCTTCAAAACTCGTACATACAACAATGTGCTTTATAGTTATACCGTATACAAATTCTTGGTACTTTAAACTTTATCAGTTTTGTTTCATTAAACAAAAGATATGGGCAATTTTTTTTTCTTTTTATTTTCTTTATCGGTGCACAAATAACAAAGAACCCCGAACGACAAGCGGGGTTGTTGCTGATACTAGGCGGAACTCCTGCCGAATGCGAACACGCCGAAGCTGTCGTCTCTTTTATCGCGGAGGGAAAGGGGGATGTTCATACAGCCGGGTAAATCTGCCGCAGTGTGCCATGTAAACTTGTGCTCGAGTAGGTTCAACACAAACCCCCTACCCATTGGATGTCACCCTTGTTTTCTGATCGTCTACGAGGCTAAATAGCGAGGGTGAAAAAGGCGTAGCTTAAAGAGAGATTTTGATATTTAAACGGCTTTTCGTGATGTGGGTGCCGACTTCTGGGCATGTTTCACCGCCTCTGAGCTGTTGCTACAGCTGATAGCGTTTGTTAATCTTATGTATTTAAGTATAAATATTAGGGGTTCGGGAGCTGCGGTAGTGGAGTGGATAGAACGCTTCATTGTCGAGCTTTTGCTCATGTGTTCGAATCTCCTGTGAGGTGAGAATTCTTTGTTAAATGACCAGGTTTCCTGGCTGGCCAGTCCTAAACTGAGTACAAGAAAATGTTCTGGGAAGTAAATGCGGCTGGTCTAACGCTGACCTCATCATCCACCGACTGCCAATTGGTCTTTGAAAATATAGAACTGGCACCATAAACCCATATGATTCAAGGCGTGCACAATGGCGCATTGTTATTTTTGTTATCAACGGTTCATTCCAGTATAAAAATAATGGGTTTTTAAAGTAATTATTTGTGTTCTTGCGGATACATGCTGCTGAAATCATTCATGGATGTTTATAATAACAGATAATGTACAACTTGAACTGACATTCATTTTACACTTGCTTTATTTGTTCGTTAATGTTTTTTTTTAATACTTCCCTGGTAAACAAATGTGAATTTGGTTTTTTTTGTGTTCTGGTATCGCATCGTTTCATCATAGTGTCCGTACCATTGCTATGGCAGACAACGTACTGGATCTGCAGCATTTAACAGATGAGACTATTGCACACAGAGAAATTAGACATGGACGGTGGAGATTTTTGGGGCATGTTATGAGGAGGAGTAAATTGTAAAATGGATAGAGTCTAAATATATGAAAGCAGAGATTGTGGTTGTCTCCAAGAATAAAGAAATTCCGCAATGTAACATCCAAACATATAAATATTCTTAAACACGTGAATGGGTACAGCTATTTCGGAAAAGATTAAACATCTTCTGGAAGATGTTCTGAAGAGATTAGAACAAGAATGGCCATGGTTAAGGTAGCCTTTAGCAAGATGGAAAACATACACACCAATAAAATATAAGCTGTCTATTGTAGTGATAAAATGTATGTTGAAGTACAATATAGAACCTGTACTGTTATATGCATATGAAATAGGAACAATAAGCAGACAAGCTGAGAAACATCTCATGGCAGTGGAAATGTGGTTTCTGAAGAGGGGAAAAATATAAAGAATGCCAAAACGGATAGAAAAGCCAATGATCAAGTACTACAAGAAACAAATGAAAACCGTAAAATGAATGGAGAAATTAGACTAGGTGGTAAAAAAATTTGGGCACATTATGAAGAGGATTAAACTGGAGAATTTAGTGACAATTTGCGAAATTGATGGAAAAGAGCAGGGGAGATATATATCTGCTGTTTTGGCCACGTGGTGTAATCGGGATCAGAATGTAGAGCTGATCCATAACTGGTGATGGTGAGAGATGGCGGGCCATGACCGCACACCTTATTGACATGGCACGTGATGCTGACGATGATGATGATGATGATGATGATGATGATGATGATGATGATGATGATGATGATGATGATGATGATGATGATGATGATGATGATGATGATGGTCAGTGCTAAGATCTACCGGTAAATTGTCTTTCTAGGTTGAGAAAATTAGGCGGCTTGCCCAAGTAGTCGCCAGTTTGTGTACAGGCTGGGACCTATGCCTTTCCGGGTATCGAACACACACGCCGCAAGGTGTGAGCGGACATTCTCATCCTTCGACCACGTTATTTCTGTATCCTTGAATATAACCACAGCATTATCCAGTTTTAACTGTTGTGGTACCGTGGCCCTTAATGCAGGCAGAGAATTCTAGCACTGTAGTCCACCATGCAAGCCACAAAAGGCGACTAATGAGGGTTGGCGCGAGATTGACTACACTGCCCTGTAGAAAACGTTAGCTGCAAAATCCATCCAATCAGGAACAAGTTTACAAAGGGTTTGACGTGAGTTGGTTGAGAGCTTATGTTTGATTGGGAGATAAAAGACAGCAGAAGAAGAAGTATAATTGGATACGTTTATATATATATCCTTATATGGAGATACCAACAAGCTCCAAGCTGGCCTGTGATGGTGTACCTAGAAGAAGAAGAACCGCTGATTACTGCAGCGATTCAATCCGTTGCCGGCTTGATAGGCCTAGACCTCGGCTGATGGGTCGTGCTGAATCTGCGAATCCATTTTTCTTTTCCTCTGGGAGTTAAACGTACTACTGTACCGTACTGTACGTTACTGTACTGTATTGTACTGTACTGTACTTTATTGTACTGGTAACTTGCCGTCTTAACAGACGATAGTTTGTCACAATGTGCTTCAAAAATGTCACAATAACCACAATCCATGTCAGAGACCAGGGATGAATGTATATCTCTCCATAGCACAAAATCTGGGGTGGATTCTAGAAACTATGTGTTGCCCAGACAGCATGATCCCTTTTTCGGCCTGTCTAGACAGGAAAGGTAACACAAATACGTTGCAGTCAACATCAGTATTTTTCTGCTGCTGTTTATGTACTAGGCAAGATTACGCTCAGTAGTTTGCCATTGCTTTCTGAGCGACCGGCTCACATACCCCGTAAGTTACCGACACAGCGAGAACCATTACCAATTCTCGCACATATCTCGTTAGTCACGAGAGTATACGGGATTACGGAGAAAGATGCTAACACCTAGGCCAGCGCTTAAAAGTCGACAGGGTCGTCTTCATTGCACCGGGTTTTATTCCATATGGCTCAGTCTCTTCCCGCAGCGAACTTCCGAAAGTGTCGCACAAAGCACGAACTCCGTAGCTCAGCGACGACCCTCGGGAGTTTCAAAAAAATGCACTCTTGACCCGAAGGAGGCGGACCAGAATAGACACCACAACCTTTGGGGCCTGAGTCAGACGGCTTGACTACTTCGCCACGGAGCCCCCCCCCCCCCACACACACACACACCAATACATCTGGAACAGGACAAGCTACAGAAGCTGCTGGATCGGCAAATCAATGCTCTAACTGTCCACCTGTCAGAGCTTCGATGCTTGACCACTTGCCGACCAAGGCTTAGGGCCTGGTCAGCCCTACCGTACCACGTAGTCTTTATGTTGCATTTCCTCGCACTAGAATAAGGCTTGTACCCTCCCAATTGCACTCCTACGCTCGAAGCCTTGGGAGTTAAACGTATCATTGTATGCAAGTATAATATTGTTTCAATGTCTCTTTTACTTTACTTGGCTGTTTCAATGTTATTATTTGTTTATTCTATGATTATTCACTATTGTTTCTATATAGATCATATTGAATTTGTTGGTCTGCTAAAAGAAGAAATAATCAAATTTTCCCCTCAATTATTTCTAGTAGCAATCTACAGTATTAAAGGTAAAATATTTTTTTTTTTTGTCTTGGCAGGGTCATTTCTGGATAGAAAATACAGGACCGGAGTTCAAGGACAGATTGCAGGGTAGAACTGGAGAAGATCAGAGCGGAGTCTATGAGATCGCAACATCCAACATGAGGGTGGAATTGGAGGCAGCAATGGCTGCAACCCGGCGGTTCCTAGGGATTATTTATTCCAAAGTGGCAACACTATTTGATTCACTGTCAATGATGCCGAAGGTAAAAAACGGATGGCAGTGGTCTGCATGGGTGAATTTCGTTAGCGGAAAACTGGCACGGATACGTTGCCCTGGACCCTCGGGAATCCGTGGTAAAGAGAGGATTGACTGGCTTGCTTCTTTGTGGTTTTTCTTAAGCAATGTGTCATCTGGAAAAGTGGATTGTCTACAGTTGTGTAAGCGACCAGGGAAAGACGTCTATGTAATAATTTATGTGAACATAGCATGCAAAACTTAAAACAATGCCACATGACGAAGCGTTGTCGTGTTAGATGTTTATCCAACCGGGGTTCGATAGCAGTGATTACCAACCTCCAACTGAAGGAGAGCAAACACCCTTGGGCATGTCCAAGGTGTTGCGATGTCGTCGCTTATGCCAACCAGTCACCACAAATCGGGGGTATTTTACTTCGCATTTCATTTCCTGGTATCAATTTCAGGTTTGGTCGACCTACAATAACAGCTAAAACAAGATATGTAATCATTCTTGAGTTTGCATTGAGTTTGGATTGATTTTGGATTTAGCTTGCGTGTGACGTTTGCGGGTACAAATCCGACGTATTTCCAACAAGCAAATGTCACCACGAAGATCAACATTTACACCCTTCAACGAGCAAGTGTCACCACGAAGATCAACATTTACACCTTACAACAAGCAAGTGTCACTAGGAAGATCAACATTTACACCCTACAACAAGCAAGTGTCACTAGGAAGATCAACATTTACACCCTACAACAAGCAAGTGTCACTAGGAAGATCAACATCTACACCCTACAACAATTGCCAAGGAGGCGACCATCTGTAGATTTGCCCTGGATGGTCATGTCACATTGATTCTTTAAAAACAGAACCATACTTTTTTGTATTTGTTATAGCTACGAAATATTCAGTTAATATTCGTATGTGTTTGAAAACACAAGGAGATAGCTATTTGGAATTACATTGAGACAACTGTTTGAAAACGCGGAGATAGGTGCTTGAAGGAGATCCCTGTTTCAAAACATCCAGAGATAGCTGACTGAAAACATACGGAGATATCTGTTTGAAAACATCCAGAGATAGCTGATTGAAAACATACGAGATATATGTTTGAAAACATCCAGAGATAGCTGATTGAAAACATACAAGATATATGTTTGAAAACATCCAGAGATAGCTGATTGAAAACATACGAGATATATGTTTGAAAACATCCTGAGATAGCTGATTGAAAACATATGGAGATATCTGATTCAAAACATATGGAGATAGTTTCTTTTGTTTTCCTAAACTCATTGTGATACTTGGTTTAATACACATAAATCAAGTGTTCAAACATGTGAAACCATGGAGATAGCTGTTTCAAAAGACATGAAGATGGATGTTTCAAAATATATTCTGTAACTATCATCATCAAGTGCCATGCCAGCTGGTGTAGGCGTTTATGACTCGCCACAGGTCTCGGTCTTTGGTTTTCTGGATCCACTGTCTCTGAAATGTGTTTTGTCATGAAGTCTTGGGAACATAATGTGGTGTTTTCCCCTTGCCTTCCACATCCACATGGGGGTCTTTTACCTCTGCCTTTGACAGCCATTTCAGAGTGTCAGGACAAGTGAGTGCCCTGCTCTGCTCAGCTGCAGAGTTGTCTACTTATCCCGATGGATACTCGGCCCTCAGGGCTGCGTTTGCCACACCGTGGTGTTTCCCATCCTCTACCACTGGGTGGTGCAGTTAGGATTTTTCCTTATGACCAATGATGGCCAAAACTCTCCAGTACTTTTAGAGGATTATTCTGTAACACTATATGAATAATCACATAAAGACACTAAAATTATGTACGTCAATAAAAGGGAGTTGTCTTCAGTTCAGTACCCTATGCTACCAATGTTAAACTTGGATATGATCTAAATCACACTTACGCAAAAACAAAACCTGAAAGATGAGATGTTTCACAAGAGCTGCCAACTTTTCCGAGACCGAGTCAGGAATGATATTATCAGACAGACAGTAGGTTCAATACCTTGTGCCGCTTATCCAAAAAGGCAGAAGATCAAATGGTTCGGTCATCTCGTTAGAATGCAACACCATCAACTACCAGCACTGGCCCTACATCAAAGAAGATCTGCTCCGAGAGCAAAATGACGCCCGAGAAGAAAATGGAGAGGCAAACATCAGAGACGCTGTGCAATGCACACGGAATGACACTACCCAGTACCACCCATCGAGTGCTGGAACATCTATTAATCCTCCCCACAATATAAAGTAACACGATGTAATGCAGCTTTACATAACACATTTACGGAAAACAAAAGACGTTGCGGCGACTAGTCTTCATCAGCGAACAAATACACAAAATACAACATATAAACACGGAGAAGAAACTACAGTGACATTAAAGCTTGACAACGCTTGACGGCAAAAGTGGAAGATGATGATGATGGTCTCCCTATCAGTTAGTATTCGGTTGATCGAAGCAGCACCCCACTTGCTTTAAGGCGCTTAGAAATAAGCTAGTGTCGAACACTACATAACTGTCCCCGTCGGGTCCGAACCCGAAGATCTTAAGCCGAGTTGATGGAGTGTACCTTACCTTCTCGCCCGTGTTACCGTGACCGCAATGGGGAAGTCGGGAACAGAAATATTGTAGACTTCGAATACATGTCGTAAACGGCGACAAATGAGGATTGGTCTGAGACTGGGTGTCTCACACCGTACAATACAATCTATCAACTTCCAACCAGCTATGAACTGGCCTACAAGAGAGGGAAGAATAGCGGCTGTGGCGGGATATTCCATTTAAAGATTGCATTTAAACACACAAGCTACAAACAATATACTACACGATTTATTGCCTGGTACATTTCACTGCATCTCATCAGGTGTATACTTATGAAGTGAGTAGATGAATAATATTTTACTCAAACAATTAAAACATATAGTTACAGATATTTTTCGAATGTGGAATATCTATTACCCAGGCTGTAATTTCAAATTTAGAAGTCTTTCTGTTCATACAAAATCGTCTGGAACAGCTCGATTGCTAACGCCTTACTATATTTGAGCAATGGTTTATTGTTCTTTGAATACAGTTTTCATTGTTTCAGCTAACGTATTATTCATTTAATCACTTCATTTGACATATAATTATGCAGTACGCATCTACCCAGATACAGCGAATTATGCCAGGCAATACATTGTGCATCATATTGTTTGTGACTTTTATGTTTAAAATAGTAATAATACTAAATTAAAGTCAGTAAAAAAGTAAAAATAATCTCAACCCCCCAATACCAACCAGTCTGATGGCCTACAAAAGGCTTGGCTTGCGCTGCTGTTGACCTAAACTCTGTCAGACGATCAAGGACAAGGGAAGAAGACATACCTTCAGAGACGTAACGTGACCCACACACCAACTACGACAATTTATAGGTACGGACTTAATAGTTTGAACAGTTTTCATCACTGATAACTTTTAAGAGGACCTACTTGTCTGGGTATTGATTAGCGCTGATAAAATAAAACAAGGAAAAGCAGTAGTAACTAGTGCCTGTCTGAATGTCTTGATTAGTCGTTAGTCATTAGTCGCGGTTCCAACATCACAGCATAGGGTCGTCCCCATTATGCTCTGTTCCCGTGCCAGTGAATATCACATAAAATGTTCCTCACTGCCCCATGTGAAAAGTGGAAAAGACAGGAGTCTCGACAAACAACGCCCCCCCCCCCCCTCTCTCTCTCTCTCTCCCAGGCACACTGAGCAAAATTCCACCGTCAGAATGTCACCACAAAAGTCCTCTACGAACAATACAGTTCACCCCTGATGGAATTGGTAGTCACTTTCCCAACCATATGTTCACTCACAAAGTCTCGACGTTTCTAGATATTGCCGTTCCGTTTCTACGTGTTTTCTAACCACCACGTCATTTTTCCTCCGAAATGTAGATCACGCAACAAAACAACCCCGAACAGATGCAAAGAAACACCTCACAAAAGTCCTCCTCGAAAACACAGTTCATCATCGATGGAAACGGCAGTCACTAGCAAAACCAGCAGCCACACATTTCTGCATAAGGCAAGAAAACCGCTCGCTTCTGCGATACACCATCCGCCATATATTCAGATATTTCTGGATGTTGTTGTTCCGTGTCTAGATGTTATCTAGCCAGCTACGCCATTTTGAGCATGCAGATCACACCACAACACCTCTGATAGATGTAAAAAACATCTCATTGTACATAATGCCGTCTCCAGAATGCCAAAACAACAGTCCTTCACGAAAGCACGGTTCATCGTCAAAAGAAGCGGCAGTCAGCCAGAAGACCAGCAGCCACACATTTCTGCATAAGGCACAAAAACCGGTCAATTCTTGGACATAGCCATCCGCAATTGCTCTGAACATGCAGGTCACGCTCCACAACCTCGGGCAGATTTAAAAGCATTTCACTCGAAATTCACAACTCACAGCGTCGCGCCACGCACTCAACTCAGTAGCAAGGCGGCGGAATCGTAAACTACTAGTCCAACATGAGGTAAATGGGAATGCAACGGTTGCCACGAGCATAAACACCCAGAGGCCTTAACCGTTTACTGCCTATCCGCCATGCTGGGGACCGGAAGATCCTGAATGTCTTGATGGTGTTCACAAGTGTTTACAGGCGAGAAGCTGGACATATTGCACCGGGTTTTATCCCTTATGACGCCTTCCCTACAGAGGCCTTCCAAAAGTGTCGCACGAAGCATGAACTCCGTAGCTCCAGTGGTGACCCCCAGGATGCCCCGAGAAACTGCACTCGTGAACCGAATGACAGTGTTCGGTATCGAACCCACCACCTTCAGAGCATGAGGCAGGCGGTGTAACCACTTGGCCAAGCAGACTTCCCTGTCTTTCACCAAGTGGTGTTGTGGGTGTATCAGATTAGTGGTATTGTATGTGTATCAGGTTAGTGGTGATGTGGGTGTATCAGGTTAGTGCTGTTATTGGTGTATCAGGTTAGTGCTGTTATTGGTGTATCAGGTTAGTGGTGATGTGGGTGTATCAGGTTAGTGCTGTTATTGGTGTATCAGGTTAGTGCTGTTATTGGTGTATCAGGTTAGTGCTGTTATTGGTGTATCAGGTTAGTGCTGTTATTGGTGTATCCGGTTAGTGGTGTTGTGGGTGTATCAGGTTAGTGCTGTTATTGGTGTATCAGGTTAGTGCTGTTATTGGTGTATCCGGTTAGTGGTGTTGTGGGTGTATCAGGTTAGTGCTGTTATTGGTGTATCAGGTTAGTGCTGTTATTGGTGTATCAGGTTAGTGCTGTTATTGGTGTATCAAGTTAGTGCTGTTATTGGTGTATCCGGTTAGTGGTGTTGTGGGTGTATCAGGTTAGTGGTGATGTGGGTGTATCAGGTTAGTGCTGTTATTGGTGTATCAGGTTAGTGCTGTTATTGGTGTATCAGGTTAGTGCTGTTATTGGTGTATCAGGTTAGTGGTGTTGTGGATGTATCAGGTTAGTGGTGTTGTGGGTGTATCAGGTTAGTGGTGATGTGGGTGTATCAGGTTAGTGCTGTTATTGGTGTATCAGGTTAGTGCTGTTATTGGTGTATCAGGTTAGTGCTGTTATTGGTGTATCAGGTTAGTGATGTTGTGGGTGTATCAGATTAGTGGTATTGTGGGTGTATCAGGTTAGTGGTGATGTGGGTGTATCAGGTTGATGATATTTTGGGTTATCAGGTTAGTGGTGTTGTGAGTGTATCGAGTTAGTGGTGTTGTTGGTGTATCAGGTTAGTGGTGTTGTTGGTGTATCAGGTTAGTGGTATTGTGGGTGTATCAGGTTGGTGGTGTTGTGGCTGTTTCAGGTTAGTTAGTGGTGTTGTGGGTGTATCAGGTTAGTGGTGTTGTTGGTGTATCACGTTAGTGGTGTTGTGGGTGTATCAGGTTAGTGCTGTTGTTGGTATATCAGGTCAGTGGTGTTGTTGGTGTATCAGGTTAGTGTTGTTGTTGGTGTATCAGGTTAGTGGTGTTGTTGGTGTATCAGGTTAGTGCTGTTGTTGGTGTATCAGGTTAGTGCTGTTGTGGATGTATCAAGTTAGTGGTGTTGTGGGTGTATCAGGTTAGTGGTGTTGTGGGTGTATCAGGTTAGTGGTTTTGTGGGTGTTTCAGGTTAGTGGTGTTGTTGGTGTATCAGGTTAGTGGTGTTGTTGGTGTATCAGGTTAGTGGTATTGTGGGTGTATCAGGTTAGTGGTGATGTGGGTGTATCAGGTTAGTGACGTTTTGGGTTATCAGGTTAGTGATGTTGTGGGTGTTTCAGGCTTGTGGTGTTGTTGGTGTATCAGGTTAATGGTGTTGTTGGTGTATCAGGTTAGTGCTGTTGTTGGTGCATCAGGTTAGTAGTGTTGTTGGTGTATCAGGTTAGTGGTATTGTGGGTGAATCAGGTTAGTGGTGATGTGGGTGTATCAGGTTGGTGACGTTTGGGGTTATCAGGTTAGTGATGTTGTGGGTGTTTCAGGCTTGTGGTGTTGTGGGTGTTTCAGGCTTGTGGTGTTGTGGGTGTATCAAGTTAGTGGTGTTGTGGGTGTATCAAGTTAGTGGTGTTGTTGGTGTATCAGGTTAGTGGTGTTGTGGGTGTATCAAGTTAGTGGTGTTGTGGGTGTATCAGGTTAGTGGTGTTGTGGGTGTATCAGGTTAGTGGTTTTGTGGGTGTTTCAGGTTAGTGATGTTGTTGGTGTATCAGGTTAGTTGTGTTGTTGGTGTATCAGGTTAGTGGTATTGTGGGTGTATCAGGTTAGTTGTGATGTGGGTGTATCAGGTTAGTGACGTTTTGGGTTATCAGGTTAGTGATGTTGTGGGTGTTTCAGGCTTGTGGTGTTGTGGGTGTATCAGGTTAGGGGTGATGTGGGTGTATCAGGTATGGGGAGATGTGGGTGTATCAGGTTAGTGGTGTTGTGGGTGTATCAGGTTAGTGGTGTTGTTGGTGTATCAGGTTAGTGGTGTTGTGGGTGTTTCAGGTTAGTGGTGTTGTAGGTGTATTAGGTTAGTGGTATATTGTGGGTATATCATGTTAGTAATGTTGTGGGTGTATCAGGTTAGTGGTGTTCTGGGTGTATCAGGTTAGTGGTGTTGTTGGTGTATCAGGATAGTGGTGTTCTGGGTGTATCAGGTTAGTGGTGGTCTGAGTGTATCAGGTTAGTGGTGTTGTGGATGTATCTATTAGTGGTGCCCTTTCTTATACACATTTCTTCCCCTCCAGTGAATTATGAATATTGTCACGCTTGAAGTGTTCAGTTTCTACTGTGTCAAAATGTGCCATGCCTGGTGTTGAACGTTTGACAACCCTGGCTAGATAATGAACAGCTATGGGGAATCTTCAAGAGAGACCACATGAAGACAATCCATAGTTTGTTTACAGGATGTCGCACTCAACCGCACCATTTTCTTTACGTGTTTGTGATTTCTTGGCACGTTTACGTTCGGTAGTTTGCTATTGCTTTCTGACAGACCGGCACTCATACCATTGTATGAAAACCAAGCAACCTACTAATCAAGCAACCCGCTATCCAAGTAACGAACTAACCCACCAATTAACAAACGACTTCGTGCAATAAGTCCCTGACCTGTATCGCCACTTATCCATAAAAGTCAAGAACAGTATTCTATAGCTTAATAAACCTTCGCTGAAGCTAGGGAACCACAAGATGAGTCCTTTTTAAGGACTACATCCACTCAAAACGGACGAGCAACGAGCCTTCACTGACCAACGGAAAAGCCAAAAGAAGCACACACAAAGGGAATACCCCACCGACCAAACCCCCCAGCTGACGTCACAGGCATGAAATCTGCTGCAACAAAAAGTAGTTGACACAGAGGCAAAAGAAACGAAACCCTCACCCACCATGAAACACCACAATTATAACCAAGGCTGAAGAAGCCTATTGAACGAGGTAGAAAGTTTTTGTTTTTTTGTTATTGTTTTTATTTTTTTTACATATCCGATCAGATCGGATAGCGGGAGCCGCGAGAGCACAGTGGCTTGCACGCATGCCTGTTTACCCTCTAGTTATGTGTTCAAATCCCCGGCTAGACATTTTTTATTAACCAGAATTCCTTAAACGAACACCAGAAAATGTGTTGCAAAGTAAAGGCGGCCGGCCGGTTATTGACGTCACCCATCAAGTGTCAATTGTTCTATAAAAATAGGGTACAAGCACCATATACGATGCTTGGACTACGACCTTCAGAATGATAATGGAGGTGGAAGCTGTAACAGCGACATTCCGTTGGTTAGAGGAGACCACTGCAACACACTGCATTCATTAAGGAATCAATGAGTATGCTAAGTAAGGTGGAGAACGGGAAGTTTCGTGTGGAATGGCTATCCTCGATTCAGAGCTCGCAGATTGTGAGAATTGTATGAATTTTTTGCCCTGGCCATACGGGAGTGCGGGGGGAATGGACAGGCTGATAGGCTGGCAAGGAATGCACCTCTTGGTGGTAGACTACCTATGGACAAGGGAGAGGTGGTAGAGCGCCTGTGGGACCAGACGGAGAACGCGGGGGCACAGATTGAGAACCCGCATGTGGAAAGAATGAGATTGCGGGGGATCGGCAAGGGTCTGGAAGAATCAAACTGCGAGAGAAGACCGGGAGAACTTTCATTCAGATAGCGGTTTGAACGTTTAATAGTTTGACTCTTCGCTGGCTTTTTGAACGAGGGGACGGGGTGCGAATGGGAATGTCCTGAGTGCAGTGATATCGGTTCTAAACTCAATTCATACCCAAAAGCGTAAAAAAGGGTCCATGACTTGGTGGATCGATCCCCTGGTTTAACATAGCCACTCAGCCATGAAGGTTAACCCCAATTGCTTACAAGAACTAAATGTTTCAATAGACAACATAGAAACTCAGATATACAGAACATATCAGCTAACTTTAACAGAGCATAACAGAAGTCTTATATTCTGAATAGATCTATAGAACCAGCAGAACTGGTGATGTTTAATCTCCAAGAATTCTCTTTAAATATTCAACTATCCGTATAAATGGATTATGGAATGCTTAACATACATTTATGAATAGTAGCAAAATAGCTCATCGTTGAAAAGGTTTCCTTTCTCATGGCAGCCTTTTGAGAGTACGTCTACAGAATAGCTGCCGCTCTATTCGGTTGGGCGATACGTGTCTGTATGTCGGTTGTATGTATTAATTTGTATATAGCTTACGTATTACATATAAGTATATTTATGTGTTATACAAAGTGGGAGTATTCATTCATTATGCAAGATGTCATAACCTCGGTTATTTTGATAGTTAGGAATGAATTAAAGTTAGACAAGTTTGCGCAAGTCAAACTCTAGATACACGGACTGCTGCAGTACTTCTCGTAAATAAAGTTGCTGGAACTGCTGTAAAGCTGTAAAACTACCATTAGTAAATCAATGAAAAACTTAAAAGTGGAATTGGTCCGATTTACATGAAGGCAAAGGGATAAAATTGGCGTTGCGGCTAGAAAGCTTTCGTCAGCACACACGAAAAAAAAATAACTAGAGACTAAAGAAAACGCTAGATAACATAAATATTGAAAGTTATAATTATCGTACCAGAAAGCTACAGTTATCATAACGGAAAGCTATAGTTATCATAACGAAGAGCTATATTTATCACACCGGAAAGCTACAGTTATCATACCGGACAGCTATGGTTATCATTCAAGCCTGTAGCTTCCACATTACGACACCCCTTCGCTTCGGGAAAAAGCGTACTTCGACTCATAACCATCGCAATATCCGTAAATAAACGTCAACATTTTCAGGTATAAAAGCCAGCTGACCCAGCAACTATGGAATATGGACAGAATTCGTACCTGACCTCTCAAATAGCTCCATGTCCCAGAAGCTGGATCACTTTAGTCACATTAGACGTCACAAAGGTTAGGACAGAACAGCCATGGAAGGCGTGGTGCCAGGAAGAAATGGCAGGCGTTGACCAGCACGAAGCTGGACACGGGTCATTCAAGTTAGAAGCTGGTTGCATATCCTTTACATGACCCAGCAGTCAACTTCAGCATTTCATGGCTGTTTGTGATTTCAGGGCAAGGTTACGTTCAGTAGTTTACAATTGCTTTCTGAACGACCGGCACTCATATCATTGTATGGAAACCAACGCAAGTCGGTCTGCTTCCAAATAGCCCGCAGCTTTGATTTGAACGCGGTATGCGGGATTGCGTATTGCTCCCGTAACCCCTTTGCCACAGCGCCGGCTTGACATTGAAGACTACTTGAAAATGCCTGAGACAAGGGAACTGGCCAAAGATCGAGCAATATGATGCCCTAAATATCAATGGCAATGAAATACCAGAGATTCGATATGCTGATGATACAGTATTACTTTCCACATCGCAGAATGGTACAGAAAACTTAATAACCTCAATCCAAAAGGAATAGTGAAAATCACAACTTATATCTGAACATAGCAGAAACAAAGATAACGCATATAGATAAAACTACTATGGATAAAGAAATATAGGTTGATGAGGAAAAATTGGAGGTGGTGGAAAATTTCGAATATTTTGGGTCATTGATTACTAACAACGGTGACACAATGAAAGAAATTAAACGACGACTGTCTATTGCTCTTCACAGAATGGGACAGATAGAACTATAAAAATTAGATTTCTAAGAACATGCATCTTTCCCATTGCAACATACGCCTCTGAGACCTGGACACTTACTAAACATGCTGAACAGCCTTTGAATATAAATTTTATAGACGGGTTCTAAGAATATCTTTGATAAAGAAAAGAACAAATGCATCCATACCCCAAGAGCTGAATATTGAAGAAGGTTGGCTATTAAAAACGATAAAACAAAGAAAACAAATATTTTAGTCACTTCAAACGTCATGAAAGTTTGGAGAGAACAATAATGGAGGGGTAAATGTCAGGGAAGAGAGGAAGAGGAAGGCCAAAGAGAAGATGGGTGCAAAATGTGACGGATGATCTCCATATGGGTGCATCGGACACGGGACATCTTGCTTATGATCGAGAAGTTTTCAGGAAGGTTGTTATGGGAGCGAGGTTCTGCAAAGGACTTGCTACTGAATGAATGAATGAATTCTAGAAGAACTACGAATGAAAAGAGAGCTGATGAAAGAGATCAAAAGAGGCCAGTGACATTTTTCGACCACGTTAAAAGACATAACACTCTTATAAATACCATACTGGAGGGTAAGGTTGAAAGCAATTGAGCAAAAGGTAGACAACGATACAAGTGGGAAGATAATATGACGAGATGGACGAACAGCAGGCGAGAGACAGACGGTGTTGGAGATCCATTGCAGCCAACCTTCATTGTGGAGAAGGCACGATATTGATTTAATAAGATTATTGTTCACTGGCCGTTGGTTTCGAGTGTGCTGATAATGAACTACTGCAAGATGTGGGAGAAGGTTACTAACCGAGTCTTTATCCTGGGCAGTCTGCACATGCTGTACTGAATCATCACCGTGTTACATTTTAATATCTTCTCAGCAGATGGGAAGTACCAATACCGATCTTGCACCCACCATCATGCTGTTTTGGATTGGAGAGGGGAAGGAGAGCTCAGTAACACAGATTCCGTTTAGACAGTACTTTGGTATCAGCTCGGGAGTTGAAAGGGTGGGGGTGGGGTGGGGGGAGGGGAGAGAAAATAAGTTTCTATACCAATCTCGTTTCGATAGTCGCAAGACGTGTTCAAGGCCCAAGCATAGAACTTAGTAAGAGTTAACACTCACAAACAATAATAGCAACAGCAACAGCAGCAACAACAGCAACAACAACAATAAAGAGATTGTGCTCGTAAGTGCAGTTTCTCGTAAGCCGAATTGTGCTCGTAAATGCCATTTTTCGTAAGCCGAAAGCTCGTAAGTAGTATTATGACCGTATAGCGAATTTCCCGATGCCATGATTTCAGAGAGTAATAGAAGTGAACGGATATCCGCATGTTCTGACGGCAGATTCAGTGGTCGGTAGAGATATTCAAGGTGAGGTTCTATGACAGGAATCTGTAGACACATGAAGGATTCGAACCTGTGACTTCACACGATGCTGAAGTATAGCAAGTTCAACAATATTAGTTATTTAACCTGACAGACAGACAGACAGACGGACGGAGCGACGGACGGACGGACGGACAGGCAGACAGACAGACAGACAGACAGACAGACAGACAGACAGACAGACAGACAGACAGACAGACAGACAGACCGACAGACAGACAGGTAGGCAGGCAGACAGGCAGGTAGGCAGGCAGGCAGGCAGGCAGGCAGGCAGGCAGACAGACAGACAGACAGACAGACTTACGAATAATTTACGTAACGCCAATAATTTACATAACAATCTTTAACTAATAAGCGCACTATGCAAATTATAATGGAAAATGCAAAATCAGTACACCGCAGACATAAAAACAAGCACGGCTATTAGATTTAGTAAACAAGTCTGTGTACGGTGCAAAGTGAAAGAGACTATCTAGATTAATTAAGATTTACAGACCAGAGAGAAAACACACACATAGATCAAACTGCGCGAGAAACAACGGAGCAATGAACAAAATCATCGTTGTCAGAATAGCGGTACAAATATTATTACCAAGTGTTATCTTTGTTACCTTGGGTAGTGACCTAGAATTCGATAACTGTTAAAATAAGAAAGTTTACCAAGACAGGTGTACCCTGATGTTGGCCCACAGAGCTAATCTGATTAAACGGTTGAGAAAGGTAAACATGTAATGGCTAATCTGTCATTGCTGTTCTTTGGAGCATGGAGATGTTGTTTGTGTGGAATTGCCGCTAGACTGTAATTGAATCAGAAGGATGGATGGCTGCCACCAGCAGGAAAAGAGCATTCTCAACGACACAATTGCCTTCTCGTCCTTAATTGGGAAAGTACATTTCAAGTACCTCAGACGTCGGAGTGGTTTCACCTGAAGGCGAGGCATACTTGTAACAGGGAAAGCTAATCCACACGCAAAAATCAGTCCAGTGCACTAGAAGTAATAACACTTGTATGGACTACGCTTGAGTTCAAAGCGAGTGAACGTTAAAAGAACGACAGTTTCCTAAGGACGGAGCACTGTGGACGGTAGGTTTGTCTAGACAATTTTTTTTTTTTAATTCGCATATCCTTTACAGGACATCGCTGTCAACAGCAGCATCTTTCAGCTGCCTGTTGATTTCTTGGCAAGATTACGCTCAGTAGTTTGCCATTGCTTTCTGAGCGGCCGGCTCAGTTATCCCGCAAGTCACCAGCGGGGGTAGAACCGCTCCCAGTTCTCGCCCGCTACGAGACTCTGTGTGATAAACGGGATTATGGAAAAAGTGGTGTAACCCCTCGGCCAGAGAGACCGGCGTCTAGACAATTGGCACTGTCTATTACAGAATTGTCTAGGGATAGAGAATTGTGAACAATGGAGGGATAGAGCATTGTGAACAATGGAGGGATGGAGCATTGTGAACAGTGGAGGGATGGAGCATTGTGAACAGAAGAAGGATGGAGCATTGTGAACAGTAGAGGGGTAGAGTATTGTGAACAGTAGAGGGATAGAGCATTGTGAACAGTAGAGGGATAGAGCATTGTGAACAGTGGAGGGATGGAGCATTGTGAACAGTGGAGAGATGGAGCATTGTGAACAGTGGAGGGATGCAGTATTGTGAACAGTAGAGGGGTAGGGCATTGTGAACAGTAGAGGGATGGAGCATTGTGAACAGTAGAGGGATGGAGCATTGTGAACAGTAGAGGGATGGAGCATTGTGAACAATGGAGGGATAGAGCATTGTGAACAGTGGAGGGATGGAGCATTGTGAACAGTAGAGGGATAGAGGATTGTGAACAGTAGAGGGATAGAGCATTGTGAACAGTAGAGGGATAGAGCATTGTGGACAGTAGGGGAATAGAGCATTGTGAACAGTGAAGGGATAGAGCATTGTGAACAGTAGAGGGATGGAGCATTGTGAACAGTGGAGGGATGGAGCATCGTGAACAGTGGAGGGATGGAGCATTGTGAACAGTGGAGGGATGGAGCATTGTGAACAGTGGAGGGATGGAGCATTGTGAACAGTGGAGGGATGGAGCATTGTGAACAGTAGAGGGATGGAGCATTGTGAACAGTGGAGGGATAGAGCATTGTGAACAGTAGGGGAATAGAGCATTGTGAACAGTAGAGGGATGGAGCATTGTGAACAGTGGAGGGATGGAGCATTGTGAACAGTAGATGGATAGAGCATTGTGAACAGTAGAGGGATAGAGCATTGTGAACAGTAGAGGGATAGAGCATTGTGAACAGTAGGGGAATAGAGCATTGTGAACAGTAGAGGGAAAGAGCATTGTGAACAGCAAAGGGATAGAGCATTGTGAACTGTGGAGGGATAGAGCATTGTGAACAGTAGAGGGATAGAGCATTGTGAACAGTAGAGGGATAGAGCATTGTGAACAGTGGAGGGATGGAGCATTGTGAACAGTAGAGGGATAGAGCATTGTGAACAGTAGAGGGGTAGAGCATTGTGAACAGTGGAGGGATAGAGCATTGTGAACAGTGGAGGGATGGAGCATTGTGAACAGCAGAGGGATAGAGCATTGTGAACAGTAGAGGGGTAGAGCATTATGAAAGTAGAATGTCTAGGGAAGATCACTGTGGACAGTAGAATGTCTAGGAAAGATCACTGTGGACAGAAGAATGTCTAGGAAAGATCACTGTGAACAGAAGAATGTCTAGGAAAGATCACTGTGGACAGAAGAATGTCTAGGGAAGATCACTGTAGACAGTAGAATGTCTAGGAAAGATCACTATGGTCAGTAGAATGTCTAGGGAAGATCACTGTGAACAGTAGAATGTCTAGGGAAGATCACTGTGGACAGAAGAATGTCTAGGGAAGATCACTGTGGACAGAAGAATGTCTAGGAACGGAGCACTGTCAACACTAGAGATTAGAAAACACACTAGGCAACATACAAACTTAAATCTGTAGTGAGCACATCGGGATTCGAACCTGGTCAAAATGACCTGTGATAGTATTCCTCGTGCTACTTACTTACTGTAAGTCCCTCAACAAACCGATCATTCTTCTGAGACTAGCGAAAGGAGATAATTCATTCAGTATCCATCTAAGAGTCGATGACATCGATCGAGTGAGCTCCCTTAAGTGATTAAATGTTTAAATATCTCCCATTTGGACAGAAGGATGATATATCGATAAATTAGGGTCCTAGTGTTATTTATTTTGCTTCGTGGTTTCTTCCGCAATACCAATGCTCAGTGAACGGAAATTCCCAATATAATACTTGTCCGTGTGATTGTGCACCATATTTGGCTCAAATCTACTTTTTGTTTGGATATGCTCAAGGGTTAACTTATTACAGAGGGTCAGCATGGCAGAATGGATAATAGCGCTCGTTTTTAAACACCCGGTGTGCTAATGCTGAGGTAGGGGTCAGTTGGACTAAAATGTTCACTTCCCGTCCTTGACTTGGGGACGTAAATTACAAGAATGTCTGAGGTCGGTGTGGGTTCGCCTGATGGCGAGGGACACTGGAAGTTGGGAAAGCTAATCCACATGCAAAATTCAGTCCAGTGCTACTAGAATTAGCGTGTGTGGACTACACTAGAGTTCAAATTGACCGAGCGCCACAAAGAACAAAAAAACTTCATATTGACACAATACTCCTAAAAGTCCAAAATCAAGACAGTTTCAATCAGATATGAAAACACTAACTCTCATAAGTATAAAAACTAAGTCAAACATAGTTACCTTTGAAGAGTCCAAAGAAAAAAAGAACAGAAATGATTAGCAAGTTCGAAGAATGGATAAACACACACAGACGCAGGCCAGTGTTTCTAGCGAATTCCGTTTATAAAGCGAACAACAAAACACATCTCATCTAATCTCATCTTGTCCGTCTTGTACATTGCGGTGTCGAGGTGAAGTATAAACCGCGGGAGAGTGCACGTGTGTGGGCTTCATGTATCGAGGTTCCCATGGTCTCTGTAATTCCCTCTATCCATCGTTTACGTGGCTGGCCTCTTCCTCTGCTTCCGTCTGATCTGTGCATCATTGCTTGTTGTGGTATACTGTTAGTTTGTAGTCTAGTTATATGGCCAAACCAATTAACCTGCTGTTTTCTGATAAAATCTAGGGCTGCTATAACCTCAACTTTAGTCCTGATTTCACCATTTCTGATATTCTCTCCTCTTGATACATACAAAACACAAAGCAATAAAAACAATTATTATGTTTAAAACAGACCGATCACACGCACAGTTGGTTACAAATGTATATTGTCATTTATAAACGCGATTTCCCGTCATTTGCTGTATCATATAATCTGTACATTACACTTTGCACTTTACAACTTGTATCCCCGGTACCCAATGACATGAATTCAAGACTACATTGCTTGTTTGTCTGCCCACCCAATGACATGAATTCAAGACTACATTGCTTGTTTGTCTGCCCACCCAATGGTCGTGCGTTCTAATTCCCATTAAGACATTTTGTTTGTAAATTTGACTTGGGATCCCAAGCCGAAACCATCTTAAATGGGTGCCAGGCAATATCCTGGGATGTAAAGCGGCCGGCATGATATTGATCACATGACCCATCAAGCTCCAATTATATAGATCACATGACCCATCAAGCTCCAATTATATTGATCACATGACCCATCAAGCTCCAATTATATTGATCACATGATCCATCAAGCTCCAATTATATTGATCATATGACCCATCAAGCTCCAATTATATTGATCACATGATCCATCAAGCTCCAATTATATTGATCATATGACCCATCAAGCTCCAATTATATTGATCACAGTGGTTTATAAAACTATGGGACTTGCACTATACTACCCAAAACACATCAGAGCGGTAAAGAGTGTCCTCTGAATCTCTCTTGCACCGCGTGACCTTCCATTCAAGCATGCTTCGCGCCTCTCGTCGTTTCCCGGCCGCTGAAACATTCTACACAAACCATTTCCGTGGTGAATTCCGCGCATATTCAAACAAAGCACGCCATGTTTTTGACACTAATTAAACACCGGGTGACTTTAAACAACATAGTTTAGCTCTGCATCGTGACTAGTGTATTTATGTTTCAGTGGCGTAGTTATTTTCACAATAGTATGAGCGTCGGCAGGTCAGAAAAGCAATTGTAAACTACTGAATAAAAATAACCTAGAAAATCACACGGCCTATAAATCCTGGGGTTTATCGCCACGTCCTGTAAGGGATATGTAACTAACATTAATTACCTAGTGTGGAGTATATATTGGAAACAACAAGCTGCCATAAGGATTGATAATGAAGTGGGACAATATCAACCTATTAAGAGAGGTGTTAGACAGGGGTGTGTAATGTCTCCAGATCTTTTTTTCCCTGTACAGTGAAAATATTTTCAGAAATGTAGAAAATATAAATGGAATCAGCATTGGAGGACGAAACATCAATAACATTAGATGTGCAGATGATACAGTATTGATTGCAGACAATGCGCAGGATCTGCAACAATTAGTAGACGCAGTTATTGTACACAGTGAGCAGCTGGGGTTAGAATTAAATTGTAAAAAGATACAGGTTATGGTCGTCACTAGCAAGAACGAAGTACCACAATGTAATATACAAGTAAATGGGAATATTCTTCAACAAGTGAATCGGTACAGTTATCTCGGAACAGTCATAACATCTGATGGGAGCTGCATTGAAGAGATTAGGACAAGAATCGTAGCCTTTAACAAAATGAAAAACATTCTGACCAATAAAAAGATGTCAATTGAAACGAGAAAAAGAGTGTTGAGGGGATACATAGAGCCTGTTCTTTTGTATGGATGTGAAACTTGGACAATGAGCAGTCAAGCTGAAAAGCATCTGATGGCTGCAGAAATGTAGTTTCTGAGGAAAATGCAAAGAATACCATGGACAGATAGAAAAATCAATGACCAAGTCCTACAGGAGACAAATGAAAATCGTAAACTGATTAGAGAAATTAGACGTAGACAGTCAAAATTTTTGGGACATGTTATGAGAAGAAATGGATTGGAGAACTTAGTGACAACTGGCAAGATCGAAGGGAACAGACCAAGAGGAAGACCGAGAGGAAAATACCTGGATGGCTTGGCCACATGGCATGGACGAGACAGGAACACCGAGCTGATCCACGACACTGGTGATCGAGTGAAATGGCGAGTCATGACCTCCCACGCTTTCCGGCATGGCACATGATTGATTGATTGTGGGACAGGGGGAGCGACTGGCGCTCCGATGTCCTGCTATTGAAATGAGGTGCGCAGTTCACTTGTGCTATAAGAGCCATCAGCAAGGCCACCCATCTTAAGTTGTCCAAGGCACTGAGTTATAAGCTGAGCACTTTCCTCCTACCTCCGAGACTGGGTTTGACTGTGCTATGTGTGTTTATGTGTGTATGTGTGTTTGTGTGGGTGTGTGTGTGTGGATGTGTGTGTGTTTGTGAGAGAGACAGACAGACAGATAGACAGCCAGCCAGCCAGACAGACAGACAGACAGACAGACAGACAGACAGACAGACAGACAGACAGACAGACAACAATGGAAGCATTTCTATCAACCATACATCGAAAGCTCAGCGTGGAAAAGAAACAACATAAATGCTTCAGTCTATCAGGTTACTTTATACACGGACAGGTGAGCGTACATGGACAGGTGAGCGTACATGGACTGGTGAGCGTACATCAAGTGGTGAGCGTACAATAAGTGGTGAGCATACATCGAGTGGTGAGCGTACGTCGAGTGGCGAGCGTACATCGAGTGGCGAGCCTGAACAGGTCAGCGTACATGAACAGGTCAGCGTACATGGACAGGTGAGCAATTCATGGACAGGTGAGCGTACATCGAGTGGTGAGCGTACATCGACAGGTGAACGTGCATCGACAGGTGAACGTGCATCGACAGGTGAGCGTACATGAACAGGTGAGCGTACATGGATAGGTAAGCGTTCGAAAACAGGTGAGCGTACATCGAGTGGTGAGTGTACATCGACAGGTGAGTGTATATCAACAGGTGAGCGTACATGAACAAGTGAGCGTACATCGACAGGTGAGTGTTCATAAACAGGCGAGCGTACATCGATAGGTGAGTGTACACCGACAGGTGAGCGTACATAAACATGAAACACTATCTGGGTGAGCGATATCTCTAACAACTATCGAATGGATGTGTGTTTGTGTGTGTGTGTGTGACTGTGTGTGTGACTGTGTGTGTGTGTGTGTATATATATATATATATATATATATATATATATATATATATATATATATATATATATATATATGCGTGTGTGTGTGTGTGAGAGAGAGAATGTGTGTATGTGTGTGAGAGAGAGAATGTGTGTATATGTGTATGCATGCGTGTTTGTGTGTACGTGTGTGTTCGTGTGTGTATGTGTGTATGCGTATGCGTGTGGGTGTATGTGCATATATGCATGTGCGTGAACATATATACGTGTGTATGTGTATTCGCGTATGTGTGTGCGTGTGTGTGTGCGTTCATGTGTGCGTATGTGTACACCCATATATAAGCTGCCAACTGTAATGAAACAAGACTATTCAGGCGTTAGATGGACCCTCGACTTCTGCAAGCCCGTGAGACTCGGACAGTTAGCGGACAAACTTCATATGTCCATCCATCCATCATGTCCCATGCCGGTAAGCATGGGCGGTCATGTTTTGCCATCTCACTCGATCACCAGAGTCGTGGATCAGCTCAGTGTTTCTGTCTCGACCATGCCACAAGGCCAAGCCATCCAGGTATTTGCTTCTAGGTCTTCCTCTTGGTCTGTTCCCTTCGATCTTACCAGTTGTCACCAAGTTCTCCAATTCATTTCTTCTCATAACATGCCCAAAAACTTTTGACTGTCTGCGTCTAATGTCTCTAATCAGTTTACGATCTTCGTTTGTTTCTTGTAGGACTTGTTCATTGGTCTTTCTGGGCTGTCCATGGTATTCTTTGTATTTTCCTCAGAAACCACATTTCTACAGCCATCAGATGTTTTTCAGCTTGACTGCCCATTGTCCAAGCTTCACATCCATATAAACGTACAGGTTCTATGTAGCCCCTCAACACTCTTTTACTCGTTTCAATTGACATCTTTTTATTGGTCAGAATGTTTTTCATCTTGCTAAAGGCTACTTTCGCCATGGCGATTCTTGTTCTAATCTCTTCAAGGCATCTCCCATCAGATGTTATTTCATATGTAGCTCCTGTTTAAAAAGTTACTTGCGTATCCATTACAGAATGTCGCAACCAATCCTGTTTTAAAAATTAGTTGCGTATCCGATACATGATGTCGCAAGCAATCCCATCGTTTGGATGTTTGAAGCAGCTTCTGAGGAAAGTCCAAACAAGACCATGGAGGGGCAGACAAGACATATCAGACAGTTCAAGACGCAGACGAATACCAGAAATCAGAGGAATTAGACGCAGACAGTGCTTATGTTTTGGGGCGTGGTATTAAGTGGAGCAGTGGCGAGAAATGTCAACTGACAAGTTTGCTAGTAAACATAGCTGGGGAGAAGCATAGACCTTTGTACATATGTGACCGAAACTCTTATGGGAAGAAAGGAATAGAAACACTAGGTGTCGTAGGGGGCGATATAGGGTGGTTGGCGTGGGGCTGGCTATCCCATCGCATCCCGCAGGAAACTTAAACTGCCAACTCTAACCAAAAAGTGGACTGAGGCCACATGCTTCATTGGTAGATAGAAGGCAGAAGACGAGGA
Organism: Cepaea hortensis; assembly: GCA_963921405.1. NCBI lineage: Eukaryota > Metazoa > Mollusca > Gastropoda > Stylommatophora > Helicidae > Cepaea > Cepaea hortensis. The sequence goes on along the minus strand of OY992880.1, from coordinate 133,496,822 downwards.
AACAACTATATTCCCTAGTGGCTGTCGAAGCTTGACACTCCGGGATCCGTTCTGGTTGCAGAAATCTGCAGATATTTAGATAGCTAGGCATAAGGATAACATCATATGGATGATGCATTACAGAGATAAAGAATAGAGAAGGAAAGACATCAGCTACATTATATCACATGAAGAACATGTTATCCCATGGATCCTGGTCATTGGAAGTTAGAAGACGAATTCTTGCACATACATAGTTCCAGTTTTAACATAAGGCTGCGAATCATGGACAATTAGTAAAAGAGGCGGAAATATCCATAGAAGTCTTCGAGATGTTGTTCTATAGAAGAATTCTGAAAATTAATTGAACAGCCAAAATTAGTAATGTGGACAAAATGTCCATTCTACACAAAATTCTACAAAATATACGATTTAGTCTCACAAAGACAGCTGCTATTCGCAAACATCAGAAAGAGGCAGTCTTCATTGTTATTTTTTTGTTTTCACGTTATGAGAAGTCAAAAAACTGGAACATGGTGTAACAACGGGAAAGTTTGTGGAATGAAGTTTCTTCAAAAAAGGTTTTCATGAAAACTGGCAGACAACCAAACTCTGTTTTGGCTTCCCGTTTGAACCGCTGCCTAGATTTGTGAAACTAAAACCTCTAGAGACAACACACCGTGTGATTTTTGTTTCCCCCGTTTGCTCGCTTTGAACTCAAGCGTTGTCCATACACTTCACAGATTTCCCTATTACCAGTGTCCCTCGCTATCAAGCGAACCAGCTCCGACTTCTGAGGTACTAATAATTGTTTATAATTTAATTCCCGGAATAAAAGACGAGAAATCAACATTTTAGTCCATCTGACAAGTGTAGGAGTTAAACCCGCTGCCTCGGCATCAGCACACAGGAAGTTTAAGATTGAGCGCCTTTATCCATTCGGCCGTGCTGACCACCACAAGGCGTATATATCGTCCGTCATACGTGTTAACATCCCAAAGCTGAATTGCTTCAGATTGACATCCAAATCAATCGAGGAAACGAAAGGGAGATAACCCAAGTATTCTTGATATATAAATAAGCATTTCAATTATCTTTCATTAGCCTCCCTTGATCTACGCAGAATTATAGTTATAATTGCATTAATATTGAGTTCATAAATGAACACACATATTGTCAGTTGTACTTGTTGTGATCAGTTATCTTCTCTCGTTACATTATGACCAGCTATCGCCACGGTCTGTCACTGACGTAACCCGGCTTTTAAAATGTCAAAAACTCCTAAGATTCCGTATTACTATTTTTGTGAGTTGCTATGTTCCGTGGCGAAGTTGTAACGGACGCAGTTCGTGACCCCGTATACCCACGTTCGAAACACAGCTGCTGGCGATTTGACAGCAGACCTCGTTGCATTGATTTTTTTAAAGAAATTGTATGGGAGCCGGTCGCTCAAAAGCAATGGCAAACTACTGAACGTAAAACTGGCAAGAGAACACAACAGCAACAAAATGCTGGTGTTGACTGCGACGTCCTGTAAAGAATATGCAACTAACTTTTTTTAGTAAGGGATGCAACACACACTGGCACTAGCCTGTATATTTGTCTCCCTTTGGGATGCCATGATAGTAACATTTTAATGGAACGGCTTTCAATTACCACACCCGCAACACGTATGATCGTACTTGGTGAATTAAGAGCATTTAAAGTGATACATAAAGACACATATATTAGGTAATTAGAGAAATTAGACTTAGACAGTCAAGATTTCTTGGACATGTTATGAGAAGAAATAAATTAAAGAACTTGGTGACAACTGGCAAGATCGAGGGAAAGAGGTCAAGGGGGAGACAGAGAAGTAAATACCTGGATGGTTTGGCACGTGGCATGGTCGAGGCAGGAACACTGAGCTAATCCACGGCTCTGGTGATCGAGTGAAATGGCGAATTATGACCGCCCACGCTTCCGGATTAGCAAAGCAATGCGCTAACTGTCCGCATGTCGGATCTTTCATCCTAAATCAGTTGCTGGCCAAGGTTTAGGGCCTGGTCTGTCCTGCCATGACATTTAGTCGTTAAGTTGAATTTCCTCACACTGGGGTAAGGCTTGTACCCTCCCAATTGTACTTCTCCGCCCGAAGCCGTTGGCATAATGTTGGGTGTCGGGTTTGGTGAGCGCCGTCCAATATTCGGAGCTAACAGAAAGCAGGTAGTACCGTCTACATTCGTACGGAAGCTCATTCATATCTGACTAAAACCCAACAATCGGCGCTGACAGAACGCAGGTAGTACCGTCTACTGTCATACGGTAGCTCAGTCATACCTGACTAAGACCTGACACCCTGTTGGAAATCATCCGGCCATACAAACCGCCCGTAAAAGACTGGTGAGGCTGACAAAATGGGTGTAAAGGCAAGAGGGTCGGCTTCACTGCACTAGATTCTATTCCAGCTAGCTCAGTCTCTCTCCGCAGATAGATCAGCCCCAAGTGGAAAGTGTCTCACAGAGCATGGACTACGTACCTTCGGCGACGACCCCCGGGGGTGTCAGAACGCATTCCACTCACAAACCGAATGATGGAGTCGGAAAAGAAGCCCAGGACATTCAGATCGCGAGGCAGACTATCTAACCAACTGGCCACGGAACAAGAATCCCCCCCCCCCCACTCACGCCCTCCATTCCCACTTCCTTCCTTTACGGACGGGAAGACTTTCAACAACAACAAACATCAACATCAGTAACACAATCCAAACTTGAGGACACAAGCTGGCAGTCACCAGAAAAATGCCATCCACATTGACAGAGACTGACAAAATACCACCCACATTGACGGAGACGGACAAAATGCCACCCACATTGACAGAGACTGACAAAATGCCACCCACATTGACAGAGACTGACAAAATGCCACCGACATTGACAGAGACTCGATGCAGAAAATATTCTTCATGTTATATTGCAACATGCCGTATTTACTTGACTAATTAAGTTGTTTAACTCGGGCCTACATCAACCACTAACGTTATCCATGTGCCCAAACACTTCATTCGCCGTACTTGGCGCATGTTAGTACCATTGACTTCAACTGTATATTTAGGCACGATCCGTTTCTTTGATATCACTATGACTATTATTCAAATCGAGGCGTATTTTTTTCTCCCTCTCTACAGCTGTATCTATCAAGTTCTGTTATTCCTTCTAGCGTGTTTCTATTACGACAGTGTCATCAAAATAACGTAAGCTGTTTATATTATGACCAACAACCAGGTTCTCTGGCATGTTGTCTATAGATCTCATTACATGCTCACTGTATGAAGAAAACAAATCGTGTCTTTTTTTTTATTTTCAGCAACAAATAGCATAACATGATTCAGCATTTACATTGACAAAACACTAGCCTAATACTCTTAGCTGGAGGACAGCATGGCCGCATGGATAAGAACGCGTGTTCTTAAACATCCGGTGTGCTGATGCCAATGTAAGAGGTTCAACCCCTACACCGAACAGTAGGACTAAAATGTTGACCTATCGTCCTTGACGTGGGGACGTAAATTACAAGTACCTCTGAAGTCGGAGAGGGTTTGTCTGATGGCGAAGGACACTGTTAATATGGAAAGCTAATCCACACGCAAAATTCAGTCCAGCACTATTAGAAGTAGTGTGTATGGACTGCGCTTGAGTTCAAGGCGAGCGAGCGAAAATAAAGAAGGAAAAAAAACTCTTAGTTTATTTAGTTGGTCTGGGTTGGGTAAGGAGAACGTAAACGTTTTCTTGTTGTAGTCGATGGTAAAAGACAAAGGGAGACAATCATAAAGACTGATGCTTCCTTCACTACGGTGCTAAGAGGTAAAGAGTAGTTCTGACTTCGTTACGGCCAAAGAAGAAAAATAGTGAAAAGAGAGAACCTCACACCGCCTCAACCGACAAAAAAAGATTATAGTAATTAGATAAGAAGATATACGAGATCTCAGGCAGGGGCCTCAACTCTGGACTGACTGTCATATTTGAGACCCAGACATTGGATTAAGGTGTTAGATTGTGGTAGAAATAGTGACTGTAAAAACTGAAAGAGACTAAACAAACTAATCAAAAACAGTACAAAAATAGCTCTTTATTTATCAACTGCTACAAATTCTGGTGACAATTTGTGTTCAAACACATTGAATAAAGCATTCAATAAGGGATGTTCAATTACAGATACAACAGACAACTGTATATATCAAACAACAACAGTGGGTAACACCCAACCAATCAACACCACTTAAGACAACAGGGTACACCAAGTACCACAACACAGGTGCTCCAAACAATAGCTGGTTAGACTGACACAATAAAGAACCTTGACACAAGCAACACTGCACAGACAATAAGGCACTACAAAAACATAGGTTACACAACATAAACCCCAAGACGCGACATAAACAAGAGTTGTGACACAATTTACTATCCCACCAAGAACCCAGGCCTGCTGACACTAACTAGTCAGCCACTCCTGTAACAATGGAAAACACAATCTATGATTATCATGGTAAAGACAACATATTAAACACATGAAGCAATGAGCACATGCAATATAACATTTGAATTAACCCATAGGTCATAAATGTCTTCCATCAAATTATCCACCTTGCCCCTCTAGTTGTACTACTGTTATTCTGAGGTAACCCTTGGTGACTGGCATGATCATTCTTGTGTTGCCTCATTCTTCTTAAAGGTGACTACATATCTAATTGTTAAATACAACAATCAATGTTGTATCATCAGATCACCCACTTTATTATCTTCTCCAGTTGTGCCACTGCTATCATGAGATTACACTTGATATTGCTAGAATGGACCACCTAATGCAACAATGTCAATCTGCTCCACCTTCTCAGCTCAATGTAACTACACCACACAGCTCCTAAATACACAAGCCGTGGAAGATTGATCTAATTTGTCCAGCTGTAAACACATAGCTACAAACAACAGAGTACATACATCAGCCGTTGCAAACAGCCACAACATCTCAACACATTTGGTTAACATATAACAGACATTGCACACAAACAACATATCAGCATTGATTCAGTTAACAGGCATAAGAATGACATCTTTGTTCTGGTAAATTAGGCTGTCATTCCTACCTACAAAAATGGCTACATTTGCCAAGGAACCCATAATCAGTTCCCTGTCTACACCTTCTAGAATATTTTATACATTAATTTGTACCAAGTCACCGGTAACACCAGACAACACAATATTCCCTATAAACCACAAGTTCATGGAACACTATCAATGTTCAACCCAAGATATTGTCACAACTAAACACTACCTACTATATTCTCAGCCTAATGCTCAACAATTCCCTATCCACTGTTACGCACACCGGCAACTGTTTTGCTAACACACCATACTCTTTTCCCTAATATAAAACATATATTGACAGGTTGAACTCCTGTGCTCCACATCTGATAGTACACTTTACTCCTATGCAACAATACACAACATTATGAACTCTGCCACCATCAGACCCTAAGTTACCTCAACATAGGGACTTCACTGGACAACTACCTCAACAATGTCCCAGTTTGCATGAAGAGTACCAGCACTAATATGATACTGTGCAAGTTACAGCATCTGATTAGCATTACAAACTAACAACCAGCAAGCAAAACATGTCTAACTATGAAAAGCAACAGACATACATACAATGTGGAAACACCATATCTGTAGAATGTGACAATGTAACCTTACACATAGAAGAATCACAACATTCACAGAAAGTTAAAGATAAAGATAAACATTTATTACACAGGAACTCATTTAGGGACTCTCTGATGCCCCTAAGATAGCTCATAAAATAAACACACAATATTACTAAGTGAAAGTACACCAAATAGTGGCCACAGTGCCTCATTCATATGAGGCAGGATCCAAGAACAACAATGTCCATGGCAGGATACAGAACATTAGTTCTAATATAATAAACAGTGTACTATATATATTATGTCACTATTACACACTAATGACCAATAAGTGTTATTCAAGGCCCAACACAATCAGTGTAATATTATTTGTGAGTGGACAGCAAATGTACAGTTGTGCGCTCTGTTCCCCATCATTCTTCCTATGATACCCCGGTTATAAACTTTGCTATCTTACGCTTCATGTCACATGACAACTACATATTAATATCTCTGCGAAGGGTGGTACGCAGCACTAAATCACATTCTTCCCCTGGTAAAACAATCACCCTGTTTTACTACACATAAAACTCCCAGTTTGATACTCTAGCACAAACACTACTGCATTCTGGTAACAGATGTGACACCAGACTTCAATGCTAAATGAGAAACCCCTTTACCAATATCAGTTCCAGATGCACCTGCCTGTTCTCCCTCAGTAAAGCCACACTTCATCCGCAGTTACGATTACACAATGATTGCTGATACGCACCCCGCGTATTAAGATGCATTATTTCCTACGCCTAGTGGCTATCAATCTGCATGGCATCCCTACAATTCAACACATTATGTCCTACACTTCTATTTATTACCTACATGTTCTAACTACATAGCTTAACCATTAACCCATCATTGCCACATATAACATGTAAGTACCCTTCCCTGCTTTACACATGTTATAAATATTACACATATATTATGGTTATTTTCCCCTACTCATGTTGCTTTGGAGTGTTCATACCCAACTCTTGACCAAACATCCACTGTGATGCTCCCCATTGTCACAGAATAATCCTGTAAACATATCTTGCTGCTGTATACACATACACATATGATTCTCACCACTCTGTTGTTAAGTAACCTTCATTTCTAGCAACCCCACAAGCACTTACTCCCTTCCATGCCAACATGGCCTGCATGGCACCATGTGGCATTATTTCAGTCTTTACTATAAACTAATTTATGACCCCACACATTGTATATTTTGGTGAATCTCCCACATATCTATTTAGCCAGTAACACATTAATGCCATAGGATAACCATGTAAAATAATTCCCAGCAAAATAATCTTGTGCCAGCATGGCTGGCATGACATGACATCAGTCTCTACCATATTTAACCACCACTAATGACCTATCTTCGTATTTCACATCACCATTGTCTGATTGCTGGCATCTCTATGAATTAAATGTTATATTCCTAAAACCTCAGGGACGTTACATTGATCTGTAGAACAGCTCACTTTAGTAATACTCATCTACATTATCTATTTATATTTCTTTGTTCCTACCATCTCGCCTAACAATTTTGTTCACCCATGCAAACACTTTCAAATTGGTAAACTGGCGTGTGCTACGATTTAACAAATATTTATTAAATTAAACATTTTAAACTTACAGATTTTTCCTCTGACATATGTTGTTCAATGATGAACAGATGGGAAACCCCACATATCTTGTCTCAAAGCGGGCTGGCCACAAAACTACAGAGGGCCCCAGCGCCTGCCTTCCCACACCGCTGGCTGCTACAAGGAACAATGGACCCCGGTCCCTTTGTTTCAGAGTGGCGTTTCCGGCGTTGCCAGATATTTTCTTGAGGCAGACCAAACCAAAATAAATCGTTGGTTTGGCGCTATCACATATCCAACCCCTTACTTTTTTTGACGTCCCGTCAAAAGGAATGGACTATCGTATCCCCTTACCCCAACTATCTCTTTACAAGTTAACATCTACACATAAACCATCATCAAAATTACCAACGCCCAAAAAAAAAATAAAGCCACCTGTGACCTCATCCAAAAATAATCATCAATGAAACAAGGATTCATTTAAATTTACACACAAACCGCCATCGAAATGACATAGGCATAACAAATCTATGTCACATGTTACCACATCCAAAACCTAAACTGCTGGTTATATCCCTGAAGAGTACCACTAAAAAAAAAAGTCTTTTTCTTTTCATACATCACTTACAATGTGAAACAGTGTAGATTACATCACCAGGCATCAGTCAGTTCCAAATACCAATAATCTGAACACAAAAGTATAAACTATACTAACTCAGTTGTTGGTACTAATGATTAAAATAATATCAGTGATGAAAAATAGCTCTTTTGCTATAAGAGCACCAATCATAACAAAATGAATACAACCCTCACTTCTTACATAAAAATAATTAAACATAAAAGCTACATAAACATTAAACAAGTAACCTTTATATTGGTTACTACTTCATTTAACTCTGGAAATTCAACACAAAATGTATTTAAAAATAATACCATTTGTCTCTTCAAATATAAGCTTCCTGCAGCTACTGTGGTACCTAAATGACTTGTTTTTCTATCAACCTGTATCTCTACACTAAAAAGAACATTTCATCACGTGTCACCTGTAACCTGAATATAAACATAAAGGAAAATATACCGGGCCAACAAAACATTGTTATTTCAATAATATCCCACCTCATGAATTCACCCTGGAATATACTCTCTTACTGGACATGATGGTAATGACAACACCATATGAACAACAGAACCACCCCTTTCACCTGGTCTGCCCGGTGTTCTTGCGCTCTAAAAGAAAAACATGTCATCACATGACACCATCTACCTGTAATGATAATACATAAAGACAGCAAAACATATCTGATAATTAACCAACTACACTAAGGCTGTCAATCCAAATGACTGGAATTCCTAAACAGGTGAAAACAGTCTCTATCTTTCACAACCATGTCTAACGGGCAAAAGTTCTTGCTGGTGGTCTTTCACAATCCCCTTTCGCACAAAGTCACGAATTGACATATCGGTATGCGGAGAATTTTGGCCCACACCAGTCACACTACACGGTCCACCTGTCACATTTCTAACACCTAACTGGTCGACCACACTGACACCAGGAGACTTCCCTCGTCCCCTCTTCCTCCGCCTCTTCCTGCGAAAGAAATTTCTCTGGTTGCCACGCATAACCATCCGGCTATCAGAAGTTGACACTGCACCCACCTGAACTGCTGGGGCTGATCCTTTAGAAGGATCAACCTGGGGCGGACTCTGTTGTCGCTTAAGGCCCTGCTGGTCTCGGTGGCTTACGTTGGCAAATGCTTTGCTACAATTGACTCCAGGGGGGTTCTGAATAACACTAACCCCTCTCTTCGGACACCTGTTCTGGAGGTGTGTGCGGCTTCGACAAACATTGCACCTCTTGCGTTGTACCTTGGGCTGCATCAACGAATCAGCTAAGGCTCTCATCCGACCTAGCTCAGCTCGAAGCTCCCCCACCACCACATCATCATGCTGGACCCCTTGACACCGACCACTGGCATTAGGCAACCTCTCTGAACTGTAATCTTGAGGTTTTACATATTGGTATGCCAAGACTTTGGGAGCTAATGACACACCAGCCCATCGCATAGCCAAGTCTCTAACACAAAGGAAAGTCACTGATGGGTCTTGCGATATCCTCTCCTCTGCCATTCTCCTGCTGAGAACATTATGTAGTTTTGTGACAAACCAGTCTCTTAGGATCACTGGATCCCAAGCAACCATGTCCCTCTTTCTCTGTGCTTCCAGAACCAAACGAAAAGCTTTGTGGACCCGGTGAGAGAAATCCATGATGGATTCCCCAGCATCTTGTTTGGTCTTGAAAAACACTGCAGCCAACTCCACCACGCTGCGCTGTTCTCCATACACCTGCTGAATGGTCTGCAGCATCTTCTCAGGGTCATTACAAACTGACCTAAGTTCAAGCTCTTCCCACACATTGGGTGAAACACTCTCCCATATGATGTCAACCTTATCCTCATCACACACTGCACCGGCCCTCCAGGCGGATCTCACCTTCCTCACATACTTCTCAACAGTTGGCCCATCTTGCCGGCCAAAACAAGGTACTTCTATCTTCACAGGTGCAAGTATGTACCTGACTTCACCAGTGGGCCCTGTGACGTCAGGGGCACCAACTGGGAGGGGAACTAAGGTCCCTAACGTTGAAGACAGAGCCATCCTTGCTCTGGATAGGATACAGTGAAAGTGTACTAGGAGGCAATTTATCTGAGCCCACTCACCATACAGGGGACTCCTCTCTTGTGCAGGAATGCCTGGGGCGTCTCAGCAGCAAACCTGGGTTCTAATGTCACAACTCAAAAACAATGGACACCACAAACATAAACACTGACCTATCACACAAAACAATCACTAGATACTAAAACAATTCTAACAGAACAATTCAAAGGCTGCCACAATATCTCGTCGGGGTCGCCATTTTGTAGTCGATGGTAAAAGACAAAGGGAGACAATCATAAAGACTGATGCTTCCTTCACTACGGTGCTAAGAGGTAAAGAGTAGTTCTGACTTCGTTACGGCCAAAGAAGAAAAATAGTGAAAAGAGAGAACCTCACACCGCCTCAACCGACAAAAAAAGATTATAGTAATTAGATAAGAAGATATACGAGATCTCAGGCAGGGGCCTCAACTCTGGACTGACTGTCATATTTGAGACCCAGACATTGGATTAAGGTGTTAGATTGTGGTAGAAATAGTGACTGTAAAAACTGAAAGAGACTAAACAAACTAATCAAAAACAGTACAAAAATAGCTCTTTATTTATCAACTGCTACAAATTCTGGTGACAATTTGTGTTCAAACACATTGAATAAAGCATTCAATAAGGGATGTTCAATTACAGATACAACAGACAACTGTATATATCAAACAACAACAGTGGGTAACACCCAACCAATCAACACCACTTAAGACAACAGGGTACACCAAGTACCACAACACAGGTGCTCCAAACAATAGCTGGTTAGACTGACACAATAAAGAACCTTGACACAAGCAACACTGCACAGACAATAAGGCACTACAAAAACATAGGTTACACAACATAAACCCCAAGACGCGACATAAACAAGAGTTGTGACACAATTTACTATCCCACCAAGAACCCAGGCCTGCTGACACTAACTAGTCAGCCACTCCTGTAACAATGGAAAACACAATCTATGATTATCATGGTAAAGACAACATATTAAACACATGAAGCAATGAGCACATGCAATATAACATTTGAATTAACCCATAGGTCATAAATGTCTTCCATCAAATTATCCACCTTGCCCCTCTAGTTGTACTACTGTTATTCTGAGGTAACCCTTGGTGACTGGCATGATCATTCTTGTGTTGCCTCATTCTTCTTAAAGGTGACTACATATCTAATTGTTAAATACAACAATCAATGTTGTATCATCAGATCACCCACTTTATTATCTTCTCCAGTTGTGCCACTGCTATCATGAGATTACACTTGATATTGCTAGAATGGACCACCTAATGCAACAATGTCAATCTGCTCCACCTTCTCAGCTCAATGTAACTACACCACACAGCTCCTAAATACACAAGCCGTGGAAGATTGATCTAATTTGTCCAGCTGTAAACACATAGCTACAAACAACAGAGTACATACATCAGCCGTTGCAAACAGCCACAACATCTCAACACATTTGGTTAACATATAACAGACATTGCACACAAACAACATATCAGCATTGATTCAGTTAACAGGCATAAGAATGACATCTTTGTTCTGGTAAATTAGGCTGTCATTCCTACCTACAAAAATGGCTACATTTGCCAAGGAACCCATAATCAGTTCCCTGTCTACACCTTCTAGAATATTTTATACATTAATTTGTACCAAGTCACCGGTAACACCAGACAACACAATATTCCCTATAAACCACAAGTTCATGGAACACTATCAATGTTCAACCCAAGATATTGTCACAACTAAACACTACCTACTATATTCTCAGCCTAATGCTCAACAATTCCCTATCCACTGTTACGCACACCGGCAACTGTTTTGCTAACACACCATACTCTTTTCCCTAATATAAAACATATATTGACAGGTTGAACTCCTGTGCTCCACATCTGATAGTACACTTTACTCCTATGCAACAATACACAACATTATGAACTCTGCCACCATCAGACCCTAAGTTACCTCAACATAGGGACTTCACTGGACAACTACCTCAACAATGTCCCAGTTTGCATGAAGAGTACCAGCACTAATATGATACTGTGCAAGTTACAGCATCTGATTAGCATTACAAACTAACAACCAGCAAGCAAAACATGTCTAACTATGAAAAGCAACAGACATACATACAATGTGGAAACACCATATCTGTAGAATGTGACAATGTAACCTTACACATAGAAGAATCACAACATTCACAGAAAGTTAAAGATAAAGATAAACATTTATTACACAGGAACTCATTTAGGGACTCTCTGATGCCCCTAAGATAGCTCATAAAATAAACACACAATATTACTAAGTGAAAGTACACCAAATAGTGGCCACAGTGCCTCATTCATATGAGGCAGGATCCAAGAACAACAATGTCCATGGCAGGATACAGAACATTAGTTCTAATATAATAAACAGTGTACTATATATATTATGTCACTATTACACACTAATGACCAATAAGTGTTATTCAAGGCCCAACACAATCAGTGTAATATTATTTGTGAGTGGACAGCAAATGTACAGTTGTGCGCTCTGTTCCCCATCATTCTTCCTATGATACCCCGGTTATAAACTTTGCTATCTTACGCTTCATGTCACATGACAACTACATATTAATATCTCTGCGAAGGGTGGTACGCAGCACTAAATCACATTCTTCCCCTGGTAAAACAATCACCCTGTTTTACTACACATAAAACTCCCAGTTTGATACTCTAGCACAAACACTACTGCATTCTGGTAACAGATGTGACACCAGACTTCAATGCTAAATGAGAAACCCCTTTACCAATATCAGTTCCAGATGCACCTGCCTGTTCTCCCTCAGTAAAGCCACACTTCATCCGCAGTTACGATTACACAATGATTGCTGATACGCACCCCGCGTATTAAGATGCATTATTTCCTACGCCTAGTGGCTATCAATCTGCATGGCATCCCTACAATTCAACACATTATGTCCTACACTTCTATTTATTACCTACATGTTCTAACTACATAGCTTAACCATTAACCCATCATTGCCACATATAACATGTAAGTACCCTTCCCTGCTTTACACATGTTATAAATATTACACATATATTATGGTTATTTTCCCCTACTCATGTTGCTTTGGGGTGTTCATACCCAACTCTTGACCAAACATCCACTGTGATGCTCCCCATTGTCACAGAATAATCCTGTAAACATATCTTGCTGCTGTATACACATACACATATGATTCTCACCACTCTGTTGTTAAGTAACCTTCATTTCTAGCAACCCCACAAGCACTTACTCCCTTCCATGCCAACATGGCCTGCATGGCACCATGTGGCATTATTTCAGTCTTTACTATAAACTAATTTATGACCCCACACATTGTATATTTTGGTGAATCTCCCACATATCTATTTAGCCAGTAACACATTAATGCCATAGGATAACCATGTAAAATAATTCCCAGCAAAATAATCTTGTGCCAGCATGGCTGGCATGACATGACATCAGTCTCTACCATATTTAACCACCACTAATGACCTATCTTCGTATTTCACATCACCATTGTCTGATTGCTGGCATCTCTATGAATTAAATGTTATATTCCTAAAACCTCAGGGACGTTACATTGATCTGTAGAACAGCTCACTTTAGTAATACTCATCTACATTATCTATTTATATTTCTTTGTTCCTACCATCTCGCCTAACAATTTTGTTCACCCATGCAAACACTTTCAAATTGGTAAACTGGCGTGTGCTACGATTTAACAAATATTTATTAAATTAAACATTTTAAACTTACAGATTTTTCCTCTGACATATGTTGTTCAATGATGAACAGATGGGAAACCCCACATATCTTGTCTCAAAGCGGGCTGGCCACAAAACTACAGAGGGCCCCAGCGCCTGCCTTCCCACACCGCTGGCTGCTACAAGGAACAATGGACCCCGGTCCCTTTGTTTCAGAGTGGCGTTTCCGGCGTTGCCAGATATTTTCTTGAGGCAGACCAAACCAAAATAAATCGTTGGTTTGGCGCTATCACATAGTGGTCGTTCTTCTATTTATGAAGGCTAAGTAGAGATGAGTCTGAACCATACATCACAACACTCTGGACGTGCTCCGTCCTCATTGTCATCAACTAGCGAATGTCCCGAAGCCTAGGAGAGACCTATACAAAACAAGCAGCTCAGCCGTGGAACAATCTCCCACACAAATCCAAGACATCACCAATCCCTATACATACAATCTCCCATACAAATCCAAGCCTTAACCAATCCCTATACATACAATCTCCCACACAAATCCAAGACATCACCAATCCCTATACATACAATCTCCCACACAAATCCAAGCCTTCACCAATCCCTATACATACAATCTCCCACACAAATCCAAGACATCACCAGTCCCTATACATACAATCTCCCACACAAATCCAAGCCTTCACCAATCCCTATACATACAATCTCCCACACAAATCCAAGACATCACCAATCCCTATACATACAATCTCCCACACAAATCCAAGCCTTCACCAATCCCTATACATACAATCTTCCACACAAATCCAAGACATCACCAGTCCCTATACATACAATCTCCCATACAAATCCAAGCCTTCACCAATCCCTATACATACAATCTCCCACACAAATCCAAGACATCACCAATCCCTATACATACAATCTCCCACACAAATCCAAGCCTTCACCAATCTCTATACATACAATCTCCCACACAAATCCAAGCCTTCACCAATCCCTATACATACAATCTTCCACACAAATCCAAGCCTTCACCAATCCCTATACATACAATCTTCCACACAAATCCAAGCCTTCACCAATCCCTATACATACAATCTCCCACACAAATCCAAGCCTTCACCAATCCCTATACATACAATCTTCCACACAAATCCAAGCCTTCACCAATCCCTATACATACAATCTTCCACACAAATCCAAGACATCACCAGTCCCTATACATACAATCTCCCACACAAATCCAAGCCTTCACCAATCCCTATACATACAATCTCCCACACAAATCCAAGCCTTCACCAATCCCTATACATACAATCTCCCACACAAATCCAAGCCTTCACCAATCCCTATACATACAATCGCAAACTATTCGAACACATTCTCAGTACAGAATACTCGCCCCCTTAATAATAATAATAATAATAATAATAATAATAATAATAATAATAATCATAATAATAATCATAATAATCATAATAATTTCCGCGTTTCCATCCTGTTTCAGTATATTACGGTCAACATCAGCATCTTTCAGCTGGATGTTGATTCCTAGGCTAGATTACGCTCATCAGCACGCCACGACTTTCTGAGCGACCGGCTCCATACTCTCGTAAGTCACTGGCGCGACTCGAACCACTTCTAATTCTCGTCCGCTCACGTTGACCACGAGAGTATTCGGGATTAACGCAGAAAGCTGCTAACCCCTCAGCCAGGCAGCCGGCTAATAATAATAATAATAATAATAATAATAATAATAATAATAATAATAATAATAATAATAATAAACCGCAGTATAACAGTCAGTCTCCTATTGGTAGTACAGTATGTTTATGTTTACAACAGCTAATAATAATTGCCATATCATTAAATTAATATTAGTGAGTCATGTTGTGATTTTTGCACATTCTCATGCCTTTATGATGTTTATATTGATATTGTGTTGTTGTTGTTGCTGCTGCTGCTGCTGTTGTTATTGTTGCTGTTGTTGTTGTTGTTGTTGCTGCTGCTGCTGTTGTTGTTGTTGTTGTTGTTGTTGTTGTTGTTGTTGTTGTTGTTGTTGTTGTTGTTGTTGTTGTTGTTGTTGTTGTTGTCGATTAGCTTCATAAGTGATGTATTGATGAAATAATGTATGAAAGAGAGAGAGAGAGAGAGAGAGAGAGAGAGAGAGAGAGAGAGAGAGAGAGAGAGAGAGAGAGAGAGAGAGAGAGAGAGAGATGAAAAACAGAATGTTAGACGGACCTGCGTGCCCAATTCTTACCATGCCACTCCACACGAAGCATGCATGTCTTCACCTTCTCAGCATGCTCTGTGAATGCGTCACAATCACGACATGTGTGTGCTGTGTGTGCTCCAGCCAGCGGAACTCCGCTGTGACTGCCTCCACCTCCATTCTCATACTAGTTGTGGTATCACATGCCACACTCTCTGAATGCAACACCGTCAAATAACCTTCGCTATGAACCCACATGGTACTCTTATAGGCGTACCTGATCCCGCCAGATGCGGGCGCGTTGTGTTTTTGCTGTTCTCAATATATACTTTATATCTACTATCTGTCTGACATCACATCTGTCGTCCTGATAAAACTGGGTAGACGAAGGCTTAGTACAGAATGAGTAAATATGTATTGGTTGGGAAAATCCAGGCTTTGTGTTATGGAGAAGAATAACTCCATTTTACAAACTATCATCTGTCGAGACGGCAAGGTGCCAGTGAGTCGAACTATGCCAAATGCGAGCGGAATAGTAAGATGTCTCTACAGTAATAGCCACTTTAGTAACATTTTCTAAATTGGTTTTTAATTATGCAACCTGCATAGTTGTATACCTCTTGAAACAAGAAATCCAACGGTACCTTATTCAAGTCTGTAGGTCAATTCTAAGCCGAGATATTAATGTTTGTGTGTCAGTTTATCACTTAATACGAACAAAGATGGAAAAAATATTCTTTTCCCACTTTGACAAATTGTGACCAAAACACATACGCTAAGGGCAGATAAATGCTCTTGGTTTTTTTTTCTCGATAAGGGGGATAACTCGTGTTGTTATTTTGAGGGATACCGTGAAAACCTTAAACTCCCTCTTCCTCCTGCCTTTTCCTCCACGCCAGCCCTTCCCTCCGCCTCCTCCTTCTCATTCTTCCTCCTCCTCCTTCCTCCTGAAGCCATTTTAATAATATGGCGAATTTTCCCAAATAATAATAAAAAAAATGTTTTTGCGTATCCTTTTACAGGACTTAGCTGTCAACAGCAGCATCTTTCAGCTGTCTGTTGATCTCTTGGCAAGATTACGCTCAGTAGTTTGCCATTGCTTTCTGAGCGACCGGCTCAGTATCCGCAAGCCACGAGCGGGGGTCGAACCACCTCAGCTCTCGCTCCGCTGCGAGACTCTGTGTGATAAACGGGATTACAGAGAGAAAGTGTTGTAACCCCACAGCCAGAGAGACCGGCAAATAATAATAACAATTGTGAATAATGTAATAAATCCTAAGATGCATGATGGCTTTCAACTTTTTTTAAATGCCAAATCATACACTTTAGAAAAAATAAAAACCAAACTATGAGTTATTTAGTCTGCATAAATTTTAGTTGCATGTCCTTCACATGACCTAGCAGTCAACCCCAGCATTTGTTGGCTGTTCGTGACTCCTGGGCAAATCTTATGTTCAGTAGTTTCCCATTACTTTCTGAACGACCGGCACCTATACCTTTTCAAAGACAACCAGCACCGCTGTGTTTTGAACCCGGGTATACAGGATTACGAATCGTGTCTGTAACCCCTTATCACGGAGGGAGGCAGTCTGCATATACAAAAATATTATTCTGAGTTCTATTAATTTAGTAACTGTTAGTTACTGCTAGTTTAAATGTAATGGCAGTTTCAAGCTTTGAACATACTGTTCACGTCATCATGTTAAACATATCATGCAACACATTGCTACCGTAATGCGTTCTACAAATGGTGTAATATAACAAGTTTTGATGACGTTATTAAAATAATATACTCAACTGAAATGACGTAAACAGCATGTTCAAAGATCGAAACTGTGATTACATTTAAACTGGTGGGCGATTACTGTGCATACATTTTTCTGTCATATATACACAATACAAGAGAAGGTCCACCAGAGAGACGAATGGAGACGGATTGTATTTGCAGCAAAGAACCTCAATGGCTCGGAACGCTGAAGAAGAAGAAGAAGATATACACAATACACTGACCACGTCATTCTGTGCTGCCGTCAGTCTGCGTGCCCTGTCTACTAGTGTCTACTGTCTACTGTCTACCGGCGCGCTAGATGATGCTAGATCTGAGAGTGAGTTAAGCCGTGATGAAAAGTTACCTCAAAATGAACCACCCCGACCGTGTAGCGTGATGAAAAATTATACATAAATAATACAACTGATGTTGAATGCAAACATACAATCATTGGCATGCAAATCGCTGTGAATATTCCATAACAATGTTAAATATTCATCGCTGGATTATGACAAGGAAGAGGCTCTTTCCCGCCATTGAAATATCACATTAACTGCAGGCGATCTTCATTTTAGTTTGGGATGTCCCTCCCGACTTTAATAGTCGAAAATGACACAATTTACATTAAAAAATGGATGCTACATCTAATAATACATAATAGAACAAGTAACGACATTTATATAAAACGTGATATGCGGGTCTACTTACGTCTGAAAAAGTCACTCTGTATCTCTATGTAGGAAACAAATTCCAGAAACACGAGATGTACACACGTAAACCGAGGAGAGAAAAACTATATAAAGTAATCGGTTCCTTTTTTAACGCGATCTTGAAATAATCGGGGGATTTAACATCATGAGTATTCTAAATCTCCTTAAATCGGAGACACAAAAAAATAGTTGCCGAACAAATCGGCAAATATATTTCCGGTTAAATTCGGCAATTTGAATCGTAGTATCTCTACACAACAAAGTAAAGAGGAATAACTGAAAGACTGACCAATGAATCATCAAATAATCGGGGGAAAGCATCAACAAAAGAAACACACCAAAGCTTCTAAACGAGTTACCGCCTACCTTGCAGCATTGCAGGAAAGACATTTATGTTCTCGGGAGAGATGTACAAGAACACAATTTCTCTCTGCGAAATTGGACAACGCATGTGAAGAGAAGGAGAAACCCTGGTGGGCATGTGACAGACAAGTGATCCTACTTTAGTATGGGGCGTCTGACTAAATAATATCAATGTGGCTGATAAACCCAGCGGTGTGACGAACCATGCAGTAGACACGATGGTGAGGCTGCAGTAAATGTCATGACACAACATGGTATCATTCTGTCACACTTGCGTGGCAAATTTATAATTGGCCGTTTAGAAACCCTGCTATCTCTCTCTCTCTCTCTCTCTCTCTCTCTCTCTCTCTCTCTCTCTCTCTCTCTCTCTCTCTCTCTCTCTCTTTCTCTCTCTTTCTCTCACTTTATCACTCAGAAAAATAATAAGGTGAGAATGTAAGACGGGACTGCGTGCCCAATTCGTAACCAATTGAAAATAAAGTTTGTTCGTTCGTTCATTCAATTTATTTATTTCTCTCTTTCTCTCTTTCTCTCTCTCTCTCTCTCTCTCTCTCTCTCTCTCTCTCTCTCTCTCTCTCTCTCTCTCTCTCTCTCTCACTCCATAAACCCCGCACCATTGATCCCCAATCCCCACACCCAGTCAGCCCGTCATGACCAGTCATCAGTGACCCTGCCACACTCAACCAGTCCCGTCATGTCCAGTCATCAGTGACCCTGCCACACTCAACCAGTCCCGTCATGTCCAGGCACCAATGACCCTGCCTCACCCTGCCAGACCAGGCACCAATGACCCTGCCACACCCAGCCAGACCAGGCACCAATGACCCTGCCTCACCCAGCCAGTCCAGGCACCAATGACCCTGCCTCACCCAGCCAGTCCAGGCATCAGTGACCCTGCCACACCCAGCCAGTCCGGGCACCAATGACCCTGCCTCACCCAACCAGTCCAGGCATCAGTGACCCTGCCTCACCCAGCCAGACCAGGCACCAATGACCCTGCCTCACCCAACCAGTCCAGGCATCAGTGACCTTGCCTCACCCAACCAGTCCAGGCATCAGTGACCCTGCCTCACCCAGCCAGTCCAGGCATCAGTGACCCTGCCTCACCCAGCATGTCCAGGCACCAATGACCCTGCCTCACCCAGCCAGTCCGGGCACCAATGACCCTGCCTCACCCAACCAGTCCAGGCATCAGTGACCCTGCCTCACCCAGCCAGTCCAGGCATCAGTGACCCTGCCTCACCCAGCCAGACCAGGCACCAATGACCCTGCCACACCCAGCCAGTCCAGGCACCAATGACCCTGCCTCACCCAGCCAGTCCAGGCACCAATGACCCTGCCTCACCCAGCCAGTCCAGGCACCAATGACCCTGCCTCACCCAGCCAGTCCAGGCATCAGTGACCCTGCCACACCCAGCCAGTCCAGGCACCAATGACCCTGCCTCACCCAGCCAGACCAGGCACCATTGACCCTGCCACACCCAGCCAGTCCAGGCACCAATGACCCTGCCTCACTCAGCCAGACCAGGCACCATTGACCCTGCCACACCCAGCCAGACCAGGCACCAATGACCCTGCCTCACCCAGCCAGTCCAGGCACCAATGACCCTGCCTCACCCAGCCAGACCAGGCACCATTGACCCTGCCACACCCAGCCAGTCCAGGCACCAATGACCCTGCCACACCCAGCCAGACCAGGCACCATTGACCCTGCCTCACCCAGCCAGACCAGGCACCAATGACCCTGCCACACCCAGCCAGACAAGGCACCAATGACCCTGTCACACCCAGCCAGTCCAGGCACCAATGACCCTGCCACACCCAGCCAGACCAGGCACCAATGACCCTGCCACACCCAGCCAGACCAGGCACCATTGACCCTGCCACACCCAGCCAGACCAGGCACCAATGACCCTGCTTCACCCAGCCAGACCAGGCACCAATGACCCTGCCATACCCAGCCAGACCAGGCACCAATGACCCTGCCTCACCCAGCCAGACCAGGCACCAATGACCCTGCCACACCCAGCCAGACCAGGCACCAATGACCCTGCCTCACCCAGCCAGACCAGGCACCATTGACCCTGCCACACCCAGCCAGACCAGACACCAATGACCCTGCTCACCCAGCCAGTCCAGGCACCAATGACCCTGTCTCACCCAGCCAGTCCAGGCACCAATGACCCTGCCACACCCAGCCAGTCCAGGCATCAGTGACCCTGCCACACCCAGCCAGTCCAGGCACCAATGACCCTGCCTCACCCAGCCAGACCAGGCACCAATGACCCTGCCTCACCCAGCCAGACCAGGCACCAATGACCCTGCCTCACCCAGCCAGTCCAGGCACCAATGACCCTGCCACACCCTGCCAGACCAGGCACCAATGACCCTGCCTCACCCAGCCAGTCCAGGCACCAATGACCCTGCCTCACCCAGCCAGTCCAGGCACCAATGACCCTGCCTCACCCTGCCAGACCAGGCACCAATGACCCTGCCTCACCCAGCCAGTCCAGGCACTAATGACCCTGCCTCACCCAGCCAGTCCAGGCACCAATGACCCTGCCTCACCCAGCCAGACCAGGCACCAATGACCCTGCCTCACCCAGCCAGACCAGGCACCAATGACCCTGCCTCACCCAGCCAGTCCAGGCACCAATGACCCTGCCTCACCCAGCCAGTCCAGGCACCAATGACCCTGCCACACCCAGCCAGTCCAGGCATCAGTGACCCTGCCACACCCAGCCAGTCCAGGCACCAATGACCCTGCCACACCCAGCCAGTCCAGGCACCAATGACCCTGCCTCACCCAGCCAGTCCAGGCATCAGTGACCCTGCCTCACCCAGCCAGACCAGGCACCAATGACCCTGCCACACCCAGCCAGAACAGGCACCAATGACCCTGCCTCACCCAGCCAGTCCAGGCATCAGTGACCCTGCCTCACCCAGCCAGTCCAGGCACCAATGACCCTGCCACACCCAGCCAGACCAGGTACCAATGACCCTGCCTCACCCAGCCAGTCCAGGCATCAGTGATCCTGCCTCACCCAGCCAGTCCAGGCACCAATGACCCTGCCTCACCCAGCCAGTCCAGGCACCAATGACCCTGCCACACCCAGCCAGTCCAGGCATCAGTGACCCTGCCACACCCAGCCAGTCCAGGCACCAATGACCCTGCCACACCCAGCCAGACCAGGCACCAATGACCCTGCCTCACCCAGCCAGTCCAGGCACCAATGACCCTGCCTCACCCAGCCAGTCCAGGCACCAATGACCCTGCCTCACCCAGCCAGTCCAGGCATCAGTGACCCTGCCACACCCAGCCAGTCCAGGCACCAATGACCCTGCCTCACCCAGCCAGACCAGGCACCATTGACCCTGCCACACCCAGCCAGTCCAGGCACCAATGACCCTGCCTCACTCAGCCAGACCAGGCACCATTGACCCTGCCACACCCAGCCAGACCAGGCACCAATGACCCTGCCTCACCCAGCCAGTCCAGGCACCAATGACCCTGCCTCACCCAGCCAGACCAGGCACCATTGATCCTGCCACACCCAGCCAGACCAGGCACCAATGACCCTGCCACACCCAGCCAGACCAGGCACCATTGACCCTGCCTCACCCAGCCAGACCAGGCACCAATGACCCTGCCACACCCAGCCAGACCAGGCACCAATGACCCTGTCACACCCAGCCAGTCCAGGCACCAATGACCCTGCCACACCCAGCCAGACCAGGCACCAATGACCCTGCCACACCCAGCCAGACCAGGCACCATTGACCCTGCCACACCCAGCCAGACCAGGCACCAATGACCCTGCTTCACCCAGCCAGACCAGGCACCAATGACCCTGCCTCACCCAGCCAGACCAGGCACCAATGACCCTGCCACACCCAGCCAGACCAGGCACCAATGACCCTGCCTCACCCAGCCAGACCAGGCACCATTGACCCTGCCACACCCAGCCAGACCAGACACCAATGACCCTGCTCACCCAGCCAGTCCAGGCACCAATGACCCTGTCTCACCCAGCCAGTCCAGGCACCAATGACCCTGCCACACCCAGCCAGTCCAGGCATCAGTGACCCTGCCACACCCAGCCAGTCCAGGCACCAATGACCCTGCGTCACCCAGCCAGACCAGGCACCAATGACCCTGCCTCACCCAGCCAGACCAGGCACCAATGACCCTGCCTCACCCAGCCAGTCCAGGCACCAATGACCCTGCCACACCCTGCCAGACCAGGCACCAATGACCCTGCCTCACCCAGCCAGTCCAGGCACCAATGACCCTGCCTCACCCAGCCAGTCCAGGCACCAATGACCCTGCCTCACCCTGCCAGACCAGGCACCAATGACCCTGCCTCACCCAGCCAGTCCAGGCACTAATGACCCTGCCTCACCCAGCCAGTCCAGGCACCAATGACCCTGCCTCACCCAGCCAGACCAGGCACCAATGACCCTGCCTCACCCAGCCAGACCAGGCACCAATGACCCTGCCTCACCCAGCCAGTCCAGGCACCAATGACCCTGCCTCACCCAGCCAGTCCAGGCACCAATGACCCTGCCACACCCAGCCAGTCCAGGCATCAGTGACCCTGCCACACCCAGCCAGTCCAGGCACCAATGACCCTGCCACACCCAGCCAGTCCAGGCACCAATGACCCTGCCTCACCCAGCCAGTCCAGGCATCAGTGACCCTGCCTCACCCAGCCAGACCAGGCACCAATGACCCTGCCACACCCAGCCAGAACAGGCACCAATGACCCTGCCTCACCCAGCCAGTCCAGGCATCAGTGACCCTGCCTCACCCAGCCAGTCCAGGCACCAATGACCCTGCCACACCCAGCCAGACCAGGCACCAATGACCCTGCCTCACCCAGCCAGTCCAGGCATCAGTGATCCTGCCTCACCCAGCCAGTCCAGGCACCAATGACCCTGCCTCACCCAGCCAGTCCAGGCACCAATGACCCTGCCACACCCAGCCAGTCCAGGCATCAGTGACCCTGCCACACCCAGCCAGTCCAGGCACCAATGACCCTGCCACACCCAGCCAGACCAGGCACCAATGACCCTGCCTCACCCAGCCAGTCCAGGCATCAATGACCCTGCCTCACCCAGCCAGACCAGGCACCAATGACCCTGCCTCACCCAGCCAGTCCAGGCACCAATGACCTTGCCTCACCCAGCCAGTCCAGGCACCAATGACCTTGCCACACCCAGCCAGTCCAGGCACCAATGACCTTGCCACACCCAGCCAGACCAGGCACCAATGACCCTGCCTCACCCAGCCAGTCCAGGCATCAGTGATCCTGCCTCACCCAGCCAGTCCAGGCACCAATGACCCTGCCTCACCCAGCCAGTCCAGGCACCAATGACCCTGCCTCACCCAGCCAGTCCAGGCACCAATGACCCTGCCTCACCCAGCCAGACCAGGCACCAATGACCCTGCTCACCCAGCCAGTCCAGGCACCAATGACCTTGCCTCACCCAGCCAGTCCAGGCACCAATGACCCTGCCTCACCCAGCCAGTCCAGGCATCAGTGGCCCTGCCACACCCAGCCAGTCCAGGCACCAATGACCCTGCCTCACCCAGCCAGTCCAGGCATCAGTGACCCTGCCACACCCAGCCAGTCCAGGCACCAATGACCCTGCCACACCCAGCCAGACCAGGCACCAATGACCCTGCCTCACCCAGCCAGTCCAGGCATCAGTGACCCTGCCTCACCCAGCCAGTCCAGGCATCAGTGACCCTGCCACACTCAACCAGTCCCATCATGTCCAGTCATCAGTGACCCTGCCACACTCAACCAGTCCCATCATGTCCAGTCATCAGTGACCCTGCCACACTCAACCAGTCCCGTCATGTCCAGTCATCAGTGACCCTGCCACACTCAACCAGTCCCGTCATGTCCAGTCATCAGTGACCCTGTCACACCCAGCCAGACCAGGCACCAATGACCCTGCCTCACCCAGCCAGTCTAGGCATCAGTGACCCTGCCACACCCAGCCAGTCCAGGCACCAATGACCCTGCCTCACCCAGCCAGTCCAGGCATCAATGACCCTGCCTCACCCAGCCAGTCTAGGCATCAGTGACCCTGCCACACCCAGCCAGACCAGGCACCAATGACCCTGCCTCACCCAGCCAGTCCAGGCATCAATGACCCTGCCTCACCCAGCCAGACCAGGCACCAATGACCCTGCCTCACCCAGCCAGTCCAGGCACCAATGACCTTGCCTCACCCAGCCAGTCCAGGCACCAATGACCTTGCCACACCCAGCCAGTCCAGGCACCAATGACCTTGCCACACCCAGCCAGACCAGGCACCAATGACCCTGCCTCACCCAGCCAGTCCAGGCATCAGTGATCCTGCCTCACCCAGCCAGTCCAGGCACCAATGACCCTGCCTCACCCAGCCAGTCCAGGCACCAATGACCCTGCCTCACCCAGCCAGTCCAGGCACCAATGACCCTGCCTCACCCAGCCAGACCAGGCACCAATGGCCCTGCCACACCCAGCCAGTCCAGGCACCAATGACCCTGCCTCACCCAGCCAGTCCAGGCATCAGTGACCCTGCCACACCCAGCCAGTCCAGGCACCAATGACCCTGCTACACCCAGCCAGACCAGGCACCAATGACCCTGCCTCACCCAGCCAGTCCAGGCATCAGTGACCCTGCCTCACCCAGCCAGTCCAGGCATCAGTGACCCTGCCACACTCAACCAGTCCCATCATGTCCAGTCATCAGTGACCCTGCCACACTCAACCAGTCCCATCATGTCCAGTCATCAGTGACCCTGCCACACTCAACCAGTCCCGTCATGTCCAGTCATCAGTGACCCTGCCACACTCAACCAGTCCCGTCATGTCCAGTCATCAGTGACCCTGTCACACCCAGCCAGACCAGGCACCAATGACCCTGCCTCACCCAGCCAGTCTAGGCACCAATGACCCTGCCTCACCCAGCCAGTCCAGGCATCAGTGACCCTGCCACACTCAACCAGTCCCATCATGTCCAGTCATCAGTGACCCTGCCACACTCAACCAGTCCCATCATGTCCAGTCATCAGTGACCCTGCCACACTCAACCAGTCCCGTCATGTCCAGTCATCAGTGACCCTGCCACACTCAACCAGTCCCGTCATGTCCAGTCATCAGTGACCCTGCCACACTCAACCAGTCCCGTCATGTCCAGTCATCAGTGACCCTGCCACACCCAGCCAGTCCAGGCACCAATGACCCTGCCACGCCCCATCATGTTCAGGGATCAATGACCCTGCCAAGCAGAGTCAGCCCCAGGCATCAGTGACCCTGCCACACCCAGCCAGTCCAGGCACCAATGACCCTGCCACACCCCATCATGTTCAGGCATCAATGACCCTGCCAAGCCCAGTCAGCCCCAGCATCAGTGAACCCTGCCACACCCAGCCAGTCCAGGCACCAATGACCTTGCCACACCCCATCATGTTCAGGCATCAATGACCCTGCCAAGCCCAGTCAGCCCCAGGCATCAGTGACCCTGCCACACCCAGCCGACCCCGTCATGACCAGGCATCAGCCATACAATGACGGCTCTAGCGAAGTTAATGGTGAGCTGAGCTGGTGACGTCACCAGTATGGTCGCACGTGACTTTCACGCCGGAGTCCGTGGCTTGCCAACTTGAGTGAACGATTGGCCACCTGCCCTGCCTTGCTCCCAGGCCTACCACATGTGATGGCGTTATCATATTACAGACCTATAGTGAGACATTGTTTCGGGACACATTAACGCATTCATCATGACAACAATGTGAGAGCACATCAGTATATCATATTTATTATTATGTTGTCAGTTGTGCGCCTGTGTGAGTGCGCGCCTGCGCGCGTGCGTGCGTGTGTGTTTAGGGAGGTTTTGGTGGCGGTTGATTAAACGAATCTAAGCACTGAAATGTTTGGTATACGGATGAGAGGTGCTCACTGATCGACTTTTGATTCTCTCTCTCTCTCTCTCTCTCTCTCTCTCTCTCTCTCTCACTCGCTCTCTCACTCTCTCTCTCTCTCTCTCTCTCTCTCTCTCTCTGTATGTAATTGTCTTCTCTCTATGTCTTTAAGTCTTCCACTATTTCGTTCGCTTGTGGGTTCTAGACAAGAGAGTGTCTAGTTACCCTCTGTGTTCTTTTAGCGTCAGCGTCAGTGTCGTTTCCTTACCTCTTGATCCATTGGACTTAGTTTATTTCTCCCCACCAGCTTCACACCTGTGATTCTGTATACCATTTAGTCCCCCCCCCCCCCCCTCTATTCTGTCATACCATTTTAGTCCACAATTCTTTCATACCATTTAGTCCACAATTCTGTCATACCATTTTAGTCCACAATTCTGTAATACCATTTAGTCCACCATTCTGTCATACCAATTAGTCCTTTATTCTCTCATACCATTTAGTCCTTTATTCTGTCATACCATTTAGTCCTTTATTCTGTCATACCATTTAGTCCTTTATTCTGTCATACCATTTTAGTCTTCTATTCTGTCATACCATTTTAGTCCACCATTATATCATACCATTTAGTCCTTTATTCTGTCATACCATTTAGTCCTTTATTCTGTCATACCATTTAGTCCTTTATTCTGTCATACCATTTTAGTCCACCATTCTATCATACCATTTTAGTCTTCTATTCTGTCATACCATTTTAGTCCACAATTCTGTCATACAGCATGCCTGGCGATGCGCTACCTTCTTGATTTTCCAACCATTGAAGAACGAATACAAATTTGCAGAGCTCGCGCCTACCTCAGAGTTAACGCAAACACTCAACATCCACTGCATAGTGAAATTATGAAGGTGAAGGGCAGCAGGTTAAAAAGAGGAAGATCGTGAATGGGTCAAGCGGAAGACATTCTTCAACAGGTGTGTTCACTTGAGGACGTAGAACCTGGCGAGGAGTGGGTACAAGTGCCAACAGATTTCTGTACGTCCTTTTCAGTTTGCATCCAACTAGACAGAAAATTCAGACAAGAAAATCCGGCTGCTGTGGAGGCGGAAGTACAAGCGTTGATTTTCGAGAATTCGTTAGACGGTGACGCGGTCATCTACACAGATGGGTCGGTCGTCCGACATGTGAGAAGCTCAGGGGAGTAGTGATTACGTCAATGAGAGACACCAAAAAAGGCGTAGGAATGATTCCTTCGCGAGGGCGGGTTATGTGGGAACAGATGAAGCGGGTCCTCCTCCTAGTCTTGGCGGAAAGGCGGTGACGAAAGTGAAAATATTTTTTTGTTGGAAGTGGGTCGTGGCGGGTAAAAAATAGCGGGGTATATTATTTCCTGTGAAAAAAGAGGAAAGCTTCGGTGAAGGCTGGGGAGTCGTCATGGTGGAAAGCTTGATGATGGATGAAGAGGGCGGGAACGGTGGGGAGTCGTGACTGAAAACTGTTACGTTGCGAATATATATTTTGGTGAAAAAGAGTTGTGGGCGGGTTATATTATTTGTGAAGAAAGAGGGAAACGCGGGGTTGTGTGGGGATAGAAACGAATGTGTCAGTGATAGAAAAACACTGGGTTGAAGTCGGGGAGGTAGTAGGTTTGAATCCCTGTTACTATATGTTGGTGAGGGTTTTAGTGGAATGATCTTCAACATGTGAAGATGGTGTAGTGGGGATTTGACTCGGTGGTCGAGTGGTTGTAGAGGGGATTAGAACCGGTGGGGCTCGACCCTAGAACAAGTATTGGTGATGATAAGAAGGCGTAGGGAGTCTGGGGCCCTGTGGTGGGAAAACACCGTGGTGCTAAGAGGGTGTAGTGACTGTCGGTATCAACTGATCAAAGTAAAGAGGGTAGTAGGAGTCTGTGAGGATTCATAAAGCTTAAATGGGTATATGAGGTGGGGTGTTATATAGAGGGTCGCAGTCACTATCGTTGGGGTATTATTGTTATGTAGAGGGTCGCCTTCACTATCAGCTGAACAAAAGTAAAGAGGGTGGCAGTCACTATCATCTGACAAACTAAACGTAGGAGTCTGGTGGGATTAATATTGAGTGGGTTGTGACCTAATTCTGGATGATGTATGGAGGACTCCGCCTTACCATCAGTGGTGATGGTTGTCGGTCGGGTTCGCAGAACACGCCGCCTAAGAAGAACTATCATTGCTTGTCAATAGGCTTCGCATTACATCCTCCAGAGGGGTTTCGACAACCTCTCTGAAAGTATGACCCAAACATACATGAGCCAATTGGTTGGAGTGGTACTCTAGGCAACCACCACACTATAGCATGGTAATCGTCTCCAGGACCCTCATTGTCTTTAACAGACATATACACACAAAGACAGACACACAGGGATAAACAACCACACCCAAGTACAAACAAGATCAAAGACACAAACACAAAGACATCACACGCATCCTATTATTACTAGAGTCATCACAACAACCACATACAGACAGACATACACACACACATGAACACAAAGACACCCAAGTACAGAACAGACATACAAACACAAAGACAGACACAATCGGAGGCGGATGCGTACGTGAGAAACCACGCGGGGTATGATTGCGTGAGAAACCTACCACACACGCTTCATCAGTGTGGCGGGTCAGGGTCTGTGGCGTTGTGCAATGGTACCAGTACAATTTTGGTATGAAGGGGGTGAGCATCATAAAACCTTGATATGAATGGGGTGATGGTAATTACACAAAGACACACTTGTTACACACAAGTACACACAAACAGACACACCCATAAACAAAGACACAAGTACACGTACAGACTCAAGTACAGACAGACAGACACACTTACACAAAGAGGGTCACACAACTATACCCAAGCACACACACACACACACTCACCCATACACACGTACAAACACGTGCATACACACAGACATACATAAGTACAGAGTCACCACAACAACATCCACATCACAACTATACCCAACCACACACACACAGAGACAGACATACACACTTGTAGTCACAGACATCAACTACGCAAATACACCCATACATACACAAAGACAACCACACACACACATACATCACATGTGCAGACAAGTACACATACACTTCTACATACAGGAACGCAGACACTTCTACACACAGACACACTCACCCATAAACAAATACACAAGTATAGCCTCTTTCTGGCCCCACAAGAATATCACAAACTACACAAACCACATACCCTTTTTTGGTAACGAACGCGGACGTACAAACAAGATCAAAGACACAGACACCAACTACAGAAATACACACCCAAAGGCAGACATACAAAGAACCAACCACACACTTGTAGATACAGACATCACATGCGCAGACAGACAGACACACTTACACAAAGAGGGTCACACAACTATACCCAACCCTACGCAGACACACTCACCCATACACACGTACAAATACGTATATACACACAGACACACATAAGTACAGAGTCACCACAACAACATCCACATCATAACTATACCAAACCACACACGTACAGACACAAAACACAAGTACAACCAGACATCAACTACACACATACACACTTGATACACACAAGTACACACAAACAGACACACCCATAAACAAAGACACAAGTACACGTACAGACTCAAATACAGACAGAAGACACACTTACACAAAGACAACCATACACACCCATCTCCTATCATTACTACTGTCAACATCAGCTATACACAACTACAGACACCCATATCCTCTTCCTGGCCCCATAAGACTAAACTACATAAACCACATACCCCTTTTTGGTAACGAACGCGGATGTCCGAGAAAACCCCTACGTCATCGGCGCCATACGCAAAAGTCATTAAGTGGTAGCGTGAGTCATCGGTCACGTGAAAGCGGGCGGTGGCGTGAGAAAAAGCCTGTCTACAAATCTGCCACGTCAGCTCTGTAGGGTCGTGTGCAGAACCAGTGTATAAAATAGACGGCGTCTCCTCACTTGCTCTACACCAGTTCACGGGCTGACTTGGGTAGCTACATCGGTGAACCAGGGTGGTGTAAGTCACTTAGTGTAATGAGCAGATATTGTTAACGTGGTGACTTGGCTAGCTACAACGGTGAACCAGGTTGGTGTGAGCAGTGTTCGTGTCGTCGGCAGCTGATAAAACACTGAAACATATATTGTTGTGTATAAAGTCTTCGGTGTACTTACACCAGAACTTTTTGCGGTTGTAACAACCGAAAGTGTGACTTATTCATATACCAGTTTATCAATATGAAGACCAGATCTACTTTCATGTGTTCAGTGTGCGACAAAGCCTATTGTTATAAGTATAACCTTAATCGCCACATTCGGACCATTCACGGTACCAAAGATCAACCACACTTATGTGATAAGGCGTATAATAGACAAGACAAGCTACACATACGAACACAGCATCAGCCACGTATGGATACAACATAACCAATTACTACAACTACCTCTTCAACACCAGAGACGACACCACAAACAACCCCGATGACACCACCAACTGAGACTACTATAACTAACAGTCAGACACAGCAAGACGATAATATTCTTGAACAACTGATAGACGACGAAGCGGCCATCTTAGCAGTCGGGGAACCAGAGACACTACACATCCTTCCACCAGATATTCAACAAACATATAGAGAAAATTGAAAAGCTATCAGGACACATCACAAGATTAACAAGTATTTATCGACGTACACATTCTTTATTAGCCCTGAGATACAAAAACCTATCGACTGGACAGATACGTTGTATAAGATTTTCAAAGCCCAAATTTGTCGCTTTAAGATAAACTTTAGCTTTCATTTAGTGTTAAGACATAGAGGAACACAAGATCTTAGATTCTATCATGCCTCATTTAACAATAGTTCTGTTTTAGAATTTCCAGCGCTAATAAATAACAGACACGACTTTGCTGGGTTTATCAACACAGTAAACGAACATGACATTCATTCCTACGCCATCCAACAACGTACAGACACCAAATATACACTAGAGACAGTAGCTGGCATATGTTTTTACCTCTTTCATATGCCCGAGTTTCCGATATATTGATGTGTAGGTGGTATATCATCCCCAAGTACATTGTTATATTTTTTTTCACAAACCATGTATGTCATTGATTTTTGTCTTATGATATATCACTAAACTGTTTTGATGAATATATTGTGAACACACATATTTTGGTGATAAAATAAAACATATTGAAAGCAAGTTTTTTTTTTTTTTTTTTTGGTTGATTGTTTCAGGTGGCTGGGTTTCACGTGGTTGCCCCACTTCTTTTTCCATCACTCACACACACACACGCAATGGAACAAAGACAAAAACACAATGGAACAAAGACAAAAACAGAATAAAACAGTAAGACAAAATTAAAAAAACAAACAAAAAAGTAACATTTTCAAATGATTTTATTGGTATACAACATCAAAGTACATTTTAAAACTGGCTCTGTTTACGATCCAAAGGGATCAGAGGGACTTGGTTATTGTAGAAAGATGTCTGGTCTTTCAGAGGCCTGTCTTGACTGTCGGTAGACTGGTCTGGCTTGTATGTAGCTTGGTCACCATAACTTATTTTCTCAAAAGCAGCTAGAATGTCAGCCTTCATCGAGACGAGAGATTCAAACTCTGCTTTTGTAAGTGTAATTCCCACATTGGAAGGATACATCATCTCAGAATCATAATACTGGTGTAGATGGAGTGTCGTCCTTCCTCTGTCTTGAGAAACTGTCACCGCTTTCAAACTGTTGGCTAGCTGTCTGGGCATATCAACAGGTCTTGACATGAATAACCACTTGGATGTAGACATCTTGATGGTTGTAGACACAAAAAGACGAGTGGTCGTCTCAGCTTATAACGATGAATTTATCTAGTTTTAAACAAGTCTGGACTTGTCTTTTTTAACCATGGAGTAACCAATCGAAACACGAGACGGTCGTTCACGTGTTGTCTGTGCCCAAATGGTTGCAGGATACGTGACATGCTAGCGCCGCGGCATTTCATCAACAAGAAATACAAAGCGTACAGACCACAAGTGTTGTTATTAATGTCTTGTAACATACGGGTGTTGTACACTGGTGATCTGTCGGAGTTTCGTCGTATAAACCGGAAAATATCGGTGTGTAATGGTGGCAAGCCAAATGAATCGAAATATTCAAACTGACCTAGACCATTAAAATATAGGCCGATCCAATGTGACCCAGAGTAAGCACTGGTGTCAGTATTGATGATAAAAGCACCCGGTTGTGTTCTATCAATGTGTCTAGGCAACTGGTCCCTAGCGCATACGTTGACTAGTGGAAGGCGTCGAACAAGCAGATCAGACATGAGTAATTGTCTTAGCTGTTGGGTATCCATTATGCTATGTAATCTGTTAGCACTTGTCTTGTCTTGGAAACTTCTAGGACCGAATCGAGTTCAGCGTATACGACGACTTGTAGAGGTGCATCCGTTATAACGTCAAACTTTAGTTCTAGTGACAGTGGGCCAGATTTCGCCAATTCAAACTGCTCGCAGTCTAATATACTGGGAGTCAGATCAAAAGCATAGAGAGCATACCCTTGACTAAAATTTTCATAATTGATACCATTCCCGACATACTTACCGGTCAGACCTAGGACCAAATTGGTATCATGGAAAGCTCGTATGTACTGACTCGTGGTATAATTCATGGTTAAGGGTTTGCCTGTGACACTACGCCCATCTACCATCAGACTCAAATAGTTTAACTGATAATGATTGAATATGAAGGGGTTCGTGTTTAGCTCGTCGTTGAAACAGGAAGCATTCACTAAACCGATCACCACCCGGGTCGGTGTCTGGCTGAGGAACAGGTTATCTTGTGTGTGTGAAAACATACCTTTCGGGATACTAAAGGTTTTTACCACCACTCTTTTAAAAGGATACTTGGCATTGGATCTCAATAAGGCTTTTTCATGAGCCAGAGATATAGCTGGATTTAACTTAGCTTTCCTCACCAAGAGGCTGGCGTAAGTAATGACACTTTTGTACCCACCGTTTACATCCGTGGCAATCAATTTTGATGGGGTTAGTTTGATTTTAATATCGACCCCATTCAACATGTACCTGTCCTGATTGAAAATGTCGGAATGTAGGCACCCCATCATATCCAGAGGCACACTATAGCTGGCTAAAGATCTTCTTTTGCCTAGACCTGTATTGGTATCACCCTTCGTGTCTGTCATATACAAAGGAGTATCTTGATAGTATAGAGCTGACGTCAGATGACTCTTTTTGGCCTCTTCGCCATAATTCAGAAGAGCTTCCAAGTAGGCCCGGTACGGATACGAATTTTCACTCGGTGAAATAAGAGTGTCGTTCAGGGACACGTCTACTTGAGAAAACAAACTATGCACATAATAATTTATAGGACAGACTTCGGCTGTGTTTGGTAGGTCGTCGCCATTGGGCAGTGTAACTTTGGCTCTCACGTGTAGAAAAGTATTAAACAAATCAATGTAATCTTCTCCAACACCAGAGATGGAGAATTCGATGGGTGCCCCATAAGCTAACGTGGCCAACGGATGAATCTCCATAAACTGTCCCTCTTCCACGGTCGTCTGAGTGGGAGGCATACTAAACAGATCCAGACCAGAATGCAGACACTCGCACGACTTGGGATGAATTAACGCCATTATGAGAAAATATCCGAATATCCTGGTTGGTGGTGATGTGTCTTATGAGTCGACGGCTTTCTGACTGGTGGTTTTATTCTTTTACTGGGCTGACCTGGCGGGGCGGCTCGTTTTCGTTTCCTAACCCCACTACCTGATTGGCTGATGTGTTGAGCAGCGCCTTGTAGTAAGCGTTGACCAGCATTTCTGGCACGTTCTTTGAAGGACTCACCAACATTTCTACCAGCTAGGGCATCTTGAGCCACTTGCAAGCCCGTCCCCAGTCCTTCTCTCGATAGCGCTTTGCCACCAGTCTTCAACCAAGGAAGAATTGTGCGACCAAGACCACTAAAGAAACTACCAATTCCATGACCTCGCTGACTTCGACCCCCCACAAAAACAGGGAGACCACTTCCAGCTTGATTGCAGAAATAGTCCTCGTACAGTTTGGGGTTGCGTTGGATTGGCACGTGCCTAACCATGGTTAGCCCAGATCAAACCGTTTGGTTGTTCGAAAATGTAATGTCACTACTGAAGTTCCACCTGTAAATGGGATAGGTTTCCCCTGCTCATCGGTTATAAGAAGGTCAATCGTGTCAAACGAGAATCGACTGAGGGGTACGTAATGTGGTTTGTCGTACATCCTAAATACGGAGGTGGTGGATCTGTCTAGAACAGGTAGTGTCCTCAGTAATGTTACCATCACATCCCCAACCACCCGCGAGGTGACAATGTCGGAATAGACGAAAACATTTTTCGTGCCCTGGTCTACATCTACTTCACCCACACCAGATAGACTGGGTTCAGTCTCGGTGACATGTGTCGAGGGAAATTTTAAAATTTCTGCCAACTTGTCACTAAGTCTAACTTCAGCTCCCTGCTCATATAATTAGAAACGAGCCTTATTCGAGATATCGTTATAAGAGAACATCATTCGGTTATGTTCTTGCAAGGCATCGTCGAGACGCAGCCATTGTAGTTCATTGATAAATCTTTCAGCCTCGATAAGTAATCTATTCAATTCAGCAATGAATTTTTCTGTTGATTTGTACAGACCAGGCGTCAGCGTAATCTTCATCGGTGGGTCGTCTAGCTCTGGAGGTGGAAAGTACTTTATCCACACCTCATCTTTCAAAATATTAAAATAGGTGTTGGGAAACTGAATATCGACCAAACCAACTTCGTACTGGGAGGTGAGCTCAATAGTTTGCGGGAGCTTGACAAAGAAATGTCCGGCATTATTTTGGGGGTATATTTGTAACGACGCATTACTGGGCAGCGTCACGTAAAAACTCATTTTAGTCTACTCGAGGTCTGAATGTTTCCTGATTCGAAAATGTAAAGTTAGCACTGAAGTCCCATCCTTGAATGAGAGTGTTTTACCCGTATCGGTAGTTAAAAGTATTTCCACAGTGTCGAAGGAGAATCGACTTAATGGTACATAATGTGGCTTATCATAAAGATGAAACACTGAAGGTGACAGTCGGTTCAATATAGGAACAGTCCTTAGTAAAGGAACCATGACGTCTCCAACTGGTCTCGCGGCTACGAGATCGGAATACACGTAGATATTTTTAACTTCGCTATCCTTCTCTAATTCTATATTACCGTATAATAAGACATTGTCGTCTGATAGAGTCGAGCTTGGAAAACCCAACATATTCTTCAATCTGTCACTAAATTTAGCCTGGGCGCCTTTTTCAAATATTTTCATCCCGACTTTTTTCCAAGGTGTACCTAGCACGAATTTGATGTTTACTTTCTCGTCTACTTGGGTTTCTACACACAACTTATTCAATTCCTCGGTGAACGGACAAGGTGGACATATAAGCGTTATAGGTTCTCTATCACTACCTTTAGGTGGAAAGTATTGGATCCAAATGTCCCAAGGCAAACCGTTAAAATATGCATTGGGGAATTGAATCTCGGCCAGGCCCACTTCGTATTGGGTCGTTACATCAATGGTCTGCAGTAACTTGACAAAAAAGTGACCTGGGTGGTTGTTGGGAAATACCTTTTGTCCAGCATTGCTCGGTAAATTCACGTAGAAACTCATCGTTTTTCTAATTTAGGATTAGGTAGCATATAAACCAAACAACTACTCATTAGAGCTACCCACAGCTTGCCGTCTGGTGCGTCTGCGCTGCCTTGAGTCAGATTGAACAAAGACACGGCAATTACGGCATATATAACCACCATTTGACACAGAAATACAATCTCTGGCCGCGGTACACGTTGTCCAAAGAATGACCAGATCGAAGTTCTTTCCCCATCTGTCGGTTGTGGGCGTACCACAATAGTTTCCACCTTGTCGTCAGTCACACCACTAGTCTCCATAACTAGCTAGTTGCGTGTCAGCTATTCAACTATTGAATGAATTGGGATAACCAAAACCACTTCACTAAATACTCTTTCCCACCACCTCTCCTGGTTCTTTCTTGTAAGATTGTTTCGATACGATACACTTGTTTGTCTCCAACTAGTTGTATTTCTTCTCTGTAGAATGAGCCCTGTAGTTCCTGTCCCGAATCGTCTTTTAGCACATAGGTCACCGGACTGGTCTGGTTTATGCGACTGACGGTAAACAATTCTTATGTCCATGAGGGCATATACCCTTTTTTAAAAGGTTGTTTGGGTTGAGCCAGTCTGACTCGATCCCCAGGTGTAAAATACACTTTTTTCGATACGTATGTCTGCTTATACAAGTTATTCCACACCTCTTCTTTATTACTATAGTTGACTTGCACAGGGGCCATGCGAATACTTCTGTGATACGAACCATTGTAGTTCTGGATCAATTTATCTATCACGTCGACGTAGCGCAGTGTATTGTATAGTGCTTTTGTTGAGAACACAAGTAGCCTGACTATGGAAGTCATGGTAGTAAGTAAAGCAATAACATGGCTCGAGACAGGCATTCACTAGGGCATGTTTCTTTAGCGACTCAATGAGTATGCTCATGAGGATAGAGACGGGGTGGGATCTGAAGAGAGTGGTTGCTGTCTCTAGAGCGGTCTCAAAGATTCTTCGCAAAGATTAGTTTCATCTTCGTGCCAGGGCATGCGGGAGTACAAGGAAATGAGCAGGCTGACAAGCTCGCAGGTAAGGCTACTGTGGAGGGCGGACGCGCCATGGACCAGGCTGACATTCTGAATGCTCTACTAGAAGTAAGACTTTTGCGAGAACCAAGTGATGACTGTAAATCTACAACCATGGCCAGACTGCGAGAACAGCAAATTAAAAGAGGGGTGGCCAAACAAGAACACTACGCAGGAAGCCAAAGAAGATTGATAAACCAACACAGAACAGGTGTTGTTAGCCGCTACACGCTGCGGGATTTGCTGAGGAGGGGATCCGAGCACATATGGACTGAATGGTTCGATGTGCAATGAAGATGATCTGTCGACTAACTGACTAACTATTCTGGCATACCATCGTCCATTATTCTGTCATACCATTTTAGACCACTATTCTGCCATAGCATTTTAGTCCACTATTCTGTCATACCATTTTAGACCACTATTCCGTCATACCATAGTCCACTATTCTGTCGTACCATAGTCCACTATTCTGCCATAGCATTTTAGTCCACTATTCTGCGCAGACACCGATTAGTGAATGCTTGTAAGTGTATTAGTAACTCTGTGAATCGTTCCCATAGAGTAGTACCGATTTAACATTAGAGTTACAAAACGCTAAGTTTGGTGCTAAGCTTAACTTCCTTTGACTTCCACACATTTCCTAGCGAAATGAAAGCACCGCTTGTCTTTTCTGGAGACCTGCCGCTGAGAAATATTGCAAGGCCAACTATCGATTTTCGTTAACTTCTCGATTTTTCTTGCGATTTGCCTGTCAGTTACCGCCCTAGTAAAAAACCATGTAGTTGCTTGGAATGTTTTATTTCCCCTCAAGTGTTTGTGAGCCAGTTGGGAAAGGATTACTTAAAGTATCCTGGTTCTGAGAGAAATACAAATTAACTTTAAGTTCTCTTGAGATAAGGAATTTCGTAACGACCTTTTTACTAAAGATGGATACAGTCGGTTAAAACGTATTTGAGATTAAATGTGTGACTCTTGCATCAACAACGAACAAGAGAAAGATAACGAACACGGACTCAGGGTGCATACCGTATAGCGTAATCAAAACCGGTTAACAGAAATCACAAGAGGGAAACAACAGAAATAAAAATGCTAAAACAACGTAAGGTAAAAATGTAAAATCTTCCGGCATTTTCATTCCCTTGGCGACACAGGTGAATCTCAGAAGCGGGGGAGTAGGGATAGATTTAGCTGTGCTTTTATTCAGAATGAACTGTTGGGCTGTGAGGTCATCAGCGTGGGGAATGGAGGTATACACAGAGCAGACATTCATTAGGAAAAGTCTGTATGTATTGTCTGGAGTTATAGTCAGGTCTCAGTCAGATATGACTGAGCTACCCTATGACAGTAGATGGTAATACCTGCTTTCTGTTACCACCGAATGTTGAGCGGTGCTTACCAAACCCGACACCCCGCATTGTGCCAACGGCTTCGGGCGGAGGAGTGCAATTGTGATTGTAAAACCCATACCCTAGTGCGAGGAAATGCAACCTAAAGACTAAATGTCATGGCAGAGAATACCTGGCCATAAGCCTTGGTAGGCAACTGGTATAGGATCGAAGCTCTGACAGGCGGAAAGTTGTATTGCTTTGCTGATCCGGCAGCTTCTGCAGCTTGTCTTGTTCTAGACGTATTGGTGTTACTTTTCCTCTGGATTAAACTAGGCAGATAAAAAGAGGGATCACGCTACATGGGCAACACCTGGTCTCTACAATTCAGCCCAGGCTTTGTACAGTGGAGAAGTATAACTAAATTTGACACAAAACTATCGTCTATCAAGACAGCAAGGTGCCAGTCAATTCCCCGGAGTCAGTGGGAGATAGTTGAATGAAAGTGACGCATGCTTCTGAGACTCGTTGAATAGTTTCTCACATGTAACTCCTTTGAGTTCAATGGCCAGTATTTTGAACAAATCAGCGGTATCACCATGGCTACGACAATGGAATCTAGCTATGCGTGACTAATTAGGAAACATTTGGAACACTTGATTAAACTAAACTGTGAAGTCCCTCCCTCTTTATTTTGCCGACGCTATATTGACGACAGGATCGGCCTCGCTGACATGAAACAGGCGGAACTCAACCGTTTCACGAATGTTGTCCAGAATGTTGACCCCTCGATTAAATTTACTTCTTACATTTCCACCACCACGGTCAATTTCTTGGACCCCACCATCACTATCAGCCAAGTAGTTCTCACTACCTCCATCTTCTTTATGCCCACTGATGCTCACGGTTTCCTTCTGTACAGCTCCTCGCACTCTCACAGTTGCAAAGACTATTCCATATTCCCATCTACTTCGTCTGCGTTACATATTTCAGGGGGATAACGACTTCTCGGGGACAGCCCATGAAATGCTAGACTTCTTCAGGAGACGGGTGTACCCAGAGCACGTCCTATCTACAGCTTTTCATCGTGTAACACTGGGGTAGCCACACACGTCTTTCGGGGGTAAATGTAGTTTAAGAAAGGGTAACAGAAGATGAGTCAACGGGGGGAATCAAATCAGTGGAGTTATTTGAGGATCATGAAAACGCGACAGCCTAATAATAAACCCTGACTTATCCTTACTTTACATGCACATACTCTGGCCATCAAGCATATCTTCCTCCGTAATTGGTCAATTATGGAATCAAACCCGTCCACCCGTGAGGCGTTTCTAGTGACCCTATGGCCACCCTTTGCAGCAACAAAAACCCACAGAGATCAACTTGTTCACGGTCGCCTCCCTACAGTTACCCCAACTGTGGGTACATCTAGGCTGCCAGAGAATTCACGCCATTTTGAAACTTTCTATTCCACTCATACACGTGTTCATCTTTGGTGCAGGCCGCAAGTGGGGCCGCCATTTTTATACTGTCCTTATGACGTCACCATGTTAGTCGGCGCCGCGATGTCACGTGCTTAAAACACTTGACACCCTTAACAACAATATTGACAGGTTACAAGACCATGGCATGGTTATTGTAATTTCTATCACACGATTAAGGTTTTCATTTGAAGCCCTCTTGCATATTGGGCAGACTGGTAAACAGCTAACCGAACTTTTAGGGAGCTTCTTTGGGGCATGACTCAATATTCCGACAAACCTGTCTCTAACATTCTAATTCACCTGATCACAATGGAGTCGACGATGTAAGTGTCACAGCAATAAAAGTCATGTTACTGTAGCACCTTAAAGAAACTTAAAATCGAGAGCTACTTAATCAACTCTTTGGGATGCATCCATCCCATCGGAAACCATACTATTATAAATGCCACTGTTTAACTTTGCTGACCCCGTTCTATATGTCTATATATTTTCCCCATTTCTGGCTTGACATTTTCCTATTTGGCACCTTACCAAGTTAGTTAGTTAGTTAGTTAGTCGACAGATCATCCTCGCTGCACATCGAACCATTCAGTCCATAAGTGCTCGGATCCCCTCCTCAGCAAATCCCGCAGCGTGTAGCGGCTAACGACGCCAGTTCTGTGTTGGTTTATCAATCTTCTTTGGCTTCCTGCGTAGTGTTCTTGTTTGGCCACACCTCTTTTAATTTGATGCTCTAGCAGTCTGGCCATTGTTGTAGATTCACAGTCATCACTTGGT
This sequence comes from Cepaea hortensis, assembly GCA_963921405.1. Taxonomy (NCBI): domain Eukaryota; kingdom Metazoa; phylum Mollusca; class Gastropoda; order Stylommatophora; family Helicidae; genus Cepaea; species Cepaea hortensis. The sequence continues at coordinate 133,455,765 of OY992880.1, read as the reverse complement.
TCTCGCAAAAGTCTCACATCACGTAGAGCATTCAGAATGTCAGCCTGGTCCATGGCGCGTCCGCCCTCCACAGTAGCCTCACCTGCGAGCTTGTCAGCCCGCTCATTTCCTTGTACTCCCGCATGCCCTGGCACGAAGATGAAACTAATCTTTGCCAGCCGAGACCGCTTCAGAGGCAGCAACCATTCTCTTCGGATCGACCCCTCCTCTATCCTCTTGATCATGTTCATGGAGTCGCTAAGGAAACAAGCCCTGGTGAATGTCTGTGTCTCGAGCCATGTTATTGCTTTACTTACTGCCATGACTTCCATGGTCAGGCTACTTGTGGTTTCAGTGAAAGCACCAGAGTCCTCTTTCACAATTCTCCCTCCGGCCCGAGCTGTAAAGGCCCATGAGCTTCTCACATGTCGGACGACCGACCCATCTGTGTAGATGACCGCGTCACCGCCTAGCGAATTCTCGAAAATCAACGCTTGTACTTCAGCCTCAACGGCAGCCGGATTTTCTTGTCTGCATTTTCTATCTAGTTGGATGCAAACTGAAAAGGATGTGCAGAAGTCTGTTGGCACTTGCACCCACTCCTCGCCAGGTTCTACGTCCTCAAGTGAACACACCTGTTGAAGAATGTCTTCGGCTTGACCCATCCACGACCGTCCTCTTTTTAACCTGCTGCCCTTCACCTTCCTAATTTCACTATGCAGTGGATGTTGTGTGTTTGCGTTAATTCTGAGGTAGGCGCGTGCCCTGCAAACTTGTATTCTCTCTTCAATGGTTGGAAAATCAAGAAGGTAGCGCATCGCCCTGCATGCTGTATCTCTTGTACATCCAAGAATAATGCGCATAGCTTCATTCTGTATCCTTTCCATCCTTTCTATCTGCTTATGGCTGAGAGTCAAGATTGCCATTGCATACTCCAAAACAGACATGACCAGCCCCTCGTACAGAAGACATAGATGGCGCTGCTCACAGTTTGCTGCCGCCATCACCCGCATCGCTGCCAAACCCCGCTTGGCCTTTGTTATCACCTGGTATCACCTTACCAACGGAACTCCTACCTGGCTTTTCTGCACACAGAACTGTTGAACGTGGAGCGGAGCGCATATGGGAATGTCCTGAGTGCAGTTATGTCGGTTCTTAGCTCAACTCAACTACTTAACGATAATTTATTATTATTATTATTATTATTATTATTATTATTATTATTATTATTATTATTATTTCCCCAACTGTGATTTCTGTTAACCGGGTTCGTTTGAATCCGCTGTAAGGTATGTAAACCATGTGTGTCTTTGTTATCTCTCTTATTTTTGCCAGAGTCGCACACACCTGTTTTCATCTCAAATGGTCATATCCTGCTGCTGCCGTTATATTTCCTTATCGGTTAAAATATATGTTGACATCATAAATTGAATTGCTTTGCGCTGTTTCGTCAAGCCTGTGGCTCAGTACATCCAACTTCGGTGAGTATTTGTTAGGGTTTGCTGTCCCTAGCTTTAGACGGCCCATTTCTACCTATCAGGCAGCAGTTTTATGTGTCTCTTCGTTCGTTTTTATCCCTTGACCTGTTCAACATGGCAGACCCTACTAGAAGCTACAATCGGAATAGCTCTTGAGGTCAATGAAACACACAAGCCCCTTCTATCTCTCCAAGATGGAAACACAACAGAGAGGGAAAGTGTAGTTTAAGAAAGGATAACAGAAGTAGAGTCAACGGGGGATTAAAAGATGTTATTTGGAGATCGCATCGAACTCTCAGTTACAGAAACACATATTCGGAGGGAGGCTGATAAAATATTGAGATGTTTTTAGTGAAATAACATCATTTCCATTGACAAACACATCACATAAAACAATAAATATCTGCAAACAAAGCGTGGACAAACAGAGACGTCGCAGCGTGGACAGCAAGCTAACAAAGACAGCTGCCCTCCGGGAAGTGCATCTATTTATAATCGAAGTCTTTGAAAACCCAAGTCAGAATTATGGAAACAGCAAGCAATCCACACAGAACTCACACTAGAAAAATATGATTTGGCGTTTAGTTTACCTTTGATTATCATCATCATTACAGTTATGGTTATAGATAGTTTCCCGTTCATTTTCACATTGGCCGTTCAGAGATCAATGGCAAACAACTGAACGTAAAATTCGCTAGAAAGTAACAAACAGCTGGGGTTTACGACTTGTAAAAGATATGCACCAAATTATTTTTTTTAATTTGGGTTATGGCAAGCGAGAGATATGTGGCTCGTTTGGTACCTCTAGGTCTTTACGACCGAAAGGCTAGTGTTGAGGAGGGGTGCGGTGCGGTAACAGGGAGCCAGTAGTGGTGGCTACCAGCTGTCATAAACTGTCCTGTCTCGGTGTTTGTCCTGATTATATTTCTTTCTAATTATTACCTTCTTGAACTGTGCATTATATCAATAGAAATAATGTTTGTCAGACAAAATTACATGCCAACTAAAGATCACAAACAACAAATAAGAAACTGAAATATTCAGAAACTGTGAATATCTTGACTACATCATCAGCACTGATGACAGTTCAAAACATGTCAGACACAGACTAGCCATAACAATGCAGAGGTTACACACGCATTCAGAACCAATGAAAACATAGCGGCAAACAAGTTAGAGCAACATATGTTGAGAACATGCGTCTTTGCTGAAGCAACATGTGGGTGTGAGTGTTGCCCGTGTCTATTGGGTGTGGGTGTTGCCTGTGCCTGTTGGGTGTGGGTGTTGCCTGTGTCTGTTGAGTGTGAGAGAATCTCAACAGAGAGGTGGTTACCCTGCCTGCCTCGTACTCCGAACGTTGTGGGTTCAATTCAGGACTACAACATTCCATTCATGAATGCAGTCTTTACGAAGACTCCTAGGGGTCGGCGCTGGAGCTACATAATTTTTTGCCACGCCTTCGGTAGTTCACCCTGTGGAAAGAGACCGAGTCTTATGGGATAAAACCCGGTGCAATAAAGTATATCCTCTTTCCTGCTTTTTTTTTTTTACTTGCAGGTGTGAGTGGTGGACCATTGCGCAATCACTAACGAAGACGGACAATTTAGACTTGGAAGCTTAAGTGTCACAGTAAAAATTCTTAGAATGTCGTGAACCCAGACGAAAACAAATACGCATTCAGTAAGATCTGAACATTTGAACATACAAAACCATTGGCTCATAAATGGCGTGATGTGTCGCACAATGAAATACTTTGGTCACGTTAAACCTGGCAGTGGCTTGGGGAGAACAGTGGTGGAAGGCATGGCTCTTGGTAGAAGAGGCGGGGTTTACGAAGATGGACACAGGACGTTGTATACACTTTCGGCATGAGGGTGCTTGAAGCGGGAGAAATTGCAAAAGTTAGAGAAACTTTACAGCGGGACCTGGTGAGAGCGATGCTCAGCAAAGAGCGTGCTTTTCTTTTTTCCGCTTGATGCACGTGTTATTACTTCTAGTGCACTAGACTGACTTTTGCGTGTGGGTTAGCTTTCCTTATTACTAGTGTCCCTCGCCATCAGGCGAACCCGCACCGGCTTCTGAGGTACTTATAATTTATGTCCCCAAGTCAAGGACGAGAAGTCAAAATCTTAGTCCAGCTGACCGGTGTAGGGGTTGAACTAGCTACCTCGGCATCAACACATCTGAAACAATACACTTTACACTTATCTATACATGAAACTTTAGCGGGCGCGCTGGTGTGGTTGATAGCTTATTGCGCTGGTGTGAATTTTAGCGTAGTGCGCTGGTAATGTCATGAGCACGGTGGGCGCGGGTTTGACGTCTGGGCTCGTCGTCTGCAAAAGTGAGAAAAAGACTGGCCACGTATTCCTCCGTGCATCCAGGGAAGGAACAATTCATATGTGTCTGAACTATTACATTTAGTGAAGTATCAGTGTAGGTAAAAAAAACATATTGCGTGCATCTAGTAATATAAATCTCAGTGACCTATATTCATTCATCATGTGTCATGCCGATAAGCGCGGGTAGTCATATTTCGCCATCTCACACGATCACCAGAGTCGTGGATCAGCTCGATGTTCTTGTCTCAACCATACCACATGGCCAAGCCAACCAGGTAATTTACTTCTCTGCTTTCCCCTTGTTCTCTTCCCCTCGATGTTGCCAGTTGCCACCAAGTTCTCCAATTTATTTCTTCTCATAACGTATCCAAAATATGTTTACTGTCTACGTCTAATTTATCTAATCAGTTTACGGTTTTTATTTCTTTCTTGTAGTACAACGTCAGGTCTTAATCAGATATGACTGAGCTACCGACTGTATGACAGTAGACGATAATACCTGCTTTCTGTTAGCGCCGAATGTTGGGCGGCGCTTACCACGCCGATCACCCCACATTGTGCCAACAGCTTCGGGCGGAAGAGCGCAATTAGGCGGATACAAGCCTTATCCTGGTGCCAGGAAATGCAACCTAAAGATAAAATATCATGCCAGGGCAGACCTGGTCCTAAGCTTTGGTTGATCGAAGCTCCGACAGGCGGACAGTTAGAGCATTGCTTTGCTGATCCGACAACGTCTGCAGCTTGTCTTGTTCCAGATGTATTGGCGTTACCTTTCCTCTGGGGTGAACTAGGCAGGTCGACAGAGGGATCATGCTGCATGGGCAACACATGGTCGCTATAATTCAGCCCAGGATTTGTGCTATGGAGAGGTATAACTCCATCCCTGGTCTTAACCGGTCTCGGAAACAAAGTGAGAGGTAGCAGTTAGGGTTATACGTCCGTGTAAATTGGCGAAGACGTGGGGCGCCACGGGTTGCCTCTGACGGTGTGAGGCATCTGCAGGTGTCACTGATCAACTACAGCCCGCCTCAAGCTGGGCACTCCCCGGCCAACTGGGTGCTGATCCGCCACAGCCTGCCTGCTTTAATGGGTGCTTGGGGCTTGGACAAAGTCTGTATTGCAGGCTGTAAACCCAATGCACCAGGTAGTACTAAAATAAATATAGAAACCTCAAGCTACGTCTTCTTCTTCTTCAGCGTTCCGAGCCATTGAGGTTCTTTGCTGCAAATACAATCCGTCTCCATTCGTCTCTCTGGTGGACCTTCTCTTGCCAGTCGTTGATTCCAAGTGCTTGTAGGTCTGTACATGTATTATCTCTCCACCGCCTTCTTGGTCTACCTCGGGGTCTACGGTCATTTATTTCCTGAGTGTAAGCGAGTTTTGTTTCCCTATTATCTTCCATTCTTTCTATATGCCCCAGCCATTGTAGTCTATTAGCCTTCATGATACCAGTGATTAGCGGGGACTTAAACAGATCATAAATGTCTTTGTTACTTCTTCTTTTCCACTCTCCACTTTGTGTATCCCTAATGGGTCCAAAGATGCGTCTTAAAATTTTGTTCTCAAAGGTTTGTAACAAGGCTTCATCTCCTTTCGTTGTACTCCAGGTTTCAGAGCCATACAGCACAACTGGTCTGATCAGTGTTTTGTATATTGTGATTTTGGTGTTACGAGATAGCGCCTTTGATTTTAGTAGATGTTGTAGTGCATAGTATATCTTATTTCCAGAGTTGATTCTAGTTTGTATTTCTTCCCTTATGATGTTGGAGCAGTTGAAGATCGTACCCAGGTATTTGTATGTTTCGGTTCTTTTAATGGTCATATTATCTATTTGTATGTGGCCAGAGTTTCTAGCCATTCCGTCTCTTGAAATTACCATATATTCTGTCTTATCTTGGTTGATAACCAGCCCCATCTGTTGGGCTTTTTCCTTTAAGTGAGTCAATATTTCCAATGTCTTTTGTTCACTTTGCCCTATAATATCTATATCATCTGCATAACCAAGCAGCTTGGATGTTCCTCCAATATCACATTCCTCCTTTACCTTCCTTACAACTTTCTCTAGAGCCAGATTGAAGAGTAGCGGCGATAGTGCATCACCCTGTTTCAAGCCAGATGTTATTTGGAAGGGGTCTTATTTCCTGCCTTTATATGTTACTATATTATAAGTATCTTCCATGCATAGTCTGGTCATGTTGATTAACTTCCTTGGTATTCCAAATTCCTGCATAGCATTCCATAGACTATTCCTATGGACACTATCATAAGCCTTTTTAAAATCCACAAAAATGTTATGGAGATCTCTTTTATATTCCCAATGTTTCTCGGCTATTTGTCGTAAGATAAATATCTGATCTATTGTTGATCTGTTTTGTCTTGCAACCTGGAAATTAAGAACCATGTGTCCATGATTTTCTACTGACCTGGCGAATATTAACGATGTGAGAAGAACGGCTGTGATTGATGCTGAACTCGATCGTCTTAACATTGATCTTGCTGGCCTGCAGGAGACTCGACTCGCTAAGTAAGTGTCACTCAGTGAAAACTATTACACGCCCTTTTTTTTTTTTGGAAAGGTAGCGGGCAGGAAGCAAACAGACAACACGGAGTTGGTTTTGCAGTGAAGAATTCATTACTGGGAATGATTGAAATTCCAGCTGGCGGAAATGAAAGATTATATTTATGCGCTTGGCAACCACTTGTGTTTTTGCCATCATTATCACTGCATATGCACCGACACTCACTTCCTTTGATGATGTGAAGGTTTCATTCTATGAGGAGTTAGACTGTGATCAAGGCAGTCCCAAAATCTGACTACATTTATATGCTCGGTGATTTTAATATTCGTGTAGGCAAGGACTCCATTTAACTTACAACAGGAATGATGGGACCTTACCACAGGACTGGTGGGACCTTACAACATGACTGGTGGGACCTTACATAAGGACAATGGGTCCTTACAACAGGACAATGAGACCTTACAACAGGACAATGGGACCTGACAACAGGGCTGGTGGGACCTGACAACAGGACTGGTGGAACCTGACAACAGGAATGATGAGAAACAGGAATCCAGCTACGGCCGAAGACTGAAACCCAAGTATTATATACATCCGGAGTCTCGTTGACCAAGTGGTTGCGACGCCTCGCATTACGAAGGCTGGGAGTTCGACTCCTGACTACGACATTCGGTTCACAAGTGCGATTCTCTCTAACACTCCTGGGGGTCGTCGCTGAAGCTACGGACTTCGTGTGACGTTTTAGACAGGCCGTCCTGAGGAGAGAGACCGAGCCATGCGGGGCATCCCCGGTACAATGAAGTAGATCACCTGGACTTGCAAACCCTCTTGTAATATATACATCTCTTCCTCTCTATCTCCTTCCCTCCCACTTACCCTCCCCCCTCCTTCCCTATCTCTCCCCCTCTCTCTCTCTCTCTCTCTCTCTCTCTCTCCCACTTTCCTTTCTCTCTCTCGTTCTCTCCCCCTCTCTTTCTCTCCCACTTACCCCTCTCTCTTTCTCCCCTTCTCTCTCCCTCCCACTTCCCTCTCTCTCTCCCTTTATCTTCCCCCTCTCTCTCCTTCCCTCTCTCTCCCTTTCTCCCCCTTTCTCTCCCTCCCACTTCCCTCTCTCTCCCTCTCTCTTTCTCTCCGCATCTCTCTCCCACCCTCTTCTCTCTCTCTCTCCCTCTCTCTTCCATCCCCTCTCTCTCCCTCTCTCCACTTCTCTTCCTTCCTCAATCCATCCCTCCGTCTCTTTCCCTCCCTACCTCTCTCTCTCTCTCTTTTGATTCATCTCTTTCCCTTCTTCTCTTCGTCTCTCCTTCCCTCTCCCTCCCTCCATCTCATCCCTTTTCTCCCGCCCTCTCTTTCTTTCTCTCTCTCTCTCTCTCTCTCTCTCTCTCTCTCTCTCTCTCTCTTTCTCTCTCTCTCTCTCTACTTCTCACGAATACAAAAGTTGCCGTCCCGAGATTTAACCAAGTGGCGGCATTGGTCTAAACAAGCCGAGAACTTTTAATTTAGAGCTGGATAAAACACACAGTTTAAAAAAAAAACACGAAGTCCTATGTCCATTACAGGACACCAGCATTTCTTTGGCCGTTTGTGAGTTACAATTTAAGCTCAGTAGTTTGCCATTGCTTTCTCAAAGTAGGGTGCATTGGAGGGTGGATAGTTTTAAATATCTAGAGACATTTATAACAGCAGATGGAAGATGCACAACAGAGATTAAGAGCAGAATAGGGCAAACAAAGGCTGCATTTCAGAAAATGGAGAATAGCTTATGCAATAAGTCACTATCATTGAATGTAAGATAGAGAGTGCTGAAGTCCTATATAGAACCTGTTTTGCTGTATGGCTGTGAATCTTGGAATATAAATAAACCAATTAGGAAGATATTGGAAGATACACAAATGTGGTACTTGAGACTGCCAAAGTAACTAACAACGACTGCTTGAAAGCGGCTAATGAAACTAGAACATTATATACAACAATAAGAAAGAGGCAAACACATTTTTTGGTCATGTGATGAGAAGAGAGACATTGGAGAACATCGTGACAATTTGAAGTATCGAGGGGAAGAGAGGCAGAGGCAGACCAAGAGAAATGATGCTGAATGGATTGCGACGGTGACATGGAGGAATGTCAATAGCGGAGTTGACCCAGAAAACTAAAGACCGAGATCTGTGGAGAGTCATGAACGCCTATGCCAACTGGCATGGCACTTGATGATGATGATGATGATGATGATGATGATGATGATGATGATGATGATGATGATGATGATGATGATGATGATGATGATGATGATGATGATGATGATGATGATGATATATGCACATACACAAAAAGGACAAACAGAAGAGAGAGAGAGAGAGAGAGAGAGAGAGAGAGAGAGAGAGAGAGAGAGAGAGAGAGAGAGAGAGAGAGAGAGAGAATATGGTTAGCTTAGGCCGTACCAGATCGTTTCCGAAACATCTCGAACTTTCTATTAGAATGTTTACGATACATTTGCAGAAAGCACATCATATCAACACACTTCATCATATCAAACTCTACATGTTAAACTCTACATGTCAAACTCTACATGTTAAACTCTACATGTTAAACTCTACATGTCAAACTCTACATGTTAAACTCTAAATGTCAAACTCTACATGTCAAACTCTACATGTCACACTCTACACACATCGTCGTTGAATATTTCTATGTCAATCCGGTGCAAGTTTGTTTCTAAACAAGAAACAAACCAATTATCATAATTACACGGAGTTGGTTGCCTGACTATACAGCAGACCAATAATTACACATTATAGTGTGGTATCATCGACTACAATGTTGACTTGACTATGCCTTGGGGACGTAAACTACAAGTACCTCTGAAGTCTGAGTGGGTTCACCTGATGGCGAGGGACACTGGTAATAGAGAAAGCTAATCCACGCGCAAACATCAGACCATTTTAATAGAAGTGGCAGCACGTGTATGGACTACACTTGGGTTCAAATTGATTGATTGATTGATTGATTGATTGATTGATTGATTGATTGATTGATTTAAGAACCGACAACACAGCATTCGGGGCATTCCCATAAGCGCTCCGTCCCCATCCTCAGAAGCCAGCGAAGAGTTCCAACCACTATAGTACCAGTAGCAATCTGATTATATGTGCGTCTCACCTTTCCTCTAAGCGTCGAGCATCGGCCAGATCCCCTCGTCACTCCACGCTGTCGCATTCTTGCCAGACCATGGTGATCCATTTGCTCCTCCGAGCTGTACACGTGCTCCCACAAGCCGCAACCACATCTGCCTTGTCATGCATCAATACTCCACCAAGTTTTGCAGAGCCAGCCAATCTGTCTGCTTGTTCATTCCCCAGCACACCAGCATGCCCCGGAGAAAAGATCCAGACGATGCTTGCCACCCGTGACTTCCGAAGCGAAGTAAGCCACTCGGCACGAAGCTTGCCTGTCCTTACCTTCCTCAGCATGCTTTCTGGGTCAGTTACAATCACGATGTGTGTGTGTATCATATTCTCCATCCAGCGGAAAGCTGCACTGACTGCCTCCACCTCCATTCTTAAACTAGATGTTGTGGTATCATATGCCAAGCTCTCCTGCACCAAACGTCGAACATTAGCCTTTGCCAAGAAACCCCAGGCACTTTTCCTGCCTCTCAACACCGAACCATCAGTGTAGATAATCACATCACCTGAGCGAGCATTGTCCTGAATTAGTTGCTGGATTACCACTTCTGTGGCCCCTGCTGGCGACTCCCTGCACTCCCGGCTCAATCTGATTGCTTAGGTTCAAAGAGAGCGAACAAGCAAAACAACATAAAAAACATCAGTAGGCCACCAACTACACATTACAATGTGGTATCATCAACACATTCACTTGCCTCGCTAGCAGGCCACCAACTACACATTACAATGTGGTATCATCAACACTATCACGTGTCTCGCCAGCGGACGTGGGCGTCCATGACCCCCCACAGATCTCGGTCCTTGGCGTTTTGGATCAACTCTGCTGATGACATTCCTCCATGTCACTAACTCAGTCCTTCCAGTATCATTTACCTTGGTCTGCCTCTATACCACTGGGACTGCGAGAAACAAAGACAGGCTGCCACAGTGTAAGACAAATACAGGGAGGCTGAGACACAGAGAGAGTGAGAGAGTGAATATATGAAGCGCGAATATTATGGCACGATCACTTATGTAATAACCTTCTGAACGGCCTTGGACATGTTTTCCGCGGCGAACGTAAAATTGTCGAAACAGGGCATCCCATAATTTTCCAGGACAGACATTCCTTAAGTAGTAAGGGACCCATTTTGCACGACGTCATATTAGACAGTAGCTTGTTTACAAGCAATTGTTTCAAGGGATGTACAGGCAATATGGTCTATTTCATTGTGCTGGGGGCTATGCCACGAAGGTAAGTCAATAAGTCAGTCACAAATGGCTGTACAAAAATAACTAAATGTGATAACAACTTGAAACAAGTTTATTTTTATACATACATTGTCTCTTTATTTCTCAACATAATTTCCACCAACTTTGATGCACTTATCCCATCGTTTTATCAGTCCTCCCAAACCGGCTGCATAGAACTGCGTGCTTTGTTTTAATTTACCGGCCATCCCATAGAACTGTGTGACTTACGTATTGACTCGCCCTCGAAACTTTTTCTACCCAGTTATGCACCGCTTTACGGGACAAAAATTTGTCAGCATAAACACTGAGAACCCACCTTGGCGGGGGACATTTCGCGAATGACGCCGAAGTTGAATGTGAAGTGAAAACGTGGTTTAGAAAACAGAGCACACAGGTCTATGCAACCGGTTTGGGAGGACTGATAAAACGATGGAATAAATGCATCAATGTTGGTGGAAATTATGTTGAGAAATAAAGGGACAATGTATGCATAAAAATAAACTGTTTTCAAGTTGTTATCATGTGTAGTTATTTTTCTGCAGCCATTTGTGACTTACTTATTAACATACCCTCGTATGTGGCTCAGTCGCATCTCCGCAGAGCAGTCTGCCGACAGTGTCACATAGAACACAAACTGTCACACGGATTTCAAACTCGCTTGGAGCACAAATTGTCACACAGAGCACAAGTTGTCACACAGAGCACAAATTGTCACAGGGAGCACAAACTCACACGGAGCACAAACTGTCACATGGAGCACAAACTGTCACACGGAGCACAAACTGTCACACGGAGCACAAACTGTCACACGGAGCACAAACTGTCACACGGAGCACAAACTGTCACACGGAGCACAGACTCACACGGAGCACAAACTGTCACACGGAGCACAAACTGTCACATGGAGCACAAACTGTCACACGGAGCACAGACTCACACGGAGCACAAACTGTCACACGGTGCACAAACTGTCACATGGAGCACAAACTGTCACACGGAGCACAAACTGTCACATGGAGCACAAACTGTCACACGGAGCACAGACTCACACGGAGCACAAACTGTCACACGGAGCACAAACTGTCACACGGAGCACAAACTGTCACACGGAGCACAGACTCACACGGAGCACAAACTGTCACACGGTGCACAAACTGTCACATGGAGCACAAACTGTCACACGGAGCACAAACTGTCACATGGAGCACAAACTGTCACACGGAGCACAAACTGTCACATGAAGCACAAACTGTCACACGGAGCACAAACTGTCACACGGAGCACAAACTGTCACACGGAGCACAAACTGTCACACGGAGCACAGACTCACACGGAGCACAGACTCACACGGAGCACAAACTGTCACACGGAGCACAAACTGTCACACAGAGCACAAACTGTCACACGGAGCACAAACTGTCACACGGAGCACAAACTGTCACACGGAGCACAAACTGTCACAAGGAGCACAGACTCACACGGAGCACAAACTGTCACAGGGAGCACAAACTCACACGGAGCACAAACTGTCACAGGGAGCACAAACTATCACAGGGAGCACAAACTCACACGGAGCACAAACTGTCACACGGAGCACAGACTCACACGGAGTACAAACTGTCACACAGAGCACAAACTGTCACAGGGAGCACAAACTCACACGGAGCACAAACTGTCACATGGAGCACAGACTGTCACATGGAGCACAAACTTTCACACGGAGCACAAACTGTCACACGGAGCACAAACTGTCACACGGAGCACAAACTGTCACACGGAGCACAGACTTTCACACGGAGTACAAACTGTCACACGCAGCACAAACTTTCACATGGAGTACAACCTGTTACACCGAACACAAACTGTCACACGGAGCACAGACTTTCCCACGGAGTACAAACTGTCACACCGAACACAAACTGTCACACGGAGCACAAACTGTCACACGGAGCACAGACTTTCACACAGAGCACAAACTGTCACACGGAGCACAGACTTTCACATGGAGCACAAACTGTCACACGGAGCACAGACTCACACGGAGTACAAACTGTCACAAGGAGCACAAACTGTCACAGGGAGCACAAACTCACACGGAGCACAAACTGTCACATGGAGCACAGACTGTCACATGGAGCACAAACTTTCACACGGAGCACAAACTGTCACACAGAGCACAAACTGTCACACGGAGCACAAACTGTCACACGGAGCACAGACTTTCACACGGAGCACAAACTGTCACACGGAGCACAGACTTTCACACGGAGTACAAACTGTCACACGTAGCACAAACTTTCACATGGAGTACAAACTGTCACACTGAACACAAACTGTCACACGGAGCACAAACTGTCACACGGAGCACAAACTGTCACACAGAGCACAAACTGTCACACGGAGCACAAACTGTCACAGGAGCACAAACTGTCACACGGAGCACAGACTCACATGGAGCACAAACTTTCACACGGAGCACAAACTTTCACACGTAGCACAGACTCACACGGAGCACAAACTTTCACACGGAGCACAAACTTTCACACGGAGCACAGACTTTCACACGGAGCACAGACTCACACGGAGCACAAACTTTCACACGGAGTACAAACTGTCACACGGAGCACAAACTGTCACACGGAGCACAAACTGTCACACGGAGCACAAACTGTCACACGGAGCACAAACTGTCACACAGAGCACAGACTCACATGGAGCACAAACTTTCACACGGAGCACAAACTTTCACACGGAGCACAAACTTTCACACGTAGCACAGACTCACAAGGAGCACAAACTTTCACACGGAGCACAAACTTTCACACGTAGCACAGACTCACACGAAGCACAAACTTTCACACGTAGCACAGACTCACACGGAGCACAAACTTTCACACGGAGCACAAACTTTCACACGGAGCACAGACTTTCATACGGAGCACAGACTCACACGGAGCACAAACTTTCACATGGAGCACAAACTGTCACACGGAGCACAGACTCACACGGAGCACAAACTTTCACACGGAGCACAAACTTTCACACATAACACAGACTCACACAGAGCACAAACTTTCACACGGAGCAGAAACTTTCACACGGAGCAGAAACTTTCACACGGAGCACAGACTTTCACACGGAGCACAAACTTTCACACGGAGCACAGACTCACACGGAGCACAAACTTTCACACGGAGCACAAACTTTCACACGGAGCACAAATTCCGTAGCTCCAGCGACGACCACCATTGATCTCTGAAAAACTACACCCGTGAACAGAATGATGGAGTCGGAAAACTAACTCTCGACCGTCGTAGTACAAGGCACCGGAATCATAACAGTGGATCCCGTGAAACACATGTCCAGTCCACAACACGGATGCAGGTGAGTAACGTTGATATATATAAATATCCTTGTGGTGTTTTTCATGTAGTGTTTTTCGTGTAGTTGGTTCCATTTGTGTTTGTTGTTTCTGTGCTGACGTTAGCTTTGGCCCAACGTCTATTTTGTTACTTGTGGTTGTATTCTAGCAAATCTTACCGTCTACTTCTAGCTTTTTAATGATTCATTCATTGTAGTACAAGGTATCAGGCTTAACCACTACGCCATGAAGAGCGCAAGTAATTGTTTACAAGTACAACATACAAGCTGGAAGATGCGATGGCACAGTGCCTACAGCTTACCTGTAGACCCTGAGGTCATCGGATCCCCATCCGGGATGCTTTTTGTTTTGTTTTTTATAACTAACGTGGGCTCCCAAATCGACCCAGGTTAATATGGGTACTTCTTCTTCTGCTGCGTTCGTCCGGAATGTTGTTTTAGACGTAATTGCTTTGCGCCTGTTTACAGCAGGGCTGCGACTTTTTGCACATTTCGGTCGACACATCCGACTTCTTCAGGCATTTGTTGATCGGGTTACCTTCCCGGGTGTTTCGTAGGATGTTTGACTCTCACTGTTGTGATGTTATCCCCATACCAGCTGGCCCAATTAGGACAGGTGAAGACGTCCTGGTCAGCCCACAAGGGGAAGGTAGGGGCAGATCATGGGCATTCCCCGCCATCCAAGGTGGCTTCCATAATTGCAGAGCCAACACATATAAAATGGGTGCAAACCAGGAAACCTGGTCAAGAGAATCAATGCCGTCTTTCAAGTCAAGAAAGGAGATAACATAGACAAGTCCTTGTGGGAACCGTGAGCAGCGATACTTAAGGATGGCTAGTATATCTGAGGACTGGGCGAGTATGGGAATGCTCAATGTCTAGTGACATGGATAATTTATATAACGTAAATTATATGCACAAATGCATACATATATGAAGTTGAAAAGGAAAAGAAAGGATTGACCTCGGATGAAAGAATTTTAGATTTTAGTCCCTGAGGGTTGGTGAATTCCAACTTTATGATCAAGAATGGTGTGTTTGGTGAGCTTTCAAGTCAAAGTTTCAGCTCTTTCGGCCATGGATATGCAGGAGCCACCTGCAAGAGAGAACTCATATGTAGTTGTCAAAGATAGGTGGGGCCACTAAACAATGACAAAAGAAACATTATAAAGCCAGTTACGTTGCACTGTTTCGCCGAGCCAGCAGATGCGTTGGCGTAACGGTTCAGGCATTAAGCTGACAATGGCATGAACGCTGTCGGCCAGTTGTTCAATGTCAGTTCTCGTCGTTGGCTTCAGGAGGTAAAGACTGATCACTTATTCCTCCTATAAAGTTCTGATGGCCCTAACACTTCATATACGGTTCCTACTACCCAACTCTTTCGTTTTCTTTCGTCAAGTCTGTTGCTTAGCACATCCGATAACGACAATAGTTTGTTTCCCCTTTGCTTTCATTTTCTTGTTACTTCTCCCAGTATTCATACCAGGCATCAGAATTGTGTCTTTCGGATCCCTAGCCTTCGACTGTGCTCATTCTACTCATAAGGCAGAAGGTTGTATCTCTTTGTGGTCCCTTTCCTTTGGGTATCCCCAGTCAACATACAAGGCATCAGGTTTGTGTTCGCCGGGTTCCTATTAAAGACAGGGATTAATAATAATGGGGGAGAACCCAAACGCAGCTGCAGGAGATAGCAATAATAAGGAGGAGAACACATATACAGCTGCAGGAGACAGCAATAATGAGGGAGACCACAAACACAGCTGCATGAGACAGCAATAATAATGGGGAGAACACAGATGCAGCTGCGGGAGACAACAAAAGATAGAACGGAAAGAATGTTCTATAATAGGGAGAACACAGACACAGCTGCTGGAGACAGCAATAATAATGGGGAGAACACAGGCACAGCTGCAGGATACAACAAAAGATAGAACGGCTGGGCGTAAGTCGGGAGGGAGTCTGTGCCATAGTTTGAGATACAGGGCATGACAGGAAGAATGCAACCCCTACCAACACTCTGAGAACCGCCGAAATAAGTCTAAAGCAGACCTGGAGTTCACCGTGACCAATTCTGTAATGTAGGTTACGCATGCCTGGCCTCTTATATCATTATTTGCATTTTATGATCCGGAGCACTTAGTACGATGTCATAATTTATGCCTACTGGGTCCCGGCCCCTAAGTTATTGTCTAATATCATTTTTTTAGGCGGGCCCCATCTCTCGCAAGATTTTAGATTTAATATTTTACAATATAGTAGTAGTAGTAGTAGTAGTAGTAGTAGTAGTAGTAGTAGTAGTAGTAGTAGTAGTAGTAGTAGTAGTAGTAGTAGTAGTAGTAGTAGTAGTAGTAGTAGTAGTAGTAGTAGTAGTAGTAGTAGTAGTAGTAGTAGTAGTAGTAGTAGTAGTAGTAGTAGTAGTAGTAGTGATGGTGGTGGTGGTGGTGTTGGTTGTGGTGGTGGTGTTGGTAATAGTAATATTAGTTGTAGTAACAATACTAGTAGTAGTAGTAGTAGTAGTAGTAGTAGTAGTAGTAGTAGTAGTAGTAGTAGAGTAGTAGTAGTAGTAGTAGTAGTAGTAGTAGTAGTAGTAGTAGTAGTAGTAGTAGTAGTAGTAGTAGTAGTAGTAGTAGTAGTAGTAGTAGTAGTAGTAGTAGTAGTAGTAGTAGTAGTGATGGTGGTGGTGGTGTTGAATGTGGTGGTGGTGTTGGTAATAGTAATATTAGTTGTAGTAACAATACTAGTAGTAGTAGTAGTAGTAGTAGTAGTAGTAGTAGTAGTAGTAGTAGTAGTAGTAGTAGTAGTAGTAGTAGTAGTAGTAGTAGTAGTAGTAGTAGTAGTAGTAGTAGTAGTAGTAGTAGTAGTGATGGTGGTGGTGGTGGTGTTGGTTGTGGTGGTGGTGTTGGTAATAGTAATATTAGTTGTAGTAACAATACTAGCAGCAGCAGCAGCAGCAGCAGCAGCAGCAGCAGCAGCAGCAGCAGCAGCAGCTGCAGCAGCAGCAGCAGCAGCAGCAGCAGCAGCAGTAGTAGTAGTAGTAGCAGTAGTAGTAGTAGCAGTAGTAGTAGCAGTAGTAGTAGTAGTAGTAGCAGTAGTAGTAGTAGTAGTAGTAGTAGTAGTAGTAGTAGTAGTAGTAGTAGTAGTAGTAGTAGTAGTAGTAGTAGTAGTAGTAGTAGTAGTAGTAGTAGTAGTAGTAGTAGTAGTAGTAGTAGTAGTAGTGCTACAAGCAGTTGCAGTACTGCTGAATGCTAGAAGGATCGGCCCCGACTATGTAGGGTTGGTGATCATGTCTGCCTTCAGCCTTCTGTCTCGTCTATTGCCAATCGTTTTGATACTCTTGTTCCGTGGCATGCTGTCAGTGTATCTAGCGTCTCCCAATTAAGCACCCCCTGCCTCTTTCTCCTGCGTTTTTTTTTTCTGTTGCCACGATGTACCCCAGCTCCCCTCTTCAAAGATGTGCCCAAAGAATGTTAACTGTCTCCTTCTGATCTGTGTAAACATTGTTCTTTTTTGAGTTAAATTCTTTCAAGATAGCTTCAGGATGCTTTTTATCTGTCCACGTTGCTTTCATAATTCTTCTTTTGAAACCTGATCTCTACTTCTTTTTAGTTGCATATCCTTTACAGGACGTTTGCAGTAAACACAAGTATTTTTTGCTGCTGTTGACGCCTTGGCAAGTTCACGTTCAGTAGTTTGCCATAGCTTTATGAACGACAGGCACCCATAGCACTTCGTAAAAAACCAGCGCAACGCTGTCTGCTGCCAAATCGCGCGCAGCTGTGTTTCGAACACAGCTATACGGAATTGCGAACCGCATCAGTAACACCTTCACCACCAGACCGGCCTGATCTCCACAGTTTCCACATAATTAATATAAGCCGATTGTCCATAATTCCCTTCAGTACAGCAAGATTAACTTGATATAGCTGTTAAGAACTTTTTTTTTTCTCACCTTGACTGACGCAGACATAATGCATTGACTATTTTTCATCTTATGAAATGCTGCTTTTGTTAGGCTATTATACATTTACATTATTTAATACATCTTCCACCTAAGTATCCCATCACTTGAATCAGCTGACATTTAGCGTTGAGTTAGGAAACACTGCAGAAAACCTTTGGGTTGAGTGACTTCAAAGTGGCGTGGCGTTCCTTATTTCTACTGTCCCGCTTACCCATCGCTTGCACGGGATGCCGGTCGCTGTTCCTGTAGAACAGTGGTTCTCAACCGGTGGGGAATTCCCCCCCCCTCCCGGGGGGAATTTTAGGGTTTCAAGAGGGGGGGGGGGGAATTAAGATTATTTCAAGATCGCGTTAATACAAGAACCGATTACTTGATATTGTTTTTCCCTTCATACTGTACCTTTCTGTACGTCTCACCCTTCTAAAATTCAATTTATAAAGTAAGTAGACCCACAAATCATGCTTTATGTGGAAGTCTAGACTTGTTTTAGTATGTGCTATTAAATTTAGCTTCCATTATTACGTATCCTGTGTAGGGGCGGGGCGCGATATTTAGGTAGGAAATACGAAAGGGGAGAATGACGTTCTGAAAATATGGTGAAGGGGGGCACGGGCCCAAATTTTTAGGTAGAAAATACGAAACGGGGGGGGGGGGGGGAATGACGTTCTGAAAATATGGTGAAGGGGGGCACGGACCAAAAAAGGTTGAGAACCACTGCTGTAGAATCTAAAGAGAAATGTACTTCACGATGTACAACTACATGCAGGCCACAAATAGTGTCGCCTTATTCAATCAAGGGGATTAAGGTCGACAATTTCATATTTCGAAACATTTTAACAGAAGTTATTTCCCTCTAACCTGTAGTTTCTATCTAAAAAGTTGCATTAATTCGCTTAAATATATATATGAACGGATGGATGGATGGATGAATGGATGTACAGACAGGACAGATGGACAGGCGCGGCAGGCTGAGAGAGCGGGAGAGACAGACAGACAGACAGACAGACAGACAGACAGACAGACAGACAGACAGGCAGACAGAACGAACGAACTTTATTTTCAAAGCGTCACAAATTGGGCACGCAGGCCCGTCTTACATTCGGCCCTTCCAATCACTCATATTTCGTTCATCATTATGCCTATTACATTCACGTAGGGAAATAAAATTGTCAAATAAGTGTTGTAAACATAAACAATGCATATTAACGTGTTATGAGACAGGCAGACACACGTACACACGTAGATTCATAAACACACACACACACACACACACACACACACACACACACCTGCATACATACTTACATCATTTGCACAAACTCACATAACCCACTCCATAACACACAAGTACGTACTCCCTCGCATATATATATATATATATATATATATATATATATATATATATATATATATATATATATATATATATATATATATATATATATATATATATATATATATATATATATATATATATATATATATATATATATATATATATATATATATATATATATATATTAATTCACATATCCTTTACAGGACATCGCTGTCAACAGCAGCATCTTTCAGCTGCCTGTTGATTTCTTGGCAAGATTACGCTCAGTAGTTTGACATTGCTTTCTGAGCAGCCGGCTCAGTTATCCCGCAAGTCACCAGCGGGGGTAGAACCGCTTCCAGTTCTCGCCCGCTACGAGACTCTGCGTGATAAACGGGATTACGGAGAAAGTGGTGTAACCCCTCGGCCAGAGAGACCGTCATATATATATATACTCAATCAAAATCATAAACTCAATAAAAAAAGTTTACTTATGCACACACACACACACACACACACACACACACATACATACATACATACATACATTCATAAACATACATACACACATACACACACATACACACATGTACACACATATAAACCCACTCTCACACATCCCCATCCACCCACACACACACACACACTCCCACATCTAGACACATACACGATACCTCACATAATCACTGAAACTAATATGAACACACTCCCACACTTTACACACACACACACTCACACACACACACACACACACACACACACACATTGACGATTATCGTGAGCATCTTCGCAAAAATGGCAGAAATGGCAGTTGGGGGGGGGGGGGGATATGATACATATACATGTTATAATGTAAACAAAAAAGTGATGCAATTCAATAAGACAGACAGACAGACAGACAGACAGACAGACAGACAGACAGACAGACAGACAGACAGACAGACAGACAGACAGACAGACAGACAGACAGACAGACAGACAGACAGACAGACAGACAGACAGACAGACAGACAGACAGACAGACAGACAGACAGACAGACAGACAGACAGACAGACAGACAGACAGACAGACAGACAGACAGACGAACGGACGGACGGACGGACGCGCGGGCGGGCGGGCGGACGGACGGACGGACGGACGGACAGACAGACAGACGGACAGACGGACAGACGGACAGACAGACGGACAGACAGAGGCAGGCAGCAGAGAGACAGAGACAGACATATACATAGATATCAATAGATATATTCGCTTCATAGGCTATAGTAAAGCAGAATTAACAGAGTAAAATATAAGTAATTAATAAAAATAAAATCTTTACAGAGATACATTTTGGAGGCAAAGAATATTCGGCTTATTACAAATATAATTATAGAGAAACTAGCAAATATAAGTCCTAATTACGTTTAGTGGTCGACAACACAAGAGGATCCCGGGAGAGGGTGTGAACTATCCTCGGGTTCATCTAACGTATATACACAGAAAGCATTGTTCTAGATATTGAACCCTTTATTGGCACCTTGCCGTCTTGACAGACGATAGTTTATTACATTGTGCTTCAATAATCCCATACCATAGTTAAACGTCCAATGACAAAACTATAACCATCTCTGATATGCAGATGGAGCAGCACTAATGGAAGATGAACATACAAGGGCTGCCAAATCTGCAATATATGGGGAACATTAAAAGCTAATAATATAGTTTGGGACTTCCCGAAACTACAGTAATAATTTTTGGCTAAAACGAAAGAGAAAACAAGTTAGCCGCATGTCCTTAACAGAGCCACGCAATCAACCCTATAATTTTTTATTTGTTTTTACTGTGTGTGATTTTCTCGGCAATTTTACGTTCAGTATTTTGCCATTGCTTTCTGAACGTCCGACGCTTATACCATTGTGAAAATCAAAACAAGACGGCGTGTTTCCAAGTTCTCTGATTTTGAACCCGATATATCTCCCCCGATGTGTCTCCACCTTGCCGTGGTGGGGGAGCTTGCGTGTCCCATCGACCCCATGTGCTTGCCGATGGGTGAAAACTACATATCGGACGGCTCGTGGGATAGGGACCAGACTAAGAGAGACACAACCTGCTGCTCTGCAGGTAAGACTGAGGATAGCAGTCAAAATCAGGCAAACGATCCCTAAATCTCAGTTCGGGCATAACCTCTAATGCTCCCATCCGAGGTGTATGGCTGAACGTCTCTAAGCCATAAACTCTCGGAAGTGAGAGCCTGGCCGACACAAACCTACATCAAAATTGTGATGATGTGCTGAGAACGCTACATGCTCGGCGCAGATTCGTTCGATGGCTCTTAGCTGGGGGATATGAGGTATCCCCGGATGAAAGGGCCTGACAGTTACTCGCTCACAGACGCACGGAGGTAAGGTGCTGAGCCGGCAGCACATGTAGCCTACCTCGTGAGCGAGTACAAAAGGTGGAAAAACACCTCGGTCGCACGTCTCACAGACGTCCGATAGTCTGTAACCACACTCATGGAGTGAGTGTAGTCAAAGGTGGAAAATTGTCTCGTTGACACGAAATGGAACGCCTGTCTTGCGAATCCATTACGTGGCAGCCCGAAGCGAAAGCTTGCTGTGTGGAAGCCGAAACAAGAGTCTCGAAACCCGAGGAAGGCTAACCTCATTAAAAAATGCCCGCCGGAAGCCGGAAGTGTCGTCCTACGGGTGGCAAAACTAAAAATTGACACTACGCAATTACGTCCGAGTGAAATGTCTCGTCCGAATGTCTCTCGTGCTAGGAACAGCTCTGACTACCTAGTTTCCGAATGCCGCTCTTGTTCGGAACAGCTCTGACTAGGCAGTTTTCCGAATGTCTGTCGTGCCTGGAACAGCTCTGACGGGCGCAACGACAAGCACATGTCCGAAAACTCGCTGAGTGGATACCGTCTGCAAACCTGTCTGGTTTGTGCGGGAATGGCCCGGGGCAAACGAAATGACCAATATATTGAAGTGAGGATTTAAAGCAGCCATGAGCAGGACGTGACGATTCCCTCGGCTAGCCCAGAACCAGGGCGTTATGTGTCGGCCCTGCAACTATGGAAGCAACCTTGGATGGCGAAAAATGCTATGGACTGTCCCTGCCTTCCTTTGAGGGATGACCGTTGTCTTCGACCGTTCTAACTTGGCCAGCATAGTTGTAGATGGCACCACAAAAGTGAGAGTCTCCCAGGAATGCTACCTGGTCAAAAAAGCACGTGTTGGCCTACGGGTTTCGGCCCAAGGGCGCATAACAGACACACCGCAATCACATCTGAAAAAAACACTCCGGATGAACGAAAAGAAGAAGAAAGAAGAACCCGATATATGGAATTGTGAAACTTCGTTTGATGTCCCTAAGCCGCAGACGCCGGTAAAAAGGAAAGAAAATCCATCAATTAATGTCCATATAAATAATGAAACATTAAAACTCGCATAAAGATTGCAACAAAATTCCTACAATTAATGTCCGTATCAATAATGAAAGATTGAAACTCTAATAATGATTCCAACAATAAATGTCCATATCAATAGTGCAAGATTGAAACTCGTACAAAGATTCCAACAATTAATGTATATCAATAATGAAGGATTGAAACTCGTATAAAGATTCCAACAAATTTCTAACAATTAATGTCCTTATCAATAATGAAAGGATGAAACTCGAATAAAAATTTCAACAAATGTCCAACAATTAATGTCTATGAAAGATTGAAACTCGTATAAAGATTCCAACAATAAATGTTCTTATCAATAATGAAAGATTGGCACTCGTGTAAAGATTCCAACAAATTTCCAACAATTAATGTCCTTATCAATAATATAAGATTGAAACTCGTATAAAGATTTTAACAATAAATGCCATATCAATAATGGAAGATTGAAACTCGTATAAAGATTCTAACAATAAATGTCCTTATTAATAATAAAAGACTAAAACTCGTATAAATATTCTAACAATTAATGCCCATATCAATAATGAAAGATTGAAACTCGTATAAAAGTTCCAACAAAATTCCAACAGTTAATGTTCATGAAAGATTGAAACTCATATAAAGATTACAACAATTACCATAGCAATAATGAAATACTGAAACTCGTGTAATGGTTCCTACCAAATTCCAACAATTAATGTGCATAAAAGATTGAAACTCGCATAAAAATTCCAACAATAAATGTCCATATCAATAATGAAAGATTGAAACTCGTATAAAAATGCATGTACCTTGGCCAGTGAAGCCGCAGGGGCATAGTGGCTTGGCCTCTTGCCTGTCAAAATAGTGGTCAGGGTTCAATCCCCATCAGAGGTAGGATTATTTCTTCCGACCAGTGGACAAGCCATCAAGATATCCACCTCTCAGTCTTCTCTTGTTCTTTTCCTCTCAATCTTGCCAGTTATCACCAAGTTCTACAGTTTATTTCTTTTCATAACGTGCAGGGTTGACCTAACTTCATATACATAGGTACCAGTCAAATGTCTAGGAAGGAGAGGCGACGAGGAAGAGAACTTGGCACTCCACCTTGTATGTCTAACCTAGAATATGTGTAAGGTCAACTACTTCACACCCCAACGAACATGTGAATGTCTACTACTTCACACCCCAATGGCAGTATCTACTATATGACTTCCTTTGCCCACAACTTGGCCAGAAAATCAGAAAAGATTGCACACTCGATACAGAAATCAAGACAATAATCAAAATGAGATATTGCACTTTCCATAGCATGAGCCGCATACTACTTCCCAAATATCACATAAATTTGTAATGTAGTCTACACCAGATAAATCACCTGAACAGCCATTCAGAACACCTTAGCAACCAGTTAGATCACCTAAGCAACCAGTCAGATCATCTAAACAACAACTAATTAGATCAACCAAGCAACCAATAAGATCAACTTCGCCGCCAGTTAGATAACTATAACAGCCAGTTAGATCATCTAAGGCTCTAAGCAATCTGTTAGATCACCCAAGCAGCCAGTTAGATCACCTTAGCAACCAGTTAGATTACCTAAGCAACCACTCAGATCACCTAAGCAACAACTAATTAGATCACCTTAGCAACCAGTGAGATCACCCTAGAAACAACTAATTAAATCACATACTGTAACCAGTTAGACTACCTTAGCAACCAGTTAGATCACCTAAACAACCAGTTAGATCAACTCTGCAACCAGTTATACCACCTAAGCAACCAGTTAGATCGCCTAAGCAACAAATCAAGATAAGTATAATGCTTCCAATCTAACGTGGAAAGGGCCTTAGGTTCGTACCGGAATACGATCGGCGTTGCCAGTAGTGAGTTGTGCTCAATCTTCTTTAAAACTCCAAATCCCGAAACAACCAAATAAATCAATAATCAAAATGGCAAATTGCACTTTCCATATCATGAAAAGTATACTTCTTTCAAATATCACATAAATTCACCTAAACGACCAGTTAGATCACCTTAGCAACCAGTCAGATCACTTTAGCAACCAGTTAGATCACCTTACCAACCGGTTGGATAACTTTAGCAACAAGCCAGATAGCCTACACAACTAGTCAGACCACCTAAACAACCAGTTAGATCACCTTAGCAACCAGTTAGATCACCTTACCAACCGGTTCGATAACTTTAGCAACCAGTCAGATAGTCTAAACAACCCGTCAGACCACCCACACAACCAGTTAGATCACCTTACCCACCGGTTACTTTAGGAACCCGTCAGATAGTCTAAATAACTTGTCAGACCACACAAACAACCAGTTATATCAGGCTAGCGCGCTAGCGAAGTTGATAGTGAAATACGCCGGTAATGTCATAAGGACGGTAGGTCGCAGGTTCGATGCATGGGCTCGTCTCTTGCCAAAGTGATGGAAAGATTGCCCACTTAATCCTCCTGCTCTTAAGACTACAACATGTGATTGCGCCAACACACAACAGACTAATATCACGAAACCGCTTCTGTACACACACACACACACGCACACGCACACACACTCACACACACATACACACACACACACAACCAGCTAGATCAATTAAGCAACCACTTAGATCAGTTTTGAAGTTTCCCAGCAGCGTTTTTCTGCGCTCTCATTTCCCCCCATTAGCTTCTGTCGCCTGCTCTTCCGTTTGACGTTAGAGTGGCGGGCATTATTGTTTGGGAATCATCGATCTAGATAAAGTAAACGTAGATATCAAGACAATACAAACAGTAACATATGGTTCTGTCACCGGCAAGATTAACACACAAACAAATGTAACCGCTTTTGTTGTCATTTTACCGTGTTCGGGAGAAATGTTTTCAAATAGTAGTTCAATACGGCGGTGATGGTGCGTCAGTCATAAATTAGTTTAGTTTAGTTTAGTCGTTGGATCAACATCACGGCACACGGTGTAACCCATAAGTGCTCCGTTTCCCTCCTAATTCAAACCTTCTTCTTCTGCTGCGTTCATCCGGAGTTTTTTTTTCGGACGTGATTGCGTTGTGCCTGTTTACAGCAGAGCTGCGTTCTGGAGAACTCAGCTCAATGCACGAACTCCGTAGCATCGGCGAGGATCCTGAAATACTTTGGGTAGATTTTAAATTAACTAGAAGAGAAACAGAAGGAATTGTTTATGATGAGTTGAGAAATCGACGAGGATGGGTGGGGAGGGTGGCGTTTTAAAGTCTTTCAACTGTACGGGGATTCTTGAAGACTGATTAAATCTCTCTTCCACCCACATCGGTTTATGTTTCGCTACTCGATTTGCTAATTGTCTTTCCGTTCTACCTATGTAAGTTGTTTGGGACTCACAATGAAATTGATAAATGCAGTATGATTTAGTGTACTGAGACAATAGTTGTTTTACATTTGGGGTAGGTTTTGGAGTGGTTGTATATCTGATCATTGGTTCAGCAGCAAATAACGTTTGGTTTACAGCTGTTTTAAGTGATTCGGTGAGAAACCAAAAGTAGGTTTGGATCAAATATTGTACACAGTCAAATGAACAAGTATTATAATGTACATTTCCATTCACTGGGCATTGAAATTATGGAAGATACCACGAAACAAAACAAATAACACGATGACCCTAGTATGGCGATATACCGTCCTTATACCCATGTGGGGTGGGGGGTCATAATTGGCGGTATATTATCCTTCGGCAGTAAATTATTTAAGTCGATCGTGTATTCGTTTCATTACATCGTCCCTTTGAAAGGTCAGTTAATAAACTATGGCCATAATATTAAACCAAAAGAGAAAGCGTTACGTATACTGTATTCAACGAACAATAAAAGATTGCTCAAACATGGTGAGGCTTTAGCAATTAGAAGGTTTCAGTCGGTTTTGTGCAAACAGAAAAAGTTGGTGTTAAATTTGAAATTACCGTTGTGATAGCAAATTCATCGCATTCGAACAATACCTGTGATTATGTGTTTTAAGTGTTTCGGTTAAAGTATTGTTCATTTATTCACTTCATTGATACATAACTCTGTAGTGTGCACATGACGAGATGCAGCGATATATGCCAGGCAATAAATCGTGAAACGTATTGTTTGTGGCTTCTGTGTTAAATTCACTAGGTAGTTAAGAAGGAAGAGATGCTAATTACGCTAATATACAGTGAAAGTGGCGGAAATTATACATATAAACAAGAATGTTATTAACTGAACTGGGTAGTTGGTTGGTTGGTTGGTTGGTTGGTTGGTTGGTTGGTTGGTTGGTTGGTTGGTTGGTTGGTTGGTTGGTTGGCTGGTCGGTTAGCTGGTTGCTGGGCTGGTAAATAATACTTTATAAGACAGAATATGAACTCTTTATATTGATACAATGATGTTCAGATTATCCAAACCCGGAAACGGCTTTCGTCTAATGAAGTTGGGACTAGTGTAAAACATTTCTCCCGATCCGATACAAAGTGCCATCTTTGAGGGCACTGTACTACAGAGCTCCCCTCCCCTCTCTACGTTCAGAAACGCGCGGGATGTGCAAAACTGGTTGTTGTTTTTTTTTGGTATTTTGCGCTCGCTTGTTTTGATCTCAAGCATAGTCCATACACGGTATTTCTAGTAGTGCTGGACTGAGTTTTTGCGTGTGGATTAGCTTTCCTTATTAGCAGTGTCCCTCGCCATCAGACGAATCGACTCCGACTTCAGAGGTTCTTGTAATTTACGTCGCCAAGTCAAGGACAAAAGTCAGCATTTTAGTCCAACTGTCCGGCGTAGGGTTAAACCCTTTACCTCGGCATCAGCACATCGGATGTTTAAGAACACGCGTTCTTATCCATTCGGCCATGCTGACCTACCTTTACTGGGCATGTTAATGGCTGTGTTTTTGAGTCTCCGCTGCATGTCAACATGTCTTTTTGTTTTGTTCAGTGTTGTCGTATCCTGGTACTGCCAATGCCTTTCTGATTCATTGTTAGTAAACACCGCCTCTTGGTAACATGTGTATAGTTATATATTCCATGTTTACAAATGTGTGTTTCGTGCTCTATATGTGAAATATGTACGCCTTTTCTGAAACAAGACATGGAAATTCACAGGTATTGATCAGCGCTCACAGAGATAGAGGGAAAAAGTAGAGACTGGAGAACATACTCCATAATATTAACATTTACAGCTATAGTGAGCACACCAGGATTCGAATCAACTGCCTCTAAATGACGACAACACCTTGCTGAAGCAGAAAGTATACTTCGCTGTACGAATTAATAGACTCTAACGCGCGGCCAACTAGACATGCCTATACCCTTAACATGACTGTCTAGTTGGCCGTGAGCCGAAGGACAACTAGACTTCATTAACAGTTAGTTGCATATCCTTTACATGACGGCGGGGGGGGGGGGGGGGGCGTGAGCCGAAGGACAACTAGACTTCATTACAAGTTAGTTGCACATCCTTTACATGACGGCTGGGTGGGGGAGAGAAAAAACACAGGGGGGGGGGTGTTTGTGATTTATTTGGTACGTTCAGTTGTGTGTCATTGCTTTCGAAACGACCAGCACACATACCATTGTATTAAAACCAATGAAAGGCGGTCTGCTGCCAAATCGCCCGCTGCTATGTTGCAAACGCGGAATGCGGGATTACGAATCCTGTCCATAACACCTTCGCCACAGATTCGGTTGTTTTAGACTATTCCAATTCCAACTCCAATTTTTAAAACAAAAATTCCAAATTCGGCCTCGTTCAACCTGCCTCTTCAGCTGTGGTTATTGTTGAGGTCCGTGGCTTTTGTGGGTTTATTCACCCTAATTCTTGTCTTGTGCTCGCTTACGAGTGAGTCCTTTATCGGACTGGTTATGTAAGTGTTTGTGTCTGTGACGTCAGCTGGGGTTTGGTCGGCAGCTGTCCTGTGTTCCCGTCTCTGGTGGTTTCTTTTGTTGGTGAAGGCTCCTGGCTCGTCTGGCTTGACTGGTTGTAGTCCTTAAAAGGACTTTTTATCTGGTCTTTTACCTCCTTTTTTGTGTATTTTCTGTAGCAGCTTTTCGATGTTTTCATTTTCCTCTTTGCGCCCTTTTTCACTTTCGATTTTGAGTTTCTGTTGCTTTCGGATTCTTCCTCTGCCGTCAGTCATGGGATCATCTCTCCGTCTTCTATATAGTACTCGTAGCCGGGTCCGTTCACAGGTTCAGAGTATACCTCTGGGTAATCTACCGGTCTCCTGAGTTTCTTGGGTTTTTTTTTTTCTTTTTCGTCCCAGCGCCTTTTGTATTCCTGGTGCCTTCATTCCTCCAGTCTAGTAGCTCCTCCAAGATAGGTTCCCGGGGCCTCTCCGTGCCATCATCAGGGTGCTCATCTCGGTTTTCTTCGGATGTCTGGCGGGATATTGGTTTCCTTTTGTCGGTCGTGGCTGGGCTGCTGGCTTTAGCTTGCGGTTCAGGCTCGATCTCTTGGATTTCATCTAGCGGTTTCTCTGTGATTTCTTGTACGGCTTCTGTTGTCTTGTTTCGGAAAAGTTCCGTTTCAGCTTTCTGTAGTTATCGCTTTGATTTAACGGTTTGTAGGATTTCTTCGTTCTCCTTCTTTATCAGCCATATGTTCAACTTCTTGCTTGATGTTTTGCTGGATCTCCTTCATCTCCACCAGTAGTTTTTCGTTGTCGCTGGTCGGAGTCGGCGTCAGCAGTGCCTTGAGTTGTTTTTTTTTTTCCAACTAGTCTATTTGTTTTTGCAGTTGATCTCTTTTGCAGTTGATCTCTTTTGCAGTTGATCTCTTTTGCAGTTGATCTCTTTCAGATTGTGCTATACCCGTAGCTGTCACGCACCTCCGCATTGTTTCGTTGTATGGTGTCTTTGTGTTGATGGCGAGCTTTAATACGTCTCTGTGTCGTTGCAGGTACGGACAGCCCAAGTATCTTGCTCCATGCTTGCCCGGGCAGATGGCGCACTTTCTTTTGTTGTTGGGTGCTCGAAAATCCGTGTCCAGCTTGGCCAGCGAACAATCCTTGAAGGCGTGGTGATCGGCGCAGTACCAGCAGATTTCCGTCTTACTGCGACATGCTGCTCTGCTGTGGCCGGCCCTCTGAACATTGATTGACTCTTGGGATGAATCTCTCTGGCTGCTGCATTCTCTTGTTGATTGATACTGTGATCGCCATCTCGCTGCCTTCTGTCGTCACCACTGCCAAGGTTGTAGGTATCTTGGAGTAGGTGAGGAGCTGCTCTGCCTTCAAGAATCGGATGTGAAGATTCTCTTCTCGAAGCTGCTTCAGGATTTCTTCGTCTGATAGCTCCACTTGTATACGATTGACAACCCACTTGCTTGTCGGTGAGTCGGTCTTTCCGGCTCTGGTGTCTTTCTCCTCCCTCTGCTTCTCAGTAGGTCTGGCTCTTGTCTGTGGTGGGCTGTCGATCTTCTCCCTCGTGGTAGCTTCACTAGGAGCTGTACTTTCAGGTTCTTTGATGCAGCTAGCAGGCATGTTCTCCACGTTCATCTTCTTCCCGATCTTGTCGGCCACCACGCCGCATATCTTGGATGTTGCGTGTTTCTTGTTGTTTGACTTCCCTTGTGACATTTCCCCCCGTATCAGGCTTCTTGGTTGGTTAAGGCGACTTGTCTTGTTAGCGCTCGCAGTTGCGAATGTTTTAGACTTCATTACAGCGTGGATTTATGGCTAATGCTACAATAGAGACTAATGGACCCATGAGAACTGACAAAACCAAATGGTGTCAGAGGAGAAACACGTTTCAGAAACTGCGAAACTAGAGATTAATTCACGGGCTTTAAATGGGTTTATAGACAAGAGGCGGGATGTCATTGCACAAGGTTTAATCCTATGTTTAGTCTCTTTCTGCAGAACGGCCTGCCACTGTATGCTCGCAGAGAGCACGAACTCGGTAGCTCCAGCGACGATTCCCAGCTGTCTCCGAAAACGTGCTCGTGGGCTGGCCGAATGAGTCCGAAAACGAACCCAGGACTTTCGGAAAGCGAGGCAAGTGGTTTGACCACTATCCCACGGAGACCCCTGATAGGTTAATTAACTAATGAAAATTTATACAAGTAAGGGGTGAAGAGGCAGTATAATAAATTTGTAGAACTAGAGAATTCCAATGTTTTGCATATCCTTTACAGGACATCGCTGTCAACATCAGCATCTTTCAGTTGATTGTTGATTTCTTGGCAAGATTACGCTCAGTAGTTTGCTGTTGCTTTCTGAGCGGCCGGCTCACATACCCCGTAAGTTACCGATGCGTTTCGAACCACTGCTGATTCTCACCGTCGTCACGTTACTTACGAGAGTATACGAGATTACGGAGAAAAGTTGCTAACCTCTAGGCCAGGAAGCCGGCACGAACTAGAGAATAGATGATCATAAAAACTGGTATACTGTTACATTACGGAAATGGACTATCATTACAACCCGTAACACAAGACCTGATGTGATGCAGTAAAAGGGTCATAAAAGTAGAACGGATACGCTAATTGCATAACTAGAGACAAATCGATTCAGGAACACTGATATAATGAAGTGGTGAATGAGAAGCAACAAAAAGACGAAACTCTTCAACTAGGCAACATCTGACTAATGATCACTGATATAATGAAGTGGTGAATGAGAAGCAACAAAAAGACGAAACTCTTCAACTAGACAAGAATTAACTAATGAACACTGATACAATGCAGTGGTGAATGAGAAGCAACAAAAAGCCGAAACTCTTCAACTAGGCAACATCTGACTTATGATCACTGATATAATGAAGTGGTGAATGAGACGCAACAAAAAGCCGAAACTCTTCAACTAGGCAAGAATTAACTAATGAACACTGATGATCGCAGGAAGGTATTGTAAAAATAACAGACAAACAACTGATGAAAACTGCTATAACGAAAGGAGAAAAGTGAGGAAAACGACATGAACACACTGCGACGAATGTCTTACCTTCATGCTCTAGTAACACGATACCAAATACCGGTGCAAAGATCGAAGGCGACACCAGGTGTGCATGTGCAGTCGAGAGTGTGCGGGGCCCAGCCGCTACTGCGGTTATTATAAGTGTGTGGGAATATCAATGTTATCGACAAACGCATAAAATTGCGAGGCTAAGTTGTAACGACTTTACCGTGTGTATTGCTGAACAATAAAATACGTATACATTGTCAGCAATATTGCTAGTCAGTTTTCATAAATATTTGTTAATATGTTATCATCATTATAATGTACCCTGACAATTGGCGTAGGCGTTTATGTCTGGATCATCTGATAGTGATATTCCTCCATATCATAGTATCAGCCCATCCTGCACCCTTTCTTTCGGTCTGCCTCTGCTTCTTTTCCCACTGACCTTTCCAGTTGTTACGATGTTTTCCAATACCTCTCCTCTCATTATTTGACCAGAGAACGCCGTCCGTTTTTTTTCTCTCTTTCTTATAGTTGTAATGTTCTCCTCCCATTGCTTGTTTCTAGGCAATCGTTGTTAATTACTATGACAGTCTATGACAGTATTTATAACGTCCGTTTTATGAATAACATCTCTGTTGCTTCCAAGCTCTTGCTAATCTGTTCATTCGCTTTCCATGATTCACTCCCAAAAGCAAAACGGGTTCTATAGAACATGTCACTGGACAGCACAAATTAGAAGTTTTGACATTTTGAGGAAGGCTATGACGCAAATCGGTCTCTGTGGCTAAGGGCTTGCGAACGCGGTTTGTGAGCCCGTATACCCGGGTTCGAAACACAGCGGTGCTGGTTTCTTCGAAAACGGTATAGGAGCCGGTCGTTCAGAAAGCAATGGCAAACTACTGAACGTAAAATCTGTCCAGGAATCACGAACAGCGAAAATGCTGGGGTTGACTGCTACGTCCCGTGAAGGACATGCAACTTAAAAATGACGCAAAGACAACTTATCACTAACATCAGGAAAAGGCAGTCATCATTTTTTTTTTTTTTGTGGCCACGTTTTTTTTGTGGCCACGTTTTTTTGTGGCCACGTTATGTGGCCACGTTATGAGGCCACGTTTATTATGATTCGCTTAAAGACTGATCATCGCAAGACAAGGACAGAGACATTAAAATTAGGAACATGGAACGTTAGGACGTTAAACAACGACGGAAAATTAGAGAACATAACACAAGAAATTCAAAGAGAAAAAATTAATATATTAGGTATGTGCGAAACGAGATGGACAGGAGCAGGCATCAAGATACATAAAGATTTTAAGATTATTTATTCTGGAGGTGAGGATCGGCATGGGGGAGTGGCAATAGTTTTGGACCGGAAAACATCAACGTCTGTTCAGGGATATTGGGCCGTGTCGGACAGAGTATTACTAGTTAAATTGAGTGGCAGACCTTTTAACATAAATGTTATTCAAGTATATGCCCCAACAGGAGAGTCCAGTGAAGATAGTGTAGAGGAATTTTATAATGACATAGAGTCTGCCTTAAAGAAATGTAAAAATTCAGAAATAAACATTATAATAGGGGACTTCAATGCAAAAGTAGGAAATCAAGGGGATAGATACACAGTAGGAAACTATGGTTTAGGAGAGAGAAATGAAAGAGGATACAGACTAGTAGAGTGGGCAAAAGAACAGGAAATGATTGTAGGAAACACCTGGTTCAAGCAACACCCTAGAAGATTATGGACCTGGAGGAGTCCTGATAGCAGGATTAGAAACCAGATTGACTACATTCTCATTAGCAGAAGATTTAGAAACGCCCTAACAGTAGCAAAAACAGTTCCCAGTGCTGACTGTTATAGTGACCACAGATTACTCACAGGAACATTGAGGATAAAGTTGAAGAAAGTCAAGTATACAATAGGGAACACTAAATATGATTTGTGTACATTGAGTAATGACAAGGAAATACAAAACAAATTCAACATAGAAGTACAGAACAGATTTGAAATATTGTCTGATCTAGAGATCCTATTCCAGGATGTGGATGATCAATGGGAATTGTTAAAGAATTCAATCAATATGGCTGCAGAAACAACTATTCCAAAATTAAAGAAGGTGGGTCGTAAGAAATGGATGACTGAGGAAATTTTACACTTAATGGAAACAAGAAGACTCAACAAAAATAATCCTGCCAAATATGAAGAAATTCACAGACAAGTCAGAATATTATGTAGGAAGGCAAAAGAATCATGGCTTGAGGAAAAGTGCTTAGAAATTGAAAAACAACACAACAGTCAAAATACCAAATTAGTGCACAAAAGGATTCAGGAACTTACTAATAAAAGAACAAGTACATCAACAGGCTGTCTAAGAACTAAAGATGGCAAAATCATAATAGAAAAAGATCAGATTCTACATGTATGGACAGATTATGTGAAAGACCTGTATAATGATAACAGAGAGGAACAGTATGCTATTAGATTTAATAATGAAGGACCAGCAATTTTAAAGATGGAGGTTCAAAATGTTCTTAAGCATATGAAAGCTGGCAAGGCCCCCGGTGCTTTAGAAGAATTTGGACTAGAGCAAGTCACTAGACTGCTGAACACATTATATGATACTGGAGATATACCTTCTGAATTATGTAATTCTGTATTTATTGCAATCCCAAAGAAATCAGGAACCTTAGAATGTGATCAACATAGAACAATTAGTATAATGAGTCACATCACAAAGATTTTGTTACGAATTATCATGCAAAGAGTGAGGAAGAAAATACAACCTGAAATAGGGGAAGAACAATGTGGTTTTGTAGAAGGAAAGGGTACAGTAAATGCTGTGTATATGCTGCGAACAGTTATTGAACGTGCTTTAGAAGTAAACAAGGATATACATCTTTGCTTTATTGACTACACAAAGGCTTTTGATAGAGTAAGACATGTCAACATTGTGGATATGCTTGCAGATCTACAAATTGATGGAAAAGACATTAGACTTATAAAAAACATATATTGGAAACAACAAGCTGCCATAAGAATTGATAATGAAGTAGGACAATACCAACCTATTAAGAGAGGTGTTAGACAGGGATGTGTAATGTCTCCAGATCTTTTTTCCTTATACAGTGAAAATATTTTCAGAAATGTAGAAGACATATTGGAATCAGCATTGGAGGACGAAACATAAATAACATTAGATATGCAGATGATACAGTATTGATTGCAGACAATGCACAGGATCTGCAACAATTAGTAGACGCTGTGGTTGTACACAGTGAGCAGCTGGGGTTGGAATTAAATTGTAGGAAGACACAGGTTATGGTCGTCACTAGGAAGAACGAAGTACCACAATGTAATATACAAGTAAATGGTAATATTCTTCAACAAGTGAATCGGTTCAATTATCTCGGAACAGTCATAACATCTGATGGCAGATGCCTTGAAGAGATTAGAACAAGAATCGCCATTGCGAAAGTAGCCTTTAGCAAGATGAAAAACATTCTGACCAATAAATTGATGTCAATTGAAACGAGAAAAAGAGTGTTGAGGGGATACATAGAGCCTGTTCTTTTGTATGGATGTGAAACTTGGACAATGTGCAGTCAAGCTGAAAAACATCTGATGGCTGCAGAAATGTGGTTTCTGAGGAAAATGCAAAGAATACCATGGACAGATAGAAAAACCAATGACCAAGTACTACAAGAGACAAATGAAAATCGTAGATTGATTAGAGAAATTAGACGTAGACAGTCAAAATTTTTTGGACATGTTATGAGAAGAAATGGACTGGAGAACTTGGTGACAGCTGGCAAGATCGAGGGGAACAGACCAAGAGGAAGACCGAGAGGAAAATACCTGGATGGCTTGGCCACATGGCATGGACGAGACAGGAACACTGAGCTGATCCACGACTCTGGTGATCGAGTGAAATGGCGAATCATGACCGCCCACGCTTTCCGGCATGGCACATGATTGATTGA
Organism: Cepaea hortensis; assembly: GCA_963921405.1. Classification (NCBI taxonomy): domain Eukaryota; kingdom Metazoa; phylum Mollusca; class Gastropoda; order Stylommatophora; family Helicidae; genus Cepaea; species Cepaea hortensis. The sequence goes on along the minus strand of OY992880.1, from coordinate 133,420,078 downwards.
TTGTTATGAGAAGACCAAAACAAAACAAAAAAACTGGAACATGTGACACCCGGAAAGATTTGCGGAATGAAACAAGAGGCAGGCAGCGCAAGGAAATTCTTGACAGTCTTGTGTCATGGCACCGAAGGTAGTTAACACATGAACTGATCCATTCCACAGGAATTTGTGGAGATGAATGATCGTTCCTGTTAGCCAGCAGGGCACTTGATGATGATACAATTTCAGTACTTTTTCTTACATTCATTGACAGTCACTTATTGCATGCGATACTGTTCATTTTCTGAAGTGTTGCTTCTCCTTGACCTATTCTGCTCTTATATTGTTCTGATGTAAGTATGTATGCAGGTATGTATATGTGTGTTTATGCATGTGTGCGTGTGCGCGCGCGCGCCTGACTGTTTTATAACATGGCAATATGCATTGTTAATGTTTGACTTATATTACTATATTTGACAATATGTTTAATGTAAATGAAACATGCAAACTAGTTAATTGATGTACGAAAGATGAGTGATTGGAATGGCCGAATGTGAAACGAGCCAGCGTGCTCAATTTGTGACCCTTTAAAAATAAAGCTCGTTCGTTCTTGTTAACGCTACAGATGTTTCGTAATGTGGTGGTAACGCATGAGTGTACAGTCGTGGATGTCTTAATTTCTGATTCCCTCTATTCACAACTGATCTTATAGGAAACGGGGTTTGGGGGGGGGGGGTATCAAGACAGGACGCGTAGGTGTGTAACTATATGCGTTTGTATTTGAGTGTGTGTCTTAATTTGTGTGTGAGAGTGTTTATGTGAGTCTGTCTATCTATGACCAATAAACAAGAATATAAATGATCGTTTTACAGTATATACCTGACGATAAAACAGACTTAAATGTTAAGGGCAACTATATCGACATCATTGCACTGGGTTCTATCCCACGTGGTGCGGTCTTCTTTCCGTAGAGCGTCCTGCCAAAAGAGGTGGACAAAGCACGAACTCCATAGTTTCAGCGACGAACACTAACTCATCATCATGTGCCATGCCGATAAGCTTTGGCGGTCAGGTTTCGCCATCTCATCACCAGAGTCGTGGATCAGCTCCGTGTTCTTGTCTCGATCATACCAGGTGGCTACGCCATCCAGGTATTTACTTCTCTGCCTTCCCCTTGTTCTCTCTCTTCCCCTCGATCTTGCCGATCATCAAGTTCTCCCATTTATTTCTTCTCATAACGTGACCCAAACATGTTGACTGTCTAAGTCTAATTTCTCAGCTCATTTTATGATTTTCATGTGTTTCTTGTAGGACTTGGTCATTGGTTTTTCTGTCTGCCGATGGTATGCTTTGCATTTTCCTCAGGAACCACATTTCCACAGCCATCAGATGCTTTTCAGCTTGTTTGCTCATTGTCCAAGTTTCACATCCATACAAAAGAACAGGCTCTATGTAGCACCTCAACATTCTTTCTCTCGTTGCAAATGGCATCTTTTTAGTGGTCAGTATGTTTTCCATCTTGCAAAAGGCTACCTTTGCAATGGCGATTCTTGTTCTAATCTCTTCAAGGCATTTCCAATCAGATGTTATGACTGTTCCAATATAATTGTACCGATTCACTTGTTGAAGAATACTCCCATTTACCTGTATATTACATTGTGGTATTTCATTCTTCCCAGTGATGACCATAATCTGTGTATTCTTACAATTCAATTCTAACCCACGTTGTTCACTGTGTGCATCGACCGCATCTGCTAAATGTTGCAGGTCCTGCTCATTGTCTGCAATCAATACTGTATCATCCGCATATCTAATGATATTGATGTTTCATCCTCCACTGGTGATTCCTTTCATATCTTCTACATTTCTGAAAATATGTTCACTGTACGGGGGGAAAAAGATCTGGAGACATTACATCCACTGATCTCCGACAAAATTCCTGAACTGAGCGATGGACTCCGAAAGCAAACCCACGACATTGCGGCGTAGGACAGGTGGTTTGTCTCCTTCGCCACCGATAGCTCAAGATGCAAGACAGCTCCTAAAGCAAAAGGATTTGGTGTGAAATGTTAGGCAATCACTTTATTCCGGTCACGACAAATGACGTGAGGAAGCCAGTTTCCTTTCTCAACACTTTTTCTTCCCACACAAGCCCTATAACATTCTGAAAACTAACTGGTACAGATTAGTATAAAGCTGGGTAGATTCCAGAGTTGCAGTGGTGGGAAAAGCCATCCTGGCCCTGCTAGGAATTTAAACCGGACCATTGTTCGGTCGAAAAACACCAGGCACTACACCACCACATATCCATCGTAAAGTATTAGCTATTCTTAAGTAGCGAAATGGCTCAACTGTTACGATTTCCGCTTCAAGCTCATGCAGACCTGCTGCGATTCGTGCTGTAAAATGTGTGAACGCTCACCAATAATTTACTTCTGATGATGATACTAAAATGCAGAAGATCAAATGATTCGGCCTTCTCGTTAGAATGCAACACCATCTACTACCAGCAATGGCGATACACCAAAGATCTTATACTGGGGCGAAACAACGTCCGAGAAGAAAATGGACTGACGACATAAAAAAAAAAAAAACATTGTACAATCACTCGGAATGACACTATCCTATGCTGCAAACCGGGCGCTGTATTGTCAACTATTCCTCCCCCACGACGATTGAAGGCGAAAGTGGAAGATGATAATGATGATGATGGTGTAGTATATCGAAAGTCTAGTCTTCTCAGACAATGACGACATAATCAGAGGACCCGTGCGCACGTTCAAAATCGGTTGGATATAAAAAAAACCAGGTCGACTAGCGGCTGCCATGTTACATTGGTTTATTAGATGCCTACAAACAGAAGACAGGAGGTATGATTCTGGTGCTCGAAAATATGCATTCTCGCCAATACCATCAAGTTCGTGCGCTGTGCTGTGATTCTCCTTGTGTGACCTGTGACCGGGAACTGGCGCTCTTATGAAGATATCCGTGAAATTAAATGATCCTTAACTGATTCAGTGCCCAAGGATAGGGAACGAAAGAAGAAGAAGAAATCCCCAAGGATAATATATCGCGAAATGTGACCTCCCATTTGGACTAAAGGACAATATATCGCAATTCTAGGGTGATTGTCTTAATTTGTTTAGTTTCGTTGTTAAGTTAGTTGCATATCTTTTACAGGATGTCGCAGTCAACCCCAGCATTTTTTTTTTTTGGTGGCTATTTGTGATTTCTTGGCAAATTTACGTTCAGTAGTTTGCCAGTGATTTCCGAACGACTTGCACTCATACCATTTTTGCCCAAACCAACGAAAGGCGGTCTTGTTTCGTGGTATCTCCCGCAATTTCAATGCTAAGTTAATGGAAACTGACATGATCATACTTGTTCATATAATTGCGCACCATAATTGTGGCAAACCTACCTTTTGTTTGGCACTCAATTGGTGAAGTAAAAACTCAACCAAGCAATTCGTCAACAGGTGTGAATAGCTCAGATGTGAATATTCAACACAAGGAATGGCCCATCTATCACGTAGTGGTGTGCACAAATTCTATTTGTGACCGACTATCATTAAAGTTGTGAGTCTACAATTTACTCTTTAATTGGGTCGTAATTTTTTTTTTTCACTTGTTATTTTAATCGTATAGACCCATACGCTTAGTCATAAGTATTTGCGCTAGAAACTAAATTTTAGTTCCGGCAGTGGAAGGAAACATATTAACAGCAATCATTCCTAAACAGATATAAGAGATCAAAGACTTTCTGCTCACAGCCAGAAGGAAAGATGCCAAATCTGTCCAGATCAAGAAAAACAAGGACAATGTCAAGTCCAAGGTGCGATGCAACAGATACTTGTACAAACTGTTGATCCAAGACAGAGACAAGGCCGAGCAGCTGAGACAGTCACAGTCAAAGAACTTCAATGAAGTTAATAAATGAAGAAATTATGTATGTGTGTGTGGGGTGGGGGAAGGGGGGGGGGACTAAAAATGGGTGCGCCATGAACTGCCAGTACAGTTTATAAGGAACATTTCATGCAAGAAGATCGCAAGCGACCACAGGGATGGACCAAGTGACAGACAGTCAGACAGACACGCAAGCAAGCGGGCAGGCAGATAGACATATAGATAGATAGACGTCCCTCTTCACTTATTCAAGAATGAGTAGTGTGTAAATTACATGGGAGACGGCCGAAAAGTACAAGACATTAATTATGCTTTACACGTCGTCATTCACAATTTTTTTTTAAATATAACAATTAAAACAAAAAAACTTATAGACGCCATGTAGCGAAATAGGTCAAGAGAACACGCTTGAGGGATAAATACAATGCATAGATCAAGAGTGGGGGAAATAACAGAGGATGCAAAGGAAACACGTTGTGGCAGTCTAAATGGAGGGGTTGAATGAATGAAAGGGGCTGTAACAGAGATAAGAATGGGGGTACTTGAATTAAATAAAGTATACAGTAGTTATATTGATGTCTTTATGTGTCTCTTTGGTGGGACACGATAGTAAGTGGGTCACACAAATTAGCAGTAGTGAAAGGAAATGTGTTTTTAAGCTAAAGAAGACGTAAGACAGACAGACAGACAGACAGACAGACAGACAGACAGACAGACAGGCAGGCAGGCAGGCAGGCAGGCAGGCAGACGCACAGAAAGAAAGAAAGCAAGAAAGAAAGAAAGAAAGAAAGAAAGAAAGAAAGAAAGAAAGAAAGAAAGAAAGAAAGAAAGAAAGAAAGAAAGATTACCATGTAAAACATTACGAAGGAGGAAGGGAGATTTAGCCCAAGAGCCATATCCATGCACCAACAGAGCCTTGTGTGCCTGTGCGTGCTGTGTCCATGCACCAACAGAGCCTTGTGTGCATGTGCGTGCTGTGTCCATGCACCAACAGAGCCCTGTGTGCCTGAGCGTGCTGTGTCCATGCACCAACAGAGCCTTGTGTGCCTGTGCGTGCTGTGTCCATGCACCAACAGAGCCTTGTGTGCCTGTGCGTGCTGTGTCCATGCACCAACAGAACCTTGTGTGCCTGTGCGTGCTGTGTCCATGCACCAACAGAGCCTTGTGTGCCTGTGCGTGCTGTGTCCATGCACCAACAGAGCCTTGTGTGCCTGTGCGTGCTGTGTCCATGCACCAACAGAGCCCTGTGCGTGCTGTGTCCATGCACCAACAGAGCCCTGTGCCTGTGCGTGCTGTGTCCATGCACCAACAGAGCCCTGTGCCTGTGCGTGATGTGTCCATGCACCAACAGAGCCCTGTGTGTCTGTTCGTGCACCAACAGAGCTTACAAAAGCATGAAGGGAGGTCAGCATGGCGTAATGGATAAAAGCGCTCGTTCTTAAACATCCGGCGTACTTATACCGAGGTACTGGGTTCAAGCCCTACACTGGTCAGTTGGACTAAAATGTTGACTTCTCATCCTTGACTTGGGGACGTAAATTACAAGTACCTCTGAAGTCTAAGTTGGATCGCCTGATGGCAAAGGGCACAGATAATAGGGAAAGCTAATCCACTCGCAAAAATCAGTTCAGTGCACAAGAAGTATTAACAAGTGTATGGACTATGCTTGACTTCAAAAGCGAGCGATCGCAAAAAAAAAAAAAAAACAGTGACAGTTTTTTCTGTAAGTGCATTATTGATATATCAAATCACACGAGATAAATTGTGATTTTCTGTAAGTAAGGGGATTATTGATATATCAAATCACACGAGATAAATTGTGATTTTCTGTAAGTAAGGGGATTATTGATATATCAAGATACACGAGATAAATTGTGATTTTCTGTAAGTAAGGGGATTATTGATATATCAAATCACACGAGATAAATTGTGATTTTCTGTAAGTAAGGGGATTATTGATATATCAAATCACACGAGATAAATTGTGATTTTCTGTAAGTAAGGGGGTTATTGATATATCAAGTTACACGAGATAAATTGTGATTTTCTGTAAGTAAGGGGATTATTGATATATCAAATCACACGAGATAAATTGTGATTTTCTGTAAGTAAGGGGATTATTGATATATCAAGTTACACGAGATAAACTGTGATTTTCTGTAAGCAAGGGGATATATTGATATATCAAATTATACGAGATAAAATGTGGTTTTCTGTAACTAAGGGGATTGTTGATATATCAAATTACATGAGATAAATTGTGATTTTCGCCTCGACATTCAGTAGCACCGCCGCTGTGGTGAAGGGCTTTCGTACGCAATTCGTAATCCCGCAGGCCGCGTTCGAAACACAGCTGAGGGATATTTAGAAGTAAAACACCTTACGCAGGTATTTCCATACAATGGTATGAGTGCCGGTCGTTCAGAAAGCAATGGCAAACTTCTGAACGTAAACTTGATAAGAAATCACAAACAGCCAACATATTCTGGGATTGACTGCGACGTCCTGTAAAGGATATGCAACTAACTTTAACAGTCAGTAGCAATCCCTTGGCAGTTGACAACTAAAAGAGTACGCTGAACATGCCGCTGCCTTTGCAAATTTTGAAAATTAAGAATTCTAGTTACAAAGGAACAGCCATGATGTAGCGGTCAGTGTGCTAAAACACAGGGCTGGGTTCAACCGCCAGAAATGGCAGGATCATTTGCTTCCGACCAGAACGGTTCTGTGATTTACTGATTTTAAACACACATTTGTTAGCAGAGAATTTTTAAAATTTAATGGGAATGGTATGGGAAGGAAAAGCGATGAGGAATGGAAGTGGCAACCGCATCTCGCTTGTAGTGACTAGAATATGTTAACGTCTAATTCTGCATGTACCACCGACAGTATCCGGCAAGTATAGTTGCTGTATACAGACATTCCCATCCTCACCTCAGTTCGTGGGCTGGGCTGAGATTCTTCTAATGAGAAGAGGCAGGCATGCATGGATGTATGTATGTATGTGTGTGTATGTATGTATGTGTGTGTATGCGTATGTGTCTATATGTATGTATACGCGTACGTATGTATGCAGGTATGTGTGTGTGTGTGTGTGTGTGCGTGTACGTACGTAGTATTGGCGAGTTCGACTTCTGCGTCCATAGCTCTTTACTTTGCACGTGTGTCCGAGTTTTACGTCTTCCCCTTCTCTCTTCATTTACCACATCGTGGTACTGACACTAGTCTGTGGGTCATTTTAAGACAGACACTAGTATGTGGGTCATTCTAAGACATACACTAGTCTGTGGGTCATTTTAAGAGAGACACTAGTGGGTGGGTCATTTAAAGACCGACCATAGTCTGTGGGTCTTCTAACAGAGATACTAGTCTGTGTGTCATTTTAAGACAAACACTAGTCTGTGGGTCATTATAAGACAGACACTAGTCTGTGGGTCATTTTAAGACAGACATTAGTCTGTGGGTCATTTTAAGACAGACACTAGTCTGTGGGTCATTTTAAGACAGACATTAGTCTGTGGGTCATTTTAAGATAGACACTAGTCTGTGGGTCATTTTAAGACAGACACTAGTTTGTGGGTGATTTTAAGAGAGATACTAGTGGGTGGATCATTTTAAAACAGACGCTAGTTTGTGGGTCATTTTAAGACAGACACTAGTCTGTGGGTCATTTTAAGACACTAGTCTGTGGGTCTAAGACAGACACTACTCTGTGGGTCATTTTAAGACAAACACTAGTCTGTGGGTCATTCTAAGACAAACACTAGTCTGTGGGTCATTCTAAGACAGACATTAGTATGTGGGTCATTCTCGGCGCTCGGAGGAAAGGCGAGACAGACATATAATCAGATTGCTACTGGAACTATTAGTGTTGGAACTCTTCGCTGGCTGCTGAGGATGGGGACGTAGCGCTTATGGGAATGTCCCGAATGCTGTGATGTCGGTTCCTAAATCAATCAATCAATCAATCTAATATAAGACACTAGTCTGTGGGTCATTCTAAGACAAGACACTAGTCTGTGGGTCATTCTAAGACAAGACACTAGTCTGTATGACATCTTAGGGCATAGTCTGTGTCACAACAGAAATGAGATTCCCAATAATAATACTCAATGTATAAAGAAGAGAGAAAATCAGAAATGAAGAAATCAGGACTAAAGTGGGAGTTATAGCAGCGCTAGATTTCATCAGAAAACAGCAAGTTAAGTGGTTTGACATATAACTAGATTACCAACAAACAGTATAACACAACAATCAATGATGTACAGATCAAATGGAAGCAGAAGACCGGCCACGTAAACTATTACAGTGGGAATAACAGAGTCCATGGGAATATCGATACATGAAGCCCATAATCGGGCACTCCCCCGCTATTTATCCTTCACCTCGACAACATTAGGTACAAGAGGAACAAGATGAGATGAGATGAGACTTGTGTATATGGGTTTTATCGTCATAATGAATTAATAGTTTATTACATATGGACATGGGTTTTATCGTCATAATGAATAGTTTATTACATATGGACATTGGTTTTATCGTCATAATGAATTAATAGTTTATTACATGTCCCTCCGTGGCTAAAGGCTTGCGAACGCGGTTCGTGAGCCGGGTACCAGGCGTTCGAAGCTTAGCTGCGACCGATTTGTGCAGCAGACCGTGTCGCGTTGTGTTATAACGTGCTGGTATGGGAGCCGGTCGTTCAGAAAGCAATGGCAAACTACTGAACGTAAACTTGCCTATTACATCAACAGCAGCTGAAAAATGCTGGTGTTGACTGCAACGTCCTGTAAGGGATACGCAGCAAAAAACAAAAAAACATGTGGACATGGGTTTTATCGTTATAATGAATTAACAGTTTATTACATATAGACATGGGTTTTGTCGTCGTAATGAATTAATACTTTACTACATATGGACATGGGTTTTATCGTCATAATGAATAGTTTATTACATATGGATATTGGTTTTATCGTCATAATGAATTAATAGTTTACTACATATGGACATGAGTTTTGTCGTCATAATGAATTAATAGTTTACTACATATGGGCATGGGTTTTATCGTCATAATGAATAGTTTATTACATATGGACATTGGTTTTATCGTCATAATGAATTAATACTTTACTACATATTTCATGGGTTTTATCGTCATAATGAATAGTTTATTACATATGGACATTGGTTTTATCGTCATAATGAATTAATAGTTTACTACATATGGACATGGGTTTTATCGTCAGTCTACAGATGAACGTGAACTTTAACAAGGTTTCTGTTTTGCATATCCCTTTTACAGGACATCGCAGGCAACAGCAGCATTTCTGCCGCTGTGATCGCTTGGCAAGTTTACGTTCAGTAGTTTGCCATTGGTTTCTGAACGGCCGGCACCGATAGCAACGCAAAACCAACGCAACGCGGTCTGCTACTAAATCGCGCGCAGCTGTGTTTTGAACGCGGGTATACGGGATTACGAACCGCGTTCGTAAAATCTTCGCCACGGAGCCGTCTTAACGAGGTTTTCTATTTTTTTTCCAAATCCTTTACAGGACATCGCTATCAACATCAGCATCTTAAAGGTGATTGTTGATTTCTTGGCAAGATTACGCTCAGTAGTTTGCCATTGCTTTCTGAGCGGCCGGCTCACATACCCCGTAAGTTACCGACGCGATTCGAACCACTGCTGATTCTCACCGTCGTCACGTTACCTACGAGTATACGAGATTACCGAGAAAAGTCGCTAACCTCTAGGCTAGCCGGTTTTAACAAGGTTGGGGGAAAGAAATCAACAGGCGCTAACAAAACATCGCTGTCGACCGAATCTTAGAGGGACTTGATCATGTGGAAAATCTCTTTCAGTCGAAACTACCGTGCTGAATTCAGCTTTTAAAAAAAAAAAAAGGTTACAGCAACAAGTGTCGGATGGGTGTTGACGTGGAGATGTGTGTCCCTTCCGGTTGTCTCTGTTCTGAATTTAACACACACACACAAATTAGCAGTAAACTAGTTGCCTATGCAAATCATTAGTTGAAAGACCTGCGATGATTCACTACAAACACCCCCCCCCCCCCCCCTCTGCATCGCCTCTCCTCCGCCCAGCTTGTTTCGGCTGGGAAGAACGTTCAATGGTCTTAAAGTGCATATTTCGTCTGACGGTGAGTCAGTTTCTGTTTTCAATATCTTGTTCAACCCTCTGGGTTGCATCTTGGATATATAGTACACGCTGAACAAACGAGGGGGCTTCAAATGAAAACCTTCGGAGAGAGAGAGAGAGAGAGAGAGAGAGAGAGAGAGAGAGAGAGAGAGAGAGAGAGAGAGAGAGAGAGAGAGAGAGAGAGAGAATTTATTCTGAAAAAGGTAAATAACAAATGTATCATCTGCGCTCAATGCAAGTCCTCCTGCACGATAAAGTGCTTGGATTCCTTTAGAACAGGGGTCACCAAACTACGGCCCGCGGGCCAGATCCGGCCCGCGACGTCATTTCATCCGGCCCGCCGACAGTACTCGAACTTCCTTGATATGCCGTATGGAACAAGAGAGGTTATGATACAATTTAAATGAAAATATTGTGTTTAGAATAATAGGAGATCTTCACACGTGCGGAGACCTCCTGGCGGCTATGTGTCTTAAATTTACTATTTTCAATTATAAATTATTGTATCTAGATTTTATTGTTTATTGTAATATTTGCTTATTTCGTGCCATCCCAAGTCCTTCCCTGGTTTGTGGTAGCGCCGCCTACGCTCTGACGTTACCATGGTTTCCATGGCAACACACACACACACTCTCACACACACACACACACACACACATGCAACTGTTTCTTGCCTAGATGCGTTCGGCTGTCAACAGAGTTCCGATGCTCCAGAAATATTAACTTGGGGGGGGGGGGGGAGGGCAGTCATCCATTTCATAGGTGTGTAACAAGGATTTCTTTGTTTGACAGTGATAGGTAAGTGAACTGCAAGTGTGAATAGAGGCAATAAAGTAGCAAACATAGCACTAAAATGCCGTAGAAGGCTCGTGTTATTACGAAAATATTGTCCCCAGGTCAGAAGAATTCCCCGGTCAAGGTGTTAATCGAGCTAGTCTCTAGGCCAGTGTTTTTCAACCTTTCTGCTGGAGCAGATCCTTACGCAAATGTTCACGTTTCTCAAGGAACTCTGTGCAATGATCCAAGTGTCTGTCCTACTTTACGTAATAAACCAGATGGGCATAAATGTTGCATTTAGGCTATTTCTGTCTGTTTCGGCGGAACTCCTGGCTGCCACTCACGGAACCCCGGTTGAAAAACCCTGCTCTAGGCTGCTTATTTAGATCGGCCCTATTTATGTATTTTGCAAACATTATTATGTGATATATTATTATACACTTTATATGTGCCTTTGGTGAGCCGTAGCTTCACCAGTGACCCTTAGTCATCTGCTTTTCCTGTGTTCAATAGGATTTTAATTCTGTTTCTAATTCAATGTCTTTTTCATTTTCAGATCCCGTGTACTTCACCCTTCATTACTAAGACAAGAAAATTGGACGCCGAATGTCGCGTTTTCAATTAAGAATTGGGAGTAAAGTACTTCTTTGTAGAATCAAAGGCGTGATATACAGCGAAAGTGTTGCAGATTTGAAAGAGTACAATCTTCGACGTTACTACGAAACAAAACATATATCAACATATTCACAATTTTCAGGAAAGCTACGCTCCGAGAAATATGAGTCCATGAAACGTGGTTTAGAAACACGAGAAAGTTTATTGAAAATGAATCTGTCACTCGGACAAGTTACACAATAGTGCATAAGATGGCAGAACGAAGAAACCCGTTTACTGATGGCAACTTCATCAAAGAGTACATGATGGAAGCAGCAAATGACTTGCGTCTTGAGAAAGCCGATTTGTTTGGAATTATCAGCCTTTCTGCAAGTTCAGTTGTGCGAAGAACAGTAGAACTTGGAAAGAATATAGTGCTACAGATATGCGAGAAAACTAGCAAAGTTTTGAGGTATTCTTTGGCGCTGGATGAGTCCACAGATTTCTCGCAACTTCTCGTGTTCATTCGTGGTATCAATTTGGACATTCAGATAACGGAAGAGTTGGCATCCGTTTGCAGCATGCGTGGAACAACAACTGGAAAAGACATTGTCATGGAATTTCAAAATGTTTTGCAAGACTATATATAACCTTCAGTGAAATCAGCTTCGAAGTGTTACAGTTGATGGAGGAAACTATGTGGCTGGTGTGAGGAAAGGTCGGATGGGGAAGATCGGGACTCAGTTGGAAGATTTACAACTTCCGGGCGCTTTGTTCATACACTGCATCATACATCAACAAGAAATCTGTGGGAAAGACAGATAGTTCTTGTGTACTGAAACCAGTCGCTTCTGCTGTGAACTTCATTCGGGGATATGCACTCCATCACCGTCAGTTCCAGGATTTTCTTGAAGAAATTGATTCTGAATTCTGTGACTTGCCTTATCACACATCAGTGAGGTGGCTCAGTTGCGATAGAGTCCTGTTTCATTTTTACAAGCTCCGAAACGAAATAGATGTTTTCTTCACTGAAAAAATAGAGCTGATCCCCAGCTGTCAGATCCTACCTGGCTGTCATAAAGTTGTCATTTTTGGTCGACATCACATCCCACGTGAATAAACTGAATTTGAAACTTCAGGGAAAGACAAACATCGTCTGTGCTTTCTACAGAATCATCAAAGGATTTCGGAGAAAGCTGTCATTGTTTGAAGCACAACTGGAAGGAGAACACTTTTCTTATTTTCACAGTTTCAAAGAGTTTTGCGCTACAATCGCCGAATATGTCAACCTCGATTTTCCGAAACAAAATTATTCGTCACTTTAAAAAGCATTATTTGGAGAGATTTTCAGATCTTGACAGAACTGAGAGTGACATTCTTCTGTTCCAGAATCCGCTCGATTGTAACCTTGATGATGTGCTAGTTGAACTACAGTTGGAGCTCACTGATTTGCAAAGCAAATGACTTGGTGAAAGAGAAGCACAGAGAAGGAACACTTGTTGAATTTTACCGCTGCTTATCTGATGTTAATTTTCCGAAACTGAAGAAATTTGCCACTGGTATGGCATCAGTGGTTAGAACAACGTATGTATGTGAGCAAACATTTTCAAAAATGAAGTATGTGAAGTCAACACATCGAACGAAATTGATTGATGAACATGTGAAAGCAATTCTCTTGATTTAATGCAGCTATTCCAAACCAACATTGATGATATCTTGAAAGCCAAATATCATTTTCACAAATCTCACTAACCGTTTTTCGCTGCTTAGTTTGTGAGATTCGGATATATGCACACTGATGTTTATATCTGATGTAACTATCATTTTGCTAACGTCGCCTTCTTTGATAACCTTTTTAAAGTAAATAAATATGTCGGTTGTCTTTGTTGTTTTGTGTGTGTGTGTGTGTGTGTGTGTGTGTGTGTGCGTGCGCGCGCGCGTGCGCATTGCACGCCACTCACCCATGATTAACTTAGTTTTTCGTCATTTTTACCAGAGCATTTGTTCTGGCTTGCAAGTATTGTTAAAGTTAGTTGCATATCCTTTACAGGACGTTTGCAGTCAACACCAGCATTTTTTGCTGTTGTTGATGTCTTGGCAAGTTTACGTTCAGTAGCTTGCCATTGCTTTCTGAACGACCGGCATCCATACCATAGCGTAAAAACCAGCGCAACGCGGTATGCTGCCAAATCGCGCGCAGCTGTGTTTCGAACGCGGGTATACGGGATTACGAACCGCGTCGGTAAGACCTTCGCGATGAAGACCGGCGTAATTTTTTTTCAGAATGAGTATCCGGCCCGCGCTCGTCATTTTGTCAGTTATCCGGCCCGCCGTGAAAAAAGTTTGGTGACCCCTGCTTTAGAAAAATCGACTCTGCGGCCAATACTCGGTGTGCCTGACCAGGTCGTGAGCAGCCTGTCAATTAACTCACGACGTTTTGAAACTTCCTACTACACTCATACACTTGCTAGATTGACAGGCACGCATCACCATAATGGGCCTTCATTCGCCGATGTAGTTCTATAGGTATCACCTCTTAACTGATCAAAATACGAATAACAGAATACTGCTCCTATTTGGTGTATGTCAAAATTGGGGCGGCCATCTTTAAACTGTCCTTATGACGTCACCGTGGTCGTCACTCTTGACACCCTTAACAACAATATTGACAGGTTACAAGACAATGGCAGGGCTGTTATAATTTCTATCATACTTTTAAGGTTTTCATTTGAAACCCTCTCGTAGTTTGTATGTCATGGCTTAGTCAGATATGACTGTTCTACATTATGGCAGTAGACGGCACTATCTGCTTTCTGTTAGCGTCGATCATTGGGCGGCACTCACCAAACCCGACACCCAACATTGTGCCAAAGGCTTTGGGCGGAGGCGCGCAATTGGGAGGGTACAAGAATTATCCTGGTTCGAGGAAATGCAACCTAAAATCGAAATGTCATGGCAGGGCAGACCAGGTCTTAAGGCTAAGGCATGGTCTGCAACTGGTCTAAGATCGAAGCTCTGTCAGGCGGACAGTTAGAGCATTGCTTTGCTGATCCGGCAGCTTGTCTTGATCCAGATGTATTGACGTTGCCTTTTCTCTGGAGTAAAATAAGAAGACCGAGAGAAGGATCATGATGCGTGGGCAAGACATGATATCTACAATTCAGCCCAGGCTTTATGCAATGGACAGGTTATCATGCTTTTTTAATGCATAATGTAACAAACTATCGCCTGTGTGACATTGTTAATGTCTGCACTGATCAAAAACATTCAGAATACAGAATGAAAACGCTTCAACTTGGAAAAATATTCCAGCAGGCCGATCCCTCAATTGCTTAACGTAACCAAACGGCTTAAAATGGCATTTTGCCCTCACGTTTTGAAATTGACGCGTACGGAATACATGCACAGGACGGGGGATGTCCACTCCAAAATTAACCCCCCACCCCTTCTTCGCATTTCCGGAACATCGGCACCTTCCCCCACCAGAATGAAGTCATTTTTCGCGCCATATATTTCAGCTCAGGAACCAGTTCTATAATTCTATTGGTGAGGGGTGAGTAATTAATATTAACATAATTTATGTTGATGGGATGAGCTCGGGAAACGGCAGGAAATTCCAATATTGGGCACAGTTGGCCGAGATGCTTCGTCAGGGAATGACGCGTAGTTCAGTTCAGAAGATGAAGTTTTTAATTCTTGAAGACATTGGTAAGCTGGAGATTATAGTGAATAAACTTAGATTAATAGATAGAATAGAAAGGATCTAAAATTTACAGCAGTGCTTTCTTTGTGATAGGAGAAGTAGAGATTTAGATCTGGAGAAATTCTCAGATAATATAAGTGATTTTTCTCTGACTTAGAGAATATCTTTCTTTGTTTAGTTCATGTACATCCTGAGGTATGAACTTCTCATTTATGTGTAGCTCATGATGATTGGGAGAGCTGCTACCAAGATTCTTGTTCTGAACTATCACTTACAATCTCTAGGATTGTACTTTTCTGAGATGTCACTTATGATTTCTTTACTTTTTTATGTTGCATATCCCTTACAGGAAGTTGCAGTGAACACCAGCATTGTTCAGCTGCTATTGATATACTAGGTAAGTTTATGTTCAGTAGTTTGCCATTGCTTTCTGAACGACTGGCTCACATACCCCTGTAAGTTACCAGCGCGGCACGAACCACTACCGATTCTCACAGCTGCTGTTCTCCTCCACATGGATATACGGGATTATGAACAATGTCGTTAACTCCTTGGCCAGGGAGACGGGCAATGTCTTTATGGATATTTTTTCAGAACTATCATTTATGATCTCTTGATATATACTACAAGGAGAATGTTTATTTATATATGCATTAATGTATGGGGTGTCTAATAATGATTTTCTCTATAAATATGTGACATACATATGATGTGATGTTATGCAACCATTTATCCTGGAGAAGAGGGGCAATGCCAGGACTGCGACATAGTGTCATTCTTGCTGTTAGTCAACCAGATAATCTTGGCACTAGGGTCTTGAGCACACGAGGATTCACCTGCACAGTGCAGGTGTGAGGCAGACATATTTTGTCAAAATAAGAGGTGAAGGCTTACATCGGATGATGATGTGCGAAGAAGAGTCACATCCACACGTTGGAGTGATAATAACCAACCAGGTCGGTTCTGGCTAACCAACCCCTATGTAATAATTCCTTCATCTTCGTTCTTTCTCTCTCTATACCTTGTTTTTTTTTTTCTTTGTCCCCACCCCCACCCCCTTTATACTCTGTAAGTATGGCTATGTTTGGCACATGTTTTCAACAGTGAGTGGTGGTGTGTTTTTTTTTTTTTTTTTTGGGGGGGGGGGGGGGGGGGCTTACACTGGGGCATAGACATGTATGCTGAATGTGGTCATCATGGAGAGTCAAAGTAATCGACAAAAGATGAAGGGATGTGCCTTGCTAATGTAGGAAGGGCGTAGTCCCAATGAACATCATTGACTCCTCCGATGTCACATCAACCACATCCCTGTGGAAAGCAGCTAAGTACAATAGCAATATTATCTGCATTGTAATGGCCAACCAAAGTAGGATCTACAACAAGAGTATCCACCTCGTTAGACTCATTATTTTTTTTTATACAGTGTATGTACAGTTGTGTAATTTCTGAGATGTCAACACGTGCATACATACACACTATGCATATACAGATGCTCAAAAGGGAATTTTGCAGAAGTGTGTTTTTTTTTTTTCAGAGGAATTACGGACATTTAAATATCATCTGGTGTTTGACCAATATTGATTTAGATAATCCTTTGTGAGGACCCTGGAACATTTTTAGTGATACCCTGAGATAATTAGTGGTCGTGTTGTGTCTTTATTTATGCATTATTTTTGAGTTGTGTAATTTCTGAGATGTCAACACGAGCATACATACCCCCTCTTTCCCCATTCTAATGTTATAATTTATAGACGAGTTTTTTTTCTGTTTTTTTTTTTCTCACTTGCTAGCTTTGAACTCAAACGTAGTCCATACAAACTATTTTAATAGTAGTGACAGACTGAATTTTGCGTGTGGGTTAGCTTTCCCTATTAACAGTGTCCCTTGCTATCAGGCGAGCCCACTCAGACTTCAGAGGTACTTGTAATTAACGTCTCAAAATCAAGGACGACAGGTCAACATTTCAGCCCAGCTGTCCGGTGTAGGGGATGAACCGCTAACCTCGGCATCAGAATATTGGATGTTTAAGAATACCGTTCTTATCCATTCGGCCATGCAGACCTGCACTGGAGTTGTTTATTTTCTTGATAATTGGTGTATTGTTTTAGTGTGTTAAAAGTAGTAATACTTCAACACTTGTAAACCTTTGAAGAGCAGTGTGGCTGAGAGACAACACGCGTCAGGTCGCCAACATGGCAATTAGACATTGAACCATTAAGGCCTCTGGCATGTTTATGCTTGTTGCTACAGTTTGCATTCACATTTTCCTCATGTTGGAGTGGTAGTACATGGTTCCGTCGCCCTGCTACTGAGCATGTGCGTGGCGCGACACTGTGAGCTGTGAATTTCGTGTGGAATGGTCTTACACCTGCCCTCTGTTGTTTGCACAGTGAACTACATGTTCGGAACAATGGCCGGCTGTCGCTGAATTGACTGGTTTGCACTTTTGGTTCACGAGTGCATTTTTCAGGACTCCTGGGAGTCGTCGCTGGAGCTACGGAGTTCGTGCTTTGTGTGGCACTTTCCGCGGGTCGCCCTGCGGAAAGAGACGAAGCCATGTGAGATAAAAACCCGGGTCAATGAAGTCTTTCTGGTAACTGCCGATTCCATCGACTATGAACTGTACTTTTCGTGGTCTTTTGAGTTGGCATTCTGGCGGCGGCATTACGCAGGGTGTACCTGTGCGGGCTGTTGGCTTGCCGAGACTCCTGTCTGTTCCACTTTTCACATTGGGCAGTGAGGAACATTTTGTGTGATATTCACTGGCACAGGAACGGAGCATAATGGGGACGACCTATTGCTGTGAAGTTGGAACCGCGACTAACTAACTAATTAGCTAACTAACGCACCAGGTTATCCAGAGGGAGATTTATCCTCTACTGAATGCTGTGACTTCCCCGTGCTCTCCTGGCCTCTACTAGGAAACTATACCTTTACGAGCCATTTCAAATTTCCTTATAATAGTTGGCTAATAGGATTTTGGGATTCTTCTCCCATTTCTTTTTAACATACCACAGCCTGTCAAGACGGCAAGGTATGCACACAGCTTAGCATTCTTTCTGTGTTTAATTTTTCATAGATATTATTTTTAAAATTATGTAATTGTATCTATAATGTATGTATGACTCTATCATAAGGTTGAGAATGTTTACATACAATCATAACTTATGTTAAGGGGAAAATAGTGCATGAGTGCATCAAATGATACATTCTGTTGGAGATTGTGAGCTTAGTAACTCAGCTGGCACAATACAGACATAAGAATGTTTCAATATAAAGCTGGAATTTATGGGTCATTTCCTTGGTATAGTAATTCTCTTTCTTCGTTTCTCATTTGAGGGAACTTTCTCGCCTGGTTATTCATCTCAAACGTCAATGCATTCAGTTTGGGGTACTACTTCTATGAGTGCCAATCAACCCCTGGTAACTTTTTTCCCCCATGCCACTTCATGCCTCGGCGATTTCCCAACAAAGAATATAAACTGACAATATGACTGGAATGGGTCTGGGTGATAAATGACGTCATGACAAACAGAAACACAAGTGCTAAACTCGCTTACTCAATGGGAGTGTGTAGAATGTGTTTTATTTTATTTTTTTTCAGTATGGCTGCGGATACTGGACTATGAGTAATGAAATGATGAGGAAACTGAAGTAAGTGGAGATGTGGTGTTTTAGAATGTTGAATGGATCACGAGAAAATGAGGAGCAGAATCGGTTAGTTTTACCAGAACACGGTCACAAGGAACAAAATGGACGTTGTCAGCACACAAGTAACAAACGCACACCGATACAACTACATGAAAGATGTTCCATATATATATATATATATATATATATATATATATATATATATATATATATATATATATATATATATATATATATATATATTAAAACCTTAGTTTTCGTTTATAATCCGTCTGACAACAATCGGCGAAATTCGAAACCGACGAAAACAGAGGTAATTATTTCCATATGAATCAATGTAAATCCAACTAATTCGTTTTAGAAACTTCAAAATATATACCAAAAACACATTTTATATATAGTGTTTAATACTATTTCTCGGCCCTATACTTGTTCGAACTCGCACCTTTGCTGTGCATAATAACACTGTGTATGCCTGTGCGCTTCTTGAATTGTTCCAATCATCCTCTGCTGGTCTTAGAATCAATAAGCACACTAGCATTCGTCCCGGGCATTTTGTTAACGAGATCGGCATACTACAGTCTGGCCTTATCAAAACATAATCGCCATCTAACTGGTTTTGATTTATCCAAATTAATGACTGTTACCAAATGACATATTGTGAAATACCAAATGACATATTGTGTGTGTGTGTGTGCGCGCGCGCGCGCGCGCATGCGTGTGTTACTAATGGGTAAAAAGATCTCGAGGTCTGCCACTACTAAGGTACACTGATGTTTGTAAGAGGAGCATGATTGATACAGACATTGACACTGCACTTTGGAGCGATTTGCATGGCGGACAAAGATCAGAAATGGAATAAAGGCAAAGGAGAAAATTATTGCAGATAGGTCACATACTGAGCATGTGAGACGTAAGATGTTGCATGATGGCGGAATGACCATGTGTTTACATGCATCCATTGTGGACAAACATTTACAGCGCGAATGGGTCTGTTCAATCACATTCGCTACCGCTATGGGTTTTAGTTATGCTTTTTTTTCTCTTTAGAACAACGTAACAAACTATCGTCTGTCAAGACGGCAAGGTGCCTGCGTATATCGACAGAAGAGACGTAATAGAAAAGTAGACTTTGGTCAGAAAACACATGGCAAGAGAGGTACAGGACGACAAAGATGTGAACAGTGTGGTAAGAAATAACACAAGCAACAATGATTTCAATATAATATCAGATGACCGAGAAGCTTGGAGAACAATGATCGCTTATATACGCTCTGGGCCTCCAACCTGGGGGGAAAAAAAACGTGTCACGGAAGAGAAAGGATAAAGAAATGTCACTTCTACAATAAGAAATCTTTGACATTATCTAAATGACACTTACGCAAAATCAACACCTGCGAGATAAGGTGCTTGAGGTCAGCTGCCAACTTCACTATCTGAGACCGAGTAATAAATGATGTTATTAGACCTTGTCGTGGTGGGGGAGCTTGAGTTTCTCAATGACCCTGAGAGCTATGCCGGCGGTAGCGTAGCTACCAGCAGGGCCTCCCAAGCCGGACAGGTCAAAGGGTAGAGAACAGACAAAGAGAAACACCCTGGTCCTCCAGGTTGGAGGTTGAAGCGTGGGGTTAACATCCCCACCTTTGTAAAAACATTTCTTTGTTACGAAACAAATACATGAGCCTCGATACCGGACTGACTTATCTGGACAACGACCTTGGAACGTTAAAGGACTTTTGAGATTTGGAACGACTGGCAAGAGAAGGTCCACCAGAGAGACGAATGAAGACGGATTGTATTTGCAGCAAAGAACCTCAATGGCTCGGAACGCTGAAGAAGAAGAAGAAGAAGAAGATTAGACAGACAGTGGAATCAAAACCTTATGCCACATATATTGAAAGGAAGAAGACCAAATGGTTCAGCCATCTCGCTAGAATGCAACACAATAAACTATCAGCACTGGCGCTACTATAAAGAAGATCTGATGTGATAGAAAGAGGACGCTCGAGAAGAAAATGGATTGACGACATCAAAGACATTGCATAATCACATGGAATGACACTATCTAGTGTCACCCATCGGGCGCTGGAACGTCAACTATTCCTCCACGCATCGGTTGACAGCAAAAGTGTAACAATGATGAATGAGTAATCTATAGATTAAAAAAAAAAAAAAAGTTTAATAAACATTAACAATTGTGCTATTTCGTATATTTATTTGTTAAAGCCCTGGAGGGTGGGAGATGGTGGGGAAGGATTTTGAGCTGCCGGCAAGTTTAAGAAAATATTGCAGAATGTCCTCCTTTAACATCCGAACTGGCTACGTTTCTGTATTGAAGGTCAGGTGTAATGAATCGCTAAGACTTCCTGTCCTGCATCTTCACGTTATATTCCGATGTCTTCCAACCCACTTTTGACATCTGCCCTCGACTCTTTCCCCCAGTGCAATTTCAACAGGGATCAATGTCTCATTTCCCCAAATATATCAATTGTTGAGGGATCATTAAGGCCTTTCAAAAAGCATGGCACCAAAAATGTACAGATATTGGTCGGCATTCACAGAAGTCGAGATTAAATAACATACCAGACAATACACGCATGTGAAGCTATAGTAACCACACAGGGATTCTAACCTAAGGAAACAGTGCAGGGCCAGCTAACCAAAATTTATTTCTCATTCTATAGGGTCACAGTGTTTTAATAGTCTGACTTTAATCTCTTACATTTATTTAAGTGTGTATTGCGTACTGGACTGCCTTCGTAAATGTTAAGTAACATTCTTTACTAACGAAACAAACATACATCCTAGAGACATTAGTCCTCGCAGAAGGCCAAGTTTTTCTTGTGTTAGGTACACGTTTTCATCCTGTGTTAAAGTGTATAGGCTAGAAAATGACACTGATGTTATACATGTTATAAACAGAGTGTTTAAAATAATAACCAGAACAAAAAGTTTATTAAAGTTACTGGCCTCCCCTCACGTGCCTTAGAAATAGCCCCAAACTCGGGTCGCCAGTTCTGTAGAAATGAAGGTACTCTGTGACTGCTGGCGTATTCTTCAGCACACTTCGTGAATGACTACTACTAAGCACCAAACCTCGTATTAGGAGCACTACACTGCTAGAGAGATGAGCCATTATAAGCCCGAAATTGTTACAGAGACGATCCATTACAAGCTCTACATTGTTACAGAGACGATCCATTAAAAGTTTTAGTGTTAAAGTGGTGAAACGTTAGAAGCTCTACAGTGTTAAAGAGATGAGCCATTAGAAGCTCTACAGTGCTAAAGAGATGAGCCATTAGAAGCTCTAAAGTTTTAAATAGATGAGCCATTAGAAGCTCTAGTGTTAAAGAAATGAGCTATTAGAAACTCTACAGTATTAAACAGTTGAGCTATTAGAAACTATAGTGTTAAAGAGATGAGCCATTAGAAGCTCTACATTATTAAAAAGATGAGCCATTAGAACTCTACAGTGTTAAAGAGATGAGCTATTAGAAGCTCTAAAGTATTAAATAGGTGAGCCATTACAAGCTGTGTTAGAGATGAGCCTTAAATTAAGACAAGAATGAGTACCTCCGACTTGCTCAATGTGTATTCCAGATCACTCATTGTGTATAAACAGACTTCCCAGAAGTTTATTTACTGCAATAACACTGAAATAGCCAAGCAGACCCAATGTTTATGGATAAATACAGATCATTCATGTAGAGCTTAGTGGCATAGTTAGTAACAAACTATACAACAATACGCTAGATATAAACTATAACAAATAGCACACTAGGTATAAAATATAACATACGGAACACTAGATATAAAATATAACAAATTGCATATCTTCTATATATATAAAAGAGAATGTTTGTTTGTGTGTGTGTCCTTTATGCGTTCCCGAGATGAAATTTTCTAAAATGTTCTTCTCACTCCCGCGGATACAACTGACATAGTTAGTTAGTTAGTTTAAAAACAGTTTTGTATGTAATAAAACAACATTAAAAGGAAAAACGTATAATTAAGGGGAATTAACAACAAAAGTTATATCAAGGGGCATTACTTTTAGTAGCATTGTTATATTGTGTAATTTAAATAATTGTTGTATTTTTCTTAGTTTTATAAAATGTTTAAAGAAGTTATCTACAATCATATGCGTTATAAAAACTTTAAGGCATTTTCAAAGTTTTCATAAAAATAATGCATCTATTTTAGATACGTGAAAATTTTCTAACTCATCTTTTTATTTCTCTTCGACATCACATTAAATGTTTTACTACACTTTGGAGAAAAAGGTAGTTGCATATCCTTTGAAGTACGCCGCTACGTTCAGTAGTTTCAAGGTTGCCCTTTTTAGTTATTGGAATGAAGATAGTTCTCTTCCAATATTTTAGCCATATACCATATTTCCATATCTTCTCATTCATTCATTCATTGGAACCTTGCCGTCTTGACAGACGATAGTTTGTGCTTTAAAAAGGCATAATAACCTTTACCTATGGCGGTAGCGCATGTGACTGATAAGGCCAATTTGCGCTGTAAATGTCCATTCACAGTGGGTGCATGTGAACACGTGGTCATTTCCACCATCATGCACCATCTTACGTCTCAAACGCTCGGTGTGTGACTTATCTGCAATAATTTTCTCCTTTGTCTTTATTCCGTTTCT
Organism: Cepaea hortensis; assembly: GCA_963921405.1. Classification (NCBI taxonomy): domain Eukaryota; kingdom Metazoa; phylum Mollusca; class Gastropoda; order Stylommatophora; family Helicidae; genus Cepaea; species Cepaea hortensis. Next base: position 133,396,658 of record OY992880.1, on the reverse strand, counting down.
GATGTTTGCCCTCCATGCAACACGTTCAGCGGCGACTTGCTCCCAATGTGCATTATCAATGCCTGTATCAATCATGTCCCGCTTACACACATCTTTGTATCGTAGTAGAGGCCGACCCTGAGATCTCTTACCCATCTGTAATTCACCAAAAAAGATGTCCTTTGGTATTCTACCATCATCCATCCTCCTAACGTGTCCTATCCATCTAAGTCTACGAAGACTGAGCATGGAATAAACTGTCACACAACCTGATCTTTCCAATACTTCAGTATTTGTGATTTTGTCTTGCCACTTAATACCAAGAATTATTCGCAAACACCACATATGAAAGCTGTTTAAATGTTTTTCTTGGTGTGAGTAAGTTGTCCAGGTTTCACTGCCATAAAGAAGAGTCCATATCTTCTACTATATATATAAAAGAGAATTTCATTTTCTTTGTGTGTCCTTTATGCGTCCCCGAACGGTCCAACCGACTGAGATTAAATTTTGTACAGATGTTGTTGTCACTCCGGCGGGAACAGGAGCATCAGAAACATCGAGCAATGGGAATGGCAGCATCAGAAACAGACGAGCCACGGGAACATCAGAAACAGAAGAGCAATGAGAACGGGAGCATCAGAAACAGACGAGCAACAGGAATGGGAGCAGGGGCCGAACGCGTACTCTGTGCGCTTAGAGAATTGTATTTGAATATATAATGACTACTTATATGAATTAAATGAGCGCTCCGCGCCAGGGGCTGGGCGAAGCCGGGCCGGGTCAGCTAGTAACGTATAAAATATAAAAAAGCACACTAAGTATAAAATATAACAGAGTAGATTGAGATCTGTATAAAAGCAACAGATATAAACTCGACATACTATACCTCACACATATATATAATAAATAACAATATTCACTTGTTCATTATGTAAGTATTTATGTATCTTGACTATTATTTTGTCGAGGCTTTCACAATTTGCATAAGTGTATCTCGCTTCATTTGTATGATTAGTTGACTGAGTGACTGATTTTATTCAATGATATTATCTTGATGGTGCTATAAAATAACCCATTATTGCTGTTCTCCTTCAGAATGAACAAACAATTTTCAAAAGTTACAAATTGAGCAAGCAGGCCTGTCTTACATTTCACCATCCCATCAATTCACCTTAAACATCTCATTTATATATTATTATCATGTATGTTACATTTATGCAGACAAATAATGCTAACATAAATGCTGAGCATACAAACAATACACACTAAAATGTAATCTCTCTCTCTCTCTTTACAGACATACACACACATTATGTCAATAGTTATTAACTAGTCTCTTAAAAGACGTTGTGTACTGAATGAGTCAATGTAATAACAAAGCTACTTTACTTTTTGCCTATCTTAATTTGTAGGGCAAACCATTCTCTGCTGAAATGCATTGTTAATTTACAATTTGCAATTAAAATGGTGACCAACGCTCAAAGGGAGGCACTAAAAAAAATAAAATAACATTAGAAAATATTTAAATTTGTTAATTAATGTATAAATATTGTTTCTATTTTTCTCAGGGAACATTAAGCTTAAATACACTTTACTAAAAACAATAATACTTGTAGTGCAAAATTATATGACAATAATTGTTATAATAGATTGGTAATTGTAAGGTAGAGGTAGTATAACTCATATCTGCCTGTTGAAAAAGGGGACATTAGTGCAGTGATGTCGGTTCCTAGCTCAACTCAACTCAACAAGGTAGAGGAGTAGCCACTAGCAGTGGTAGTAACACATTCAGACAGCACTTAAGATTAAAACTGGAAGTTCAGGGCTCTACCACAATGTGGCAGGTACTTGTTTGATAAACCATGGCAGTGTGTGTTTAGTCATGCCAAGATAGAAACAAAAAAGTGAGGTACCTCTACCGTCAGGGTGAGAAGAAGAACTGAAAGTAAATTAATGTGTGTGAAAATGAACACACGACTGTCTTTGGAACTGGATTCTTCTTCTTCTGCTGCGTTCATCTGGAGTTTTTTTTTCCGGACGTGATTGCATTGTGCCTGTTTACAGCAGAGCTGCGTTTTTGCGGCGTTAGGCCGACACATCCGACTTCTGCGGGGAACTGGATTCAATATGTATTGTGAAGAAATGCTAACTACATTATGAAACTCTTATGAAATGTTCTTCTATACGACTTTCAGAAAAAGAAAATTATGTGGTCATGTAATGGTAAGATGAGAAAGATCAGTGGGAAAAGGGGCAGTCGCAGACCAAGATAAATTATGCTGTATGGATTCAGGTGGTGTCATGGAGGAATATCATAAGCAGAATTGATCCAAAACACCAAAGAATCTGATCTACGGAGACATGAATGCCTACGCCAGTTGACAGGGCACACAATGATAATGATTTTATGAAAATACATAAACTACACTTGAAAAACAAACTAGTAAAGAACAGAGAAGATATGTGTAAATGGTTTAATTTAAGTCCCATACTCGTTATCATTTCAGTTATAATCAGGGTTGTTCAAGTCGGCTGATGAGGTAGATAAATTAAATGAACAAACGTCCTATACAGACCTAACATTATCACAAGGGTGCAGAGTGGTTTATATACTCTCATATCAAGACACTAAAAGATAAAAAGTTAAGAACCCTTTTAATCCAGTTAATTTTTTAAGTCCATCTTTATGGGGGATTCAAACACATAACACCCAGACTTAAATTATTATTATAGCCAAAATTAAAACAAACTAAGCAAGTAAATTCTATTCAGAGTTCGTGTTACAAAAAATTATCAAAAGAAAAGTACTAACATAATAAATATTTCATCCAAACTCTCTCTCTCCCTCTTTCTCTGTATATGTGTGCTTATGTATCTGCACAAATACTGGCAAGTAAGTAAACGTGTAAGACAACCTGACAAATATAAGAAAATCTCCTTAGAGGCAGAAGAAATATTAATTTATACAAGTGTATTTCAAAACTATATAACTGTCCATACTGTTGTATGTCTGTGGACAGATTTGTGGATACTCTATAGAGAGATCAGAAACAGTCTAGAGACCTTAGACATGTGGTTTATGCGTAGAATGCTAAGAAATCTATGGACAGATATGATGGCCAACATACAAGTGCAATAGGCAAATTCACAAATAGAGATGGTCACTCACATCAGGACAAGACAGTTGTCATTTCATGGTCACGCTGTGAGACAAGAGGGTCTGGAGAAAGCTGTGACAGCTGAGAAGATCAGTGGTGTTAGAGGCAGAAGTCGACAAAGAGAGAACATGCTGAATGGGTTGGTAGTGTGCAATGAAAGAGGATCACTGGTTGAACATATCATGAACACAAAGAACAGATGTTTGAAAAAAAGAAAGTAAGGATCTTTTACACGCCTTAATATACACTGGACAGAGGGTGATAGATCTATAGTTTTATAAACCAAACCTCGTTCTATAAAGCCCAGTTGTGGCACTCGGTGTGTGATGTGGTCAGTACCATGCTGCCCACTTTTACTTCCCAAGACGTTTCCTTAAGCCCATTTTAGGCTGGGGTTGACCTGAGAGCCCAGGTCAGTCTTAAACATCTGCCTTGAAGCAGACTTGAACCCATGTCCACTGGACTGATAGGCAAGCATCTAGCCACTATGCTACCGCCAGTTGTTTTTGGAGGGAAATTATTGGCTATGCCATCCACTGTGGCACATGATGATGATGATATTAAGAAAACCAAGGTAACTTTTTTTTCTGTGCTCTCGCTCGCTTTGAACTCAAGCTTAGTCCATACACACTACTTCTAGTAGTGCTGGGACGATGTTTGTGTGGATTAGCTTTCCCTATTAACACTGTCCCTCGCCATCAGGTGAACCCACTCCGACTTCAGAGGTACTTGTGATTTATGTCCCCAAGTCAAGGACGACAGGTCAACATTTTTAGTCCAACTGTCCAGTGTAGGGGTTGAACTCAGCACACTGGATATTTAAGAACATGTGTTCTTATCCATTCGGCCATGCTGACCTACAAACCAAGGTAACTAAGAAATGTGCAAGTTCCACAAAAGAACGAGAACACATTTAATAAGTTCAAGATCAGAAGCAAGCAGTCCAGATTCTGAGAAGTTATAAACTATAATTCATTGTACCAACCAGAATAACCACTCACACAAAATTATGACAGAATGTGACAGACAGGTGTTCATACCAGAAATATAGTATGATGCAGAATGAGTCAGCAAAACAAGGACAAAATATAATGAACCAAATGTTTGGGAATGCCTATGAATTAGCATTTCTGACAAATAAGACATGATTATGCTGGTAGTCTTTACTTATATAAACATAAATAATAACAATGCACAAGTAAATACAATTGCTTTAGTTGTGTGGAATTAATGTATTCAGTTGTTACATGTGATGATTCAGTTCACACTACTAGCCATAAAACCAAGATACACAGGTGGTCACTGTGGTCTCCCTTAATTACTGACTATGCTTAAATGACTCATCAGGATTATTGACCGCAGATAATATATATTGGCATAATGTATTACTAAGCAACTTATTAAGAAATAAAAAATAAACAGTGTCTTTATAATTTATTCTATCATTTTCATACTAGAAAGTAAACAACTTGTTTTCCATGTCATATAAATACTAGAAAGTAAACAGCTTGTTTTCCATGTCATATAGATACTAGAAAGTAAACAGCTTGTTTTCCGTGTCATATTCATACTAGAAAGTAAACAACATATTTTTCATGTCATATTCATACTAGAAAGTAAACAACTTGTTTTCCATGTCATATACATACTAGAAGAAAAACAACTTGTTTTCCATGTCATATTCATACTAGAAAGTAAACAGCTTGTTTTCCGTGTCATATACATACTAGAAAGTAAACAGCTTGTTTTCCATGTCATATACATACTAGAAAGTAAACAGCTCGTTTTCCGTGTCATATTCATACTAGAAAGTAAACAGCTTGTTTTCCATGTCATATACATACTAGAAAGTAAACAGCTCGTTTTCCATGTCATGTTCATACTAGAAAGTAAACAGCTCATTTTCCATGTCATGTTCATACTAGAAAGTAAACAGCTTGTGGAAAGATGAACATAGATTATCACTACAAATCCAGACAAAAGTAGGAGGAATATTTGACAAGGAAGAACAGAACAGTGTACAGCCTCTCTCAGCTTCCTTGATGAAGAATACCCACTGGACCTCTGGATTCGAGTCTATACAGATGGGTCAGCACAAGATGTCGTTCAAAATGGAGGAGCGGGAGTGTACATAGAATACCCAAATAATACCAGGGACATGGCCAGAGTACCAACAGGAAAGTACTGCCATAACTATGATGCTGAAATTGAGGCAATCAAGATAGCAACAGAGAAATTACTAAATACCAGCAATGGTACACAACCTGTGGTACTATTGACAGATGCAAAATCAGTACTCGAGGCGCTCCTGTCTGGGAAATTGCCAGTACTAAGGACACTACTTTCTGAACTTAGCAGTCAGCATAAGGTCACCATACAATGGATACAATCCCACTGTGGAGTACCCAGAAATGACAGCTGATCAATTGTCTAAGGAAGGAGCCAAAGAAGAACAGCCTGATGTGCCCGTTACATACCACCAAAAGAAAAGAATGATCAAATCAGTCAGAAAGCCACCAAAACCTGCTCAAGATGACTACCACATTATGGACAGACCAGAAAAAGTCATTATTCTGTGCCTCAGAACAGGACACAATAGATTACACAACCACATGTATACAAAATTCAAGATAGTGAAACAGCCATGTGCACATGTGGATTGGCGTCGCAGACAGTAGAGCATATACTCCGAGACTGCCCAAAATATAACATATCTAGGCAAACCTTCAAGCCTATAGAGACGACCTTCAAGCCTATAGAGACGACAGTGGAAGATAAACTCTACGGGCCGCTGTGTGAACTAAAAAAGACAGTTAAATTCATACAAGAGACAACATTGCAGTTATAGACATATTTCACGCGAACGAAAGAAGAAGAAGAAGTAGAAGAAGAAGAAGAAGAAGAAGAAGAAGAAGAAGAAGAAGAAGAAGAAGAAGAAGAACCAGTAACTCCTTAACATACAAAGCATGTTATAAGAGACGATTAAGGGGGTTTGATCATTGCAGGCGACTATTGTATTGAAAACCTGCATATATCCTGAAAAAGGACCTTTCAGTATATGAAAGTTAAGGGCAGAATGTATTTAATATGTCCTACTTGATGGCAAATGGAAGAGGGATGAGGTAATTTCTCCTCACATCCCCCCTCTCAGGTTCAGTTCATTGTGATGAAGACTGCAAAGGACTACATGTCTTGCAATCTTCAATATTTAAAGAGTGACAAAAATTCTCATGTTGGTAGGATGCATCATCCAAACCTTGAACTAACACCTGGAGACCCCGTGTCCATTATTTAATTGTGTGCAACTTGCTTAATGAGATGAAAACAAAGTCACAACCACTCCAGAATGCTTTATGTCACAGAAAAGAAGAATGAAGAACTCAAAATACAAGAACCGTACAACAATGAAACAAGGATGACAGATTTAAGGGTGGAGATAAGTTGTATGTGGGTTGGCTGGATGAGACTTCTACTGTGCTTGTAACAACAACTGTAATTAAAATGAAAGACAGAAAAAGAATGAAGATGGCAGGTTAAATGATAAAAACTTCTTTTAAAACTAGTTAGATTCTAAACTTCAGCAACTCATGCATGGTGAATGGTGCAGTGTAGCTATTTATAGGCAAAAAGACTGTTGCTGAGTGCTAAAGAAATATATTATGTGCGCCTCTATTTCATAACTTACTAGTTTGTTTTCAGCCGATGTGCTGGGATTAATCTGTTGAATAACATCATTGGTGCTGTTGTTAATTGTTCCGTAGGATTTGTGCTCGTGTGCAATTCGGGAAGTCATTTTCATGATGTTTGATACTTTCCGAGCAGCTTTTATTTTCAATCCAACAAGTTTACGTTTTATTTGTGTACAAAAATATATGTCTCTTTCATTTAACTTTACCTGTAAATAAACGTAACTTTTATTCCACCATTATTAATGTTAGGTAAGATTCTTCAAACCTTCTTTACACTTGAGCTAGTTTAAAAGTGAAGCCAAGGCTTTCTTACCTATCCTTAAGTAACAGAAGAAGACGAAATTTTCCGCCTTGTCGAAACGCGTGTAATAATATAAATATGTTATATATTGTCTAGCAAAATTACAGTAAATAAATCGAGAACTATAAAATAAAACTATGTAATTACTAATAGTCGAGACAAATAGTAACTTCTGAATACTTTATTTAGTTTATAATCAAAACTTCATACAAACAAAGTTAAAGTACAAACAGCGCAACTTGAGAAGCATCGAAGAATTCTCTGAAGAGCTCAATCACACGTGCTGCTCCATTCATTTATCATCCTGTTGTCTCAGTTTGAGGAATTTGATAAGTTCATAAAATACTAAAGATATCAGAATATGTGTCGGGAAAATACAACTTGTTATCTTGATGAAGAGTTTGAGTAGTGCGGTTGAAAGCTGTTGTGGCGGCAGAAATCTGCTGGTCTTAATCGTTCACGTCTGCCAGGCTGGGGGTCACATGACACGAGCGTCACATGACAGTCACATGATGTTAAAATTTATAAAATGTCTTATTATTGTGAAGGATGGGAATATTGGGATTATGTATCTTTAAGATTATCGCGACAGTAAATACATAATTGAGTGATTATTTATAATCATAGAAGCTGCTTCTAAGATATGAGCTACAGAACAAACAGAAAGAAAGATATCAAGACACACAACGTGTAAGAATTGCATTCCAAATTCAACTTCGTCTGTTTACTTTACTTTACTGTAAATTAATAATATAATATAGTAATACTTCAATACTTTTACTTGTTTTACTATTTTATTAATACTATATATTACTATTTTTATTTATTTCGATGTCAATCTAATTTGATTATCACAACCCTGATATCAGCGGGGTGTCAGTAGAAACAGCAGTAGTTACAGTACAGTTCTTCAGCTGCAGAGAGTTAGTTATACTTTTTACCAGCTTTCTAGTCCTACTTATCATTCATTGTCATATAAACTATATAAACTATTTAGAAGACTGTCGTCAAGGTACTTTGAATACTTTCACTTTCATGTGTAGGCGCGTACTTGCGAAAAGAGAATGAGCCGGTCCCGCAAGTTAAGAAATATGTGGAGCTGCATCTTTATTCTAATTCTGGGAATGTTTTGTCAGATCAAGTGTCTTCCAGCCAGGGTAGCTAACCCGCGAAATGTTCTTTTAATTGTTGGTAAGTGTTGTAGTGGCATGTTGTTTTGCATTTATACTCTGTTTATTGTATACATCATCTAATCTATCATTCATTTTTGCTTCCCTTTTGCTCAGTAGAGTCACTAGTTAGTTAGTTAGTTAGTTAGTCGAGGTTCCAACTTCACAGCAACGGGTCATCCCCATTATGCTCCGTTCCTGTGCCAGTGAATATCACACAAAACGCTCCCCACTGCCCAATGTAAAAAGTGGAAAAGACAGGAGTCTCCACAAACAACAGCTAGCACAGATACACTGTGCATAATGCCGCCACCAGAATGTCAACACACCAGTCCCCCACAAAACACCCAGTTCATCTCTGATGGGATCGGCAGTCATTTTCCCATCTGGATGTTTCCTAGATGTTCACCCACACAGTCCACGAAAATACAGTTCATCGCTGATGGCAGTGGCAGTCAACCAGAAGCCCAGCAGCCACGCATTTCTGCATAAGGCAAAAACCGGTCAACTCTGGGACATAGCCACCTGCCATCACTCTGAACATGCAGTCATGTTCCAAAAAACCTCGGGCAGATTCAAAAGCTTTTCACACGAAACTCACAGCTCACAGTGTCGCACCACGCACTCACTCAGTAGCAGGGCGATGGAACCATCAAGCCTCCTTAGTCGCCTCTTACGACATGCGTGGTAGGCTACAGTGTTGCTATTCTTTGCTTCCCTTATGGGCCCCAGCAACACACTAGTATAGAAATAAAGACCTTCCTTGAATATTACTGGCCTAAATGCAAAAAGTATCTGTTTTTGGTGTAGCAAGACTGTTGTAGTAGCTAACAGGGTTAAAAATCCAGTCTCTCATTTTGGTAGATACTAAGAACATGACATTGTAGACTCAGAGCACACCTCCACCAAATGGGTCTCACTGACTCTGTCACTTGCAACTGTGGAGCATGCAAGCAAACCCCAAACCATTCCTACAAGACTGCCCTGACCTCACTGAACTAAGGGACAAAATCTGGCAGACGGGGGTGACCCTTCAAGGAAGACTTAGGGACAAGTGGAGACCTCAGCCAGACTGTCCTGCTTGCTTGTGTCCCATGCCAGAATAGACTTATACTAGAAATTATAGTAAACATTGTGACTATTGGAGTGATTATAAGCAAACATTTGCTAATAATGTAGGGACATATTCGCAAACAGCTCGATACGTGACCTATTCACAAAAGGCTGATCATGTGACCTATTCGGCAAACGTTTGACTACATTATTAATGTTTGTGGAAAAATTATTGTGTCCTCGGTAGTGTAGTGGTTAGTATCTCCGCCTGTCATGCAGGAGACTGGGGTTCAACTCCCCGCCAACTATTTAAAAACAAAAATACCCTTATCGATAGACACCAAAAAAATTGCAAAAGCAAAGTATATTACTGAAAAGAAGGTGAACAAGAAATAGATGACAGGTGTAATCTTAGAGTTGATGGACAATATAAAACAAAGTAAAAATGACAAATAATATTCTCCACCTTGTCATCTTCCAATGGAGCCTAGATACTCAACTAAATCATGTCAACCTCTTTGCAGGTAGAGTTTTCAGTTTTACACTGGGTGAGGCAGTCAGTCTTACGGCACCCTACCTTAGACGTCTCCTACATCAAGCATGGTAGATTACAGTGTAACTATTTATAGGTGCCTGTAACACACAGCTGGTCTCCCTGGTGAAGGGGTTAAGGACGTTGATCGTAAACCCATATACTCACGTACGAAACACAGCTGCGGGAGATTCAGTAGCGGAGCGCATCGCGCTGGTTACTTACGGAGGTATGTGAGCTGGTCGTTCAGAAAGCAATGGCAAACTACTGAACGTAAAACTTGTCCTGTAAAGGATATGCGAAAGAAAAGTAACACACAGACGAGCCAAACAGTCAAGAGTAATCAACAAACAATTAGGATTAACTATGGTCACGTGATATGTAAATTTAACCCTGTATGAACTTTATCACCTTTGAACCCTCGCTTTGGAGTTCATAAAAACAAATGTTGACTAGAACTTCAGTTGCGAACAAAACTTGCAAACAAAAGACAGACAAGAAGGGAGAATAATTATTAATAGTCTTCTTAAGCCAATCGACGGCGGTAAACGTCACGTGACCAGCTGTTTGTGAATAATGTCCACGCATTAATAGCAAATGTTTGCTTATAAAGTCTCCCTTATTTTATTTAGTTTTGAAATTAGTGGTTACTGTCATCCAGCAGATCCTAATAACAAAGAATGAAGCATGATAAGGATGCTCATTGGTAAAAGAAAGACATATACAGATGAAAGTCAACATTTTGATTTAGTATACATTTATATTGATTCCATCCTTTTTTATTTCTCATTAGCTGAATTTTATCAGTATTGATTTCTATACCATATTTTTTAGAAGTTGTTTCAAGTCTGGCTGTTCTTACTTGTCTTTAGCCATAATTTCAGTGTTGTCTGCATAAAAAGGCAAAGGTAAGCCCTTTATATATACATTTTACTGATTCCCATTCCCAATGTTTTCTCCCACTGGGTGTTTCTCTCTTGTTTTTCTCTGTGTATGTGTATTTCACTTTCTATGTGTCTGTTGCACATGCTTTCCTCATAAAGAATAACAAGTAAAATAAAGGGTTCTTTTACGTGCCTTACGGTTCACTGAGCATATGGTGTTATACCCATATTTGATAGACCAATCGGCACTCAGTATGTAATGCGGTCAGTATCACACTGGTAACCTTAACTTCCAAATATATTTCCTGTACCCATTTTTGGCTGGGTTGACCTGAGAATCCAGGTTAAATTTTAAAAAACTGCCTCGATACAAATTCGAACCCATAACCACCAAGTATAACTAGATTACCAACTAACAGTATACCTCAACAAGCAATAACACACCAGATGGAAGCAGAGGAAGAGGCCAGCCAAGTAAATGATGGATAGAGGGAATCACAGAGACCATGGGAATCTTGATATATGAAGCCCATACATGTGCAGTCTCCCGCTGTTTATGCTTCACCTCGACACCGCAAGATACAAGAGGAACCTGATGAGATGAGATGAACCACCAAGTATGCAGGCTACCACAGATCCCTTATAAAGAATACTTTATTATTATCTTCACCTAAGCTATATGTTTGTAAGCAACCCTAGAAGCAATGAAGCTATATTGATCCTTAAAATATTTTTAATGTGCATTTACCTACAAACTTGGCAGGTGATGATGCTGGATTTGAGTCTCAGGTGTACGGCAATAATGTACTGAAAACTCCAGCTCTCAATTATCTGGCTAACCGCAGCGTTGTTTTTGACAATGCTTTTACTTCCGTTAGTAGCTGCTCTCCAAGCAGGTATTTATATTAAACTTATCATCTGTTGATATTGTTGCTACAGCCATGTTTACACAACAGTTGCAGTGATGTCACAAGCTAGGTTTATATAGCAGTTACATGAAGTAGTCAGTCATTTTTATATAGTAGTTATAATGATGAGGCCAATTAAATTTATATAATAATTACTATCATGGGGCCAATTATAATAATTACAATGATGTGGCCAGTTATATTTATAAATTAGTGTAGCCACTCTATACAGTAATTACAATTATGTTGCCTCTTATATTTATACAGTAGTGTAGCCACTATTTATATAATAATTACAATGATGTGGACAGCTGTATTTATACAATAGGGTAGTCACTTATATTTATAGAATAATTACAATGATGTGGCCAGTTATATTTATACAATAGGGTAGCCACTTATATTTGTACAGTAATTATGATGATGTAGCCAGCTATATTCATGCAACAGTTATAGTGGTGTATCTAGCTTTATTTATACAGTACTAAAGTCAAGAGTGTCAACTTCATTGCACCAGGCTTTTGTCCCATTCACTTGTGGTTTGAATGACACAGTTGGAGGAAAGAAACAACAACCTTCAGACTGTGAGGTAGATTACTGATCACTTTGCCATGGCGACTAGTAAACTTTAGTACTTTCTAGTTATTGCCAGTTGTACAGGATAGACTTTTGACTTTGGACTGGAGTTTTACTCTAGTTATTGTCAAATCTGCAGGATAAACTGTTAACTTTGGATATTCTATGACTGTGTTATTTTTACCACTTGAGCAGTAAAATTATAAACCGTTATATCATACCCTTCAGTTACAATGTAAATCACATAATAATGATTTCTGATCATATAGTAACGAACAGAGTAATGACTACAGAATATATAGTAATTATTATGGAACTTATAGCAATGAACAGAGTAGTGATGACAGAATACATAGCAATGAACAGTTAATAATAAACAGAACATATAGTAATGATTACAGAGTGTATAATAACAATTACAGAACATATAGCAACAGTCACATAGTAACGATTGCATGGCACATATTAATGATTATAGAACACATAGTGATGATTACAGAACACATAGTGATGATTACGGAACACATAGTAATGATTACAGAACACATGGTAATGATTACAGAACACATGGTAATGATTACAGAACACATGGTAATGATTACAGAACACATGGTAATGATTACAGAACACATAGTAATGATTACAGAACACATAGTAATGATTACAAAACACATGGTAATGATTACAGAACACATGGTAATGATTACAGAACACATGGTGATGATTACAGAACACATGGTGATGGTTACAGAACATATGGTAATGATTACAGAACACATAGTAATGATTACAGAACACATGATAATGATTACAGAACACATAGTAATGATGACAGAACACATGATAATGATTACAGAACACATAGTAATGATTACAGAACACATTGTAATGATTACAGAACACATAGTAATGATTACAGAACACATAGTAATGATTACAGAACATATAGTAATGATTACAGAACACATAGTAATGATTACAGAACACATAGTAATGATTACATAACATATGGTAATGATTACAGAACACATAGTAATGATTACAGAACATATGGTAATGATTACAGAACATATGGTAATGGTTACAGGACATAGTGATAATTACAGAACATAGTGATGATTACAGAACACATAGTAATGATTACAGAACTTATGGTAATGATTACAGAACACATAGTAATGATTACAGAGACATAGTAATGATTACAGAAACATAGTGATGATTACAGAGACATAGTGATGATTACAGAACACATAGTAATGATTACAGAACATATGGTAATGATTACAGAACACATAGTGATGATTACAGAACGCATAGTAATGATTACAGAACACATAGTAATGAGTACAGAACACATGGTAATGATTACAGAACACATAGAAATGATTTCAGAACACATGGTAATGATTACAGAACACATGGTAATGATTACAGAACACGTGGTAATGATTACAGAACACATAGTAATGATTACAGAACACATAGTAATGATTAGAAAACACATGGTAATGATTACAGAACACATGGTAATGATTACAGAACACATGGTAATGATTACAGAACACATGGTGATGATTACAGAACACATAGTAATGATTACAGAACACATAATGATTACAGAACACATTGTAATGATTACAGAACACATAGTAATGATTACAGAACATATAGTAATGATTACAGAACACATAGTAATGATTACAGAACACATAGTAATGATTACAGAACATATGGTAATGGTTTAAAAAATAATGATAATTACAGAACATAGTGATGATTACAGAACACATAGTAATGATTACAGAACTTATGGTAATGATTACAGAACACATAGTAATGATTGCAGAGACATAGTAATGATTACAGAGACATAGTGATGATTACAGAGACATAGTGATGATTACAGAACACATAGTAATGATTACAGAACATATGGTAATGATTACAGAACACATAGTGATAATTACAGAATACATGGTAATGATTACAGAACACATAGTGAGATTACAGAACGCATAGTAATGATTACAGAACACATAGTAATGATTACAGAACATATGGTAATTATTACAGAACACATAGTAATGATTACAGAACACATAGTGGTGATTACATAACACATAGTGGTGATTACATAACACATGGTAATGATTACAGAACATATGGTAATGATTACAGAACATAGTGCTGATTACAGAACATATGGTAATGATTACAGAACACATAGTAATGATTAAAGAACACATAGTGATGATTACAGAACACATAGTGGTGAGTACAGAACACATAGTAATGATTACAGAACATATGGTAATGATTACAGAACACATAGTAATGATTACAGAACATGTTGATGATTACAGAACATAGAGCAGTGAACACATAATAATAATTACAGAGCACATAACAATGAACACATTATAGTGACTACAAAACACATATTAATGATTACATAATATATAGTAATGATTACAGAATACATAATGATTACAAAACATTTGGCAGTGATTACAGAATACATGTTAATGAGTACACACTTATTGTAATGATTACATAACACATAATAATGATTACACAACACATAGCAGTGATTACAGATCATAGCACTGTGAGCTCATAGTAATGATTACAAAACATATAGCAATGAAGACATGGCAATGATTACAGAATACATTGTGATAAACCATCAGAAGAAGACATCCACACTCTTTGGACACATCTTTAGAAGGGGAAAGCTGGTGTACATTATGACAATGGAAAAGTTGGAGGGGAAGATTGGCAGGGGAAGGCCAAGAGAGAAGATGCTAGACAGCTTTATCTCTTTCATTATGTTTGTTCGCTCTTTTAAGTTCAGAAAGAGGTTTTGATTTTCTCTGTTTGTTTATAGATACTCAATGATTACTTAATAATTAAGTATGATGCATATGCTGATGCATATGCTGGGGGGAGGATCTGAGCACCTATGGACATGTCCGGAGTGCAACGAAGATACCCCAACTGATAACTAACTAACTAACTAACTTAATAATTTATTTGGTTTTTTTTCTGGGATTTGAGATTTAAACATTGAGCACAACCCACTACTGGCAACGCTGATCGTGACCATCAGCATTGCCAGTAGTGGGTTGTGCTCACTGTTTAGATTACTTAATGATTTTGTAATTAGCAATCAGTTCAGTTTACTGTATGTAAGTTTATTACTTAAAAATCTTTGTCTCAATGTTGTCTTCAACAGATCAGCCATACTGTCAGGACTGCCCCAGCACCAGAACGGGATGTATGGATTACATAACACAGTCCATAATTTTAACTCTTTTGATGGCCTCCTAAGCTTGCCCTTAATTCTACACAAGTCAGGAATAAGAACAGGTAACAGAATGAAAGCTTATGCCCAATTTAGAACACCTCAAAATCTAATTTTCCCTTTACACTATACATTAAAAGAGAAGCATCAAAAAAGTGAGGCAGATAATGAAGGTGAATAAAGGTAATCAAAATGAGCACTGAGTTTATTGTGAATATGTTCTGAACACTCATTAATTCTTTGTCAGTATGCAGAAGACAGTTTAGAAAAATCATATGTGACTATCATACATTTATTGCAGAAAATATGTACAGAAAACATGAGACTAGAGCCCCACTAGGAAATTTTATAAAAAGTGACACCAAATAAAACTTTAATATTCAGATGTGAGATTAGTTGAAACAGTACTGACAAATTCTGTGGGATTTACAGTGGGTTGGTGGAGACCGTCACATCGTGTTGAAAGGTGTATTGACTTAACACCAGCTGTCACATTACTCAAGCATCCACACATCGTTGCAGTAGTGAAGCAACAAGAGATAAATATGAGATGTGATGAAATAAAACCTTAAAAAACAAAAGCCACAAACAGTAAATCACATGATTTGTTGCCTTGCATATTTTGCTGCATCTTCTTCTTCTTCTTCTTTCGTTCGCTTGAAATATGTCTATATCTGCAATGTCGTCTCTTGCATGAATTGAACTGTTTTTTTTCCAGTTCACACAGTGGTCCATAGAGTTTATCTTCCACTGTCGTCTCTCTATGCCAGAAGGTTTGCCTAGATATGTTATATTTTGGGCAGTCTTGGAGTATGTGCTCTGCTGTCTGCGACGCCAATCCACATGTGCACATGGCTGTTTCACCAATCTTGAATTTTGTATACATGTGGTTGCGTAATCTATTGTGTCCTGTTCTGAGGCGCAGAATAATGACTTGTTCTGGTCTGTCCATAATGTGGTAGTCATCTTGAGCAGGTTTTGGTGGCTTTCTGACTGATTTGATCATTCTTTTCTTTTGGTGGTATGTAACGGGCACATCAGGCTGTTCCTCTTTGGCTCCTTCCTTAGCCAATTGATCAGCTCTGTCGTTTCCGGGTACTCCACAGTGGGATGGTATCCACTGTATGGTGACTTTATGCTGACTGCTAAGTTCAGAAAGTAGTGTCCTTAGTACTGGCAATTTCCCAGAGAGGAGCGCCTCGAGTACTGATTTTGCATCTGTTAGTAGCACCACAGGTTGTGTACCATTGCTGTTATTTAGTAATTTCTCTGTTGCTATCTTGATTGCCTCAATTTCGGCATCATAGTTATGGCAGTACTTTCCTATCGGTACTCTGGCTGTGTCCCTAGTATTATTTGGGTATTCTATGTACACTCCCGCTCCTCCATTTCGAACAGCATTTTGTGCTGACCCATCTGTGTAGACTCGGATCCAGAGGTCCTGTGGGTATTCTTCATCAAGGAAGCTGAGAGTGGCTGTTCTGCGCTGCACACTGTTCTGTTCTTCCTTGTCAAATATTCCTCTCACTTTTGTCTGGATTTGTAACGATAGTCTATGCTCATCTTTCCATGGAGTTCGCTCTGGAATAGTTGTTAGGGGGATACCAACTGTGGGCAGATCAGTGGTTTCTCTGCAGAGTCGTTTGGCCTGGTGGATAAAACTACTTCTTTTCAACCGCCCCATAGCTAGGTTTTCAAATCTGTTCTTCATAGGGTGGCCTGGCAAGCTGAGGAACTTTTCTGCTTGTATTAGCGTTTTCGTATCTCTGCGCTCACTCAGTGCCTGTGTCCTCCCCATCTTCTCCATTTCTACTATAGGGGTTGATCTCATCCCTCCTGTGGTGACTCTAAGTGCTTGATTTTGCACCTTGTCCAGCTCTTGTAGTGTGGTATTTGATGCTGAACACCACGCAGTTGACCCATATTCCAGGTGTGGTCGTATGCTCTGTTGGTAAACTTTGCTAAGTATTTTCGTACTGGCTCCCCATGTGGTTCCACTTAGCTTTCTCAGGATGGCTATTTTCCTTCTGGCTTTTGCTACTGCTTTGTTGATGTGCTTTCTCCATGTCAGCTTGCCATCAAATGTTACTCCAAGGTATGTTGGTTCTTTATCTTCTCTTAGGGGTGTTCCATTTATCTGGATGATCCCTGCCTTTTGTTTTGGAGAGAGGGTAAATAGGGTGGTGCTGCACTTGTCAGTGTTTATGCTGACACACCATCTATTTGCCCATGCAGCAAATGTATCTACAGCTCTTTGTAGCAATCTGGTGGCCACTGATGCATATTCATTTGTGCTCCATAGAACCAGGTCATCGGCGTACATTGCCGCTTTAATTCCATGCGGTAGGTGAGCAACAAGATCATTGATGAAGATTAGAAAAAGTGTGGGGGACAAGACTCCGCCCTGGGGAACACCGTGACGCAGTAGTACTTTCTTGCTCTTGAGTCCGTCTATCTGTACTCGGGCTCTTCTGTTGTGCAAGTATGCTTTCACCCATTTGTACATTCTTCCATTGACTTTGCAGTTTCTCAGTTTCTTCATAAGACCTTCTTTCCAGACTTTGTCAAAGGCTTTCTTCAGATCTATCCATGCCGCAAGCACCAGCTTCTTCTCTTGGAATGCATCCTCAATTTCTTGAGAGAGGTAGGTTGTCTGATCTTCCGTAGAGTAGCACTGCCTAAAGCCAGCCTGCTGTGGCACAAGGATGTTTTTACTTTCAATGTACCACTGCAGTCTGTGATTGATGATGCGCTCCAGTGTTTTGCAGAGACAGCTGGTGAGGCTAATTGGTCTGTAGCTAGAGGCAATGGAACCATCTTTCCCTGATTTTAGGAGGGGTATCATGATTGCTTCTCTCCAGGCTTGTGGAACACTGCCTAAGGTCCAGCTGTTATTTAAGATCTGCAACAGCTTTGTTTTGGCCTCTGTTCCTAGGTTCCTGATCATTTCATTGGAGATACCATCAGCTCCTGGTGACTTTCTCATTTTCAGTTTTGATATGGCTAGCTCCAGTTCGCTGATTGTGATGGGTGCCTCCAGAACCTCATGTACTATTTCCTTCTGTCCTGTATGTTGTCGTTTCTCTCGAATCTCTTGTTGTTTCTCTGGACTAATTTTGATATTGCTATCTTGTGCGAACGAGTCCGCAAAATGGTCAGCTGCTTGCTTTCTTGTTAAGATTTTTCCATCTTTATGTAGTGCAATTTTTGAGTTTCTCCCTGTGCCCTCGTCATTAAGCTGTTTTATTAGCTTCCACAATTTCCTTGTGTCTCTTTCAAAGTTCAGAGACTCCGTTTTCTCCTGCCAGCTTTTCCGTCTAGCCTGCAGCTTGGCCCTTTGAAATTTGGCTTTTGCATGCTGGAATTTATTGTGGTGCTCTTGGCTGGGTGTGGCCTCTGCTTGCTTTCTACACACTTCAACATCATTATGCAACTGTTCCAGTTCACTACTCCAGTAGGGTTTATATTGTTTACGGGCTCCTCTTGGTACTGTTTCTCGCGCTGCCTGTAGTATGCATTTCCCAAACTCTTCAACTGCTTTATTTATGTCTTTCTCAGTGTTCAGGTTTCTAACCAGTATGCTGGTGCGATGCTTGTACATTGCCCAGTCTGCTTTCTTGTAGTTCCACCTCGAGAGGGTGCTGCTTTCACTTACAAGCTCATTTTCTACGGTTAGAAAGACTGGCCGATGGTCACTGCCACCAAGTTGTTTCCCAACAGTTCGTGTAATGTTCCACTCCAGGTCTGGTGAATGAAAAGCCAGGTCAGGTGTAGTTGTAGAGTGCCATGATCTCGAGTAGAAAGTATGTGGGTCGGACGGCTTGTTAATCAACATGAATCTATTCTCATCCTGCCAGTCTTCCAGTCTCTCTCCTCTCTGGTCCATGTGATCATAGCCCCAGCTCTGCGAGTGGCTGTTGAAATCGCCACACACAATCATTTTTTCTTTTAGTGGTAGAGTGTCCAGTGCCTGTGGGCGGTCACTTGGACAGTAGTAATTGATCAGATGTAGATCTGTATTACCTGTCTTAAGTTTAAGTGTCTGATACTCAGCCCCTTCCATGTAGACTTTGATTTGGGAAGCCATGATGTTATTTCTTACAAGGGTCAGTATCCCACCTTTTCGCCTGTTCTTTCGGTCAGATCGGTAACACTGGTAGCCTCTGATTTTGAAGGCTATATTTTCATTGAGGTGAGTTTCTTGCAAGCAACATATGCTTACTTTTTCTTGGTCCAAGATTTTTTCTAATTCTATTTTTTTGTTGCTGACTCCCTCCGCATTCCAGTGCATTATTTTAAGTCTTCGTTTAGTATGGCCAGTCGTCCTATTCTCATGTCCCCTGGCTCCACAGGACATCTGAGAAGGACCTCCAGTAGTTGGGGTTGGACCCTTTCGAGACATAGGGCCCGGCACTGCACCTGCCTGGGGGTCCAAAGCAGGGCGAGCACCATAACGATTAGCAGTAGTCGACATATTCCATTTTGCGTGATTGCGTGGCATCCTGATTTCTGTGGTGCGCCTCTTGGCTGGTTGCCTCCGTCTTCAGCACCTTTCTTTGCTAGAGCAGACTGTGGTCTCACTCGAGTGTAGATTGCCAGAGACTCGCCGTCGCCCCTTCTCCTGTTAGTTTAAACAGGTCCGCCACGTGAAGTCCAGGAGTTGGACTTTTGCTGCATAGGTTATGTATTCACGAGCCATTGAGGTATTTGAGCAATGTTGGGCGCTCACCCCAACACCGCGCCTCGGCTACATACAGCAACATTTGGAACCCTGCTGCATCTCATCAGGTGCATACTGGTGAGTTATATATTGTATGAAATTAATAATAATTTAGCTGAAAAAATTAAATCATGCAACATAGACGAATGGAGACGGATTGTATCTGTAGCAAAGAACCTCAATGGCTCCGAACGCTGAAGAAGAAGAAGAAGAAGAAGAGGAAGAAGAAGAAGAAGAAGAAGAAGAAGAAGAAGAAGAAGAAGAAGAAGAAGAAGAAGAAGAAGATATTGCTAGTGGCTTACGTGTTTAACTCACTAAGAGAATACTGTTTTGAAATTAAACCTGACCCAGTGCTTATAATGTTCTTTACTGATATATTTGACCTCTGAGAAAATAACACACTTATGGTTTTCTTGTTATCTTTCTTTCCTCCATTAAGCAATTGCTGTGATCTTTTGGAGCCAAGAGAGATAAAAGGGAAGCATCTTATAATCAGAAACCATATGTGCTCTTCTGTATTTTCTCTTAGTGTTATTATTAGTCATGGTGATGATGAACTATATGTACCCTTTATTATAATAATCAATTTAATTGTAGTCTTTATTATAATAAGCAGGGGGTCTCTGTGGCGAAATGGTCAAGCCATTTGACTCGGGCTCCAAAGTTTGTGGGTTCGATTCTCGGCCGCGTTCTTCGGTTCATGGGTGAAATTTTTCGGAGACTCCTGTGGGTCGTCGCTAGAGCTACAGAGTTCGTGCTTTGTGTGACGCTTTCCGCGCTGCAGATAGAAGCCAAGCCGTATGGGATAAAACCCAGTGCAATGAAGTCGACCTTTAAGCGAGTTTTTTTTAAAATTATAATGAGCAATTTAATTTTAACCTTTATTATAATAAGCAATTTAATTTTAATAACCCAATATTTATGAAGGTATCATTGGAAAGAAACATGTAGGCCCAGAAGCTGTCTACCCATTTGATTATGAGGTCACAGAGGAGCAAGTCTCAATCAATAAATGCGGCCGCAACATCACATTTATCAAAGAGAGAGTGTTCGATTTCTTCAATGGCACTGCAGCTGAGTGAGTAGATTATGTGTTTTATGTTGATTCACATCATGAGAGGTTTAAACTCCTAAAACACAAGATGATATGGAGAATGATCACTAATAAACTACAAACATTCATTACTTGCTGCCTGCACAGAATATGACTAAATTGGTATGAGAGAATCACTAATGTAAAGCTTATAGAGTGAACTAGATATTTCAGTGAATCAAGCAGTGGAGAAAAGATACTGGTGCTGGGTAGGACACACATTGAGAAAATCTTCTAATAGTTTAACTAGACACTTTCTTGTCTATAACCCACAGGGGCAACAAAATATAGATAACTATAAAAGCATATGGAAAGAGAATTAGAGACAAAGATGAGTAATATGTGGAAGATATGGAGGTAACTGAAAGAGATACTGAAGGATGTGATGGCTTTGGGTGTGCTGGCCAAGTACCTATGCTCCATTAGGAAAGGGAGAGGGAGTAAAGGCAGATGAAGAACTTGAGGTGTTTTTTTTAGTAGGGTGCTGTGGGCTTTTTGTCTTGCATTGAGTTTTCACATACTGTTAAAGTTGAAGGGTCAGTTATGTCCATGTAGTTTTAAAACTAGTCTTCTTCAGCGGTCAAGTTATTGGTCAAGCTATATCTTCAGCTCAGTTGCAAGGATGGAATCCATCATCCTGTTGTAAAGTACCACTTTCATTGCACACAGATATCTTCATAAGTGCTCCAGTCTTCTCCCACAGATCATATACAAATATCTTCATAAGTGCTCCAGTCTTTTCCCACAGATCATACACAAATATCTTCATAAGTGCTCCAGTCTTCTCCCACGGATCATACACAAATATCTTCATAAGTGCTCCAGTCTTCTCCCACAGATCATACACAAATATCTTCATAAGTGCTCCAGTCTTCTCCCACAGATCATACACAAATATCTTCATAAGTGCTCCAGTCTTTTCCCACAGATCATACACAAATATCTTCATAAGTGCTCCAGTCTTCTCCCACGGATCATATACAAATATCTTCATAAGTGCTCCAGTCTTCTCCCACAGATCATACACAAATATCTTCATAAGTGCTCCAGTCTTCTCCCATGGATCATACACAAATATCTTCATAAGTGCTCCAGTCTTCTCCCATGGATCATACACAAATATCTTCATAAGTGCTCCAGTCTTTTCCTAGAGATCAGACACACATCTGTAGAGAGGAACATTATGATGTGATCTGGTCAGGATTCACAACAACACATCTATAAAGAGGCGCATTAGGATGTGACATGGTCAGGATTCACAATAACACATCTATAAAGAGGCGCATTAGGATGTGACCTGGTCAGGATTCACAACAACACATCTATAAAGAGGTGCATTAGTATGTGACATGGTCAGGATTCACCACAACACGTCTATAAAGAGGAGCATTAGGATTTGACCTGGTCAGGATTCACAACAACACATCTATAAAGAGGCGCATTAGGATGTGACCTGGTCAGGATTCACAACAACACATCTATAAAGTGGCGCATTAGGATGTGACATGGTCAGGATTCACAACAACACATCTTTAAAGAGGAACATTAGGATGTGACCTGGTCAGGATTCACAACAACACATCTATAAAGAGGCGCATTAGGATGTGACCTGGTCAGGATTCACAACTACACATCTATAAAGAGGCGCATTAGGATGTGACCTGGTCAGGATTCATAACAACACATCTATAAAGAGGCACATTAGGATGTGACCTGGTCAGGATTCACAACACATCTATAAAGGTCAGGATTCACCACAACCAGAGATTGTAGATATTTCTTTGTCAGAAATCTTCAACTCGGTGCCCAGGGAGAGACTTTTAGCTCAAAGATTGTTACAATTTATTTTTTTTAAACCATAAGAGCGTCAATATACTAGTGCAGAAGAGGAAAGACAAAGAATGAATGAAGTTTAAGCAAGTGTCATGCATCAATCAATCAATCAATCATGTGCCATGCCGGAAAGCGTGGGCGGTCATGATTCGCCATTTCACTCGATCACCAGAGTCGTGGATCAGTTCAGTGTTCCTGTCTCGTCCATGCCATGTGGCCAAGCCATCCAGGTATTTTCCTCTCGGTCTTCCTCTTGGTCTGTTCCCTTCGATCTTGCCAGCTGTCACTAAGTTCTCCAGTCCATTTGTTCTCATAACATGCCCAAAAAATTTTGACTGTCTACGTCTAATTTCTCTAATCAATCTACGATTTTCATTTGTCTCTTGTAGTACTTGGTCATTGGTTTTTCTATCTGTCCATGGTATTCTTTGCATTTTTCTCAGGAACCACATTTCTGCAGCCATCAGATGTTTTTCTGCTTGACTGCACATTGTCCAAGTTTCATATCCATACAAAAGAACAGGCTCTATGTACCCCCTCAACACTCTTTTTCTCGTTTCAATTGACATCATTTTATTGGTCAGAATGTTTTTCATCTTGCTAAAGGCTACTTTCGCAATGGCGATTCTTGTTCTTGTTCTAATCTGCCATCAGATGTTATGACTGTTCCGAGATAATTGAACCGATTCACTTGTTGAAGAATATTCCCATTTACTTGTATATTACATTGTGGTACTTCGTTCTTCCTAGTGACGACCATAACCTGTGTCTTCCTACAATTTAATTCCAACCCCAGCTGCTCACTGTGTACAACCACAGCGTCTACTAATTGTTGCAGATCCTGTGCATTCTCTGCAATCAATACTGTATCATCTGCATATCTAATGTTATTTATGTCATGCATATGTAGTATATTTTGATTAAAACTTGTGTCTAACTGTTGTTTCCAGCCAGCCGTTTTTCCTGTATGTTGCTTTTCATGATCCTCATCGATGCGGAAGCACCAACCCTGAGTTTGGTGAATTTTGTGAGAAGTTTGGGAATGGTCAGCCTGGCATGGGACATATTCCAGACTGGACACCAGTACAGTACAGCCCGGACGAGGTTCTGGTCCCGTACTTTGTGCCTGATACACCTGCAGCACGACGAGATCTGGCTGCACAATATACCACTATTAATCGTATGGATCAAGGTGAGATAACCAAAAGTCTCTCTCTCTCTCTCTCCCCTCTCTCTCTCTCTCTCTCTCTCTCTCTCTCTCTCTCTCTCTCTCTCTCTCTCTCTCTCTCTCTCTCTCTCTCTCTCTCTCTCTGCTTTGTTGAATGAAACCTGCAATTTAGTGATTTAATGTAAAGTTGTTGTGAATGTTTACATTATTAATTTCCTGTCTTCCTTAATGTTTGAGTTATGTATTTCACTTTTTATTGTATTTAATATTTTACAATTGCTTATTCGTAAAATAAAATATCTGCGCTTGTTTACAGTAAATATCTATATCAGTACATTGCAAACATTCTTTATCTCTTTAGTTCTTGAAGAATGACCTTTTGGTCTTGAAAAAGTCTCATAAACATATGCGTACCCTCCTGATTTGCCTGACCTAGATCTTTTGTTTTAAATGGACTCATAAGCAGCATAATGTCTCAGAAACTGAAATATTGTGGCCATGTTACATGTCACAGTGACTCGGAAAGAACAGCGATGGAAGGCGTGGTTCCCATAAGGAAAGGCAGGTGTTAGCTAGCACGGAGATGGACACGGGACATTGCAGACACTTTGGGTATGAGAGTGCATGAGGTAGGAGAAATGGCCAGAGATCGAGACACTTTTCGGTGGTTCATGATGAGAGTGGCATTCTGCAAAGGTTCTGCTACATAATGATGATGGGATGAATATTTACTGCCATTATTGTTTATTTATTGGTGTCTCAGGTCTTAATAAGATATGACTGAGCTACCATAAGACAGTCAGGTCTTAATCAGATATGACTGAGCCACTATAAGACAGTCAGGTCTTAATCAGATATGACTGAGCTACCAAATGACAGTCAGGTCTTAGTCAGATATGATTGAGCTACCATATGACAGTCAGGACTTAGTCAGATATGACTGAGCTACTGTATGAAAGTAGACGGTACTACCTGCTTTCTGTTAATGCCAAATGTTGGGCGGTGCTTACCAAACCTGACGCCCCACATTGTGCCAACAACTTCAGGCGGAGGAGCATAATTGGGAGTGTATAAGTCTTATCCTGGTGCGTGGAATTGCACCCTAAAGACTAAATGTTGTGGCAGGGCAGACCAGGCCCTAAGCTTTGGCAAATGGTATAGGATCAAAGCTCTACCAGGCAGACAGTTATAGCATTGCTTTGCTGATCCGGCAGCTTGTCTTGTTCCAGATGTATTGGTGTTACCTTTCCTCTGGAGTAAACTAGACAAGCCAAGAGAGGGATCGTGCTGCATGGACAACACAAAGTCTCTACAATTCAGCCCAAGCTTTGTGCTAGGAGAGGTATAACTCCATACTTGGTCTTGACCGGTCTCAGAATCAAAGGGAGAATGAATGAACTTTATTTTCAAAGGGTCACAAAGAATTAGCAGTTGCAGGGTTATTACCTTGTCTGCATGATGGTGGAGGTGGCCATGTGTTCAAATTTGTCCATTGTGGACGAGCATTTGCGGTGCCATATGGTCTCATCTGTCGCATTCGCTACCGCCATGGGTTGTAGTTGTTACACCTTTTTTGAAGCACAATCTAACAAACTATTGTCTGTCAAGACGGCAAGGTGCCAGTGAGTGACAGTGTTTATTCATTATTAGTGAACAGCATCTGTCAGTCCCAGAGTAGGTCTGAAGGTGGTTGATTTGACCTGAGCCCAGAAATGTCTGTTAAATTATGAGAGACGTTTGTGTCTGTTGTGTGTGTGAGAGAGATTCTGTGACACTGTTATAAGTAAAAAAGTATAAGACCCATTTACATGCTGTAAAGTGAGTTGGGCATATGGTGCTGGACCCATGTTTATGTAGTCTAACTGGCAATCCAGGGACGATGTGGTCACTTCTTCTTCTTCTTCTTTCGTTCACTTGAAATATGTCTATAACTGCAAAGCTGTCTCTTGTATGAATTGAACTGTCTTTTTCAGTTCACACAGCGGTCCATAGAGTTTATCTTCCACTGTCGTCTCTCTAGGCCAGAAGGTTTGCCTAGATATGTTATATTTTGGGCAGTCTTGGAGTATGTGCTCTGCTGTCTGCGATGCCAAACCACATGTGCACATGGCTGTTTCACAAATCTTGAATTTTGTATACATGTGGTTGCGTAATCTATTGTGCCCTGTTCTGAGGCACAGAATAATGACTTGTTCTGGTCTATCCATAACGTGGTAGTCATCTTGAGCAGGTTTTTGTGGCTTTCTGACTGATTTGATCATTCTTTTCTTTTGGTGGTATGTAACTGGCACATCAGGTTGTTCTTCTTTTGCTCCTTCCTTAGCCAATTGATCAGCTCTGTCGTTTCCGGGCACTCCACAGTGGGATGGTATCCACTGTATGGTGACCTTATGCTGACTGCTAAGTTCAGAAAGTAGTGTCCTTAGTACTGGAAATTTCCCAGACAGGAGCGCCTCAAGTACTGATTTTGCATCTGTCAATAGCACCACAGGTTGTGTACCATTGCTGGTATTTAGTAATTTCTCTGTTGCTATCTTGATTGCCTCACTTTCAGCATCGTAGTTGTGGCAGTACTTTCCTGTTGGTACTCTAGCTGTGTCCCTAGTATTATTTGGGTATTCTATGTACACTCCCGCTCCTCCATTTCGAACAGCATTTTGTGCTGACCCATCTGTGTAGACTCGGATCCAGAGGTCCTGTGGGTATTGTTCATCAAGGAAGCTGAGAGTGGCTGTTCTGCGCTGCACACTGTTGTGTTCTTCCTTGTCAAATATTCCTCTCACTTTTGTCTGGATTTGTAATGATAGTCTATGCTCATCTTTCCATGGAGTTCGCTCTGGAATAGTTGTTAGGGGGATACCAACTGTGGGCAGATCGGTGGTTTCTCTGCAGAGTCATTTGGCCTGGTGGATAAAACTACTTCTTTTCAACCGCCCCATAGCTAGGTTTTCAAATCTGTTCTTCATAGGGTGGCCTGGCAAGCTGAGGAACTTTTCTGCTTGTATTAGCGTTTTCGTATCTCTGCGCTCACTCAGTGCTTGTGTCCTCCCCATCTTCTCCCTTTCCACTATAGGGGTTGATCTCATCCCTCCTGTGGTGACTCTAAGTGCTTGATTTTGCACTTTGTCCAGCTCTTGTAGTGTGGTTTTTTATGCCGAACACCACGCAGTTGACCCGTATTCCAGGTGTGGTCGTATGCTCTGTTGATAAACTTTGCTAAGTATTTTCCCACTGGCTCCCCATGTGGTTCCACTTAGCTTTCTCAGGATGGCTATTTTCCTTCTGGCTTTTGCTACTGCTGTTTTGATGTGCTTTCTCCATGTCAGCCTGCCATCAAATCTTACTCCAAGGTATGTTGGTTCTTTATCTTCTCTTAGGGGTGTTCCATTTATCTGTATGGTCCCTGCCTTTTGTTTTGGAGAGAGGGTAAATAGGGTGGTGCTGCACTTGTCAGACGATGTGGTCACAACATGCATGTACTTCCCAAGGCATTTCCTGGCACCCAGTTTAAGTTTGGAGCCCAGCTCCAGTTTTAAACATCTGTCTTAATGCAGATTTGAACCCCTGACTTCCATGATGACAAATAAGCATCTAGACACTTCACTACAGACCCCACAGATCAACAGATGTTGAGAAGAAGCCGCATGTGTCAGCCTAAGAGTACAAATATCACAGCTCTGTTTTAAACACACACTCTGCTAAAAATACTAAGTTGAGAGGGTCGCTTTCATTGCAACAGGTTTACTAAGCAGTAAACACACTTCTTTAACTCTTAACGTCCATTTGTTTAGGCATCAACCTGGTCCTGGAAGAACTGAGAACAGCAGGTCATCTTGATGACACACTAATAATATTCACATCGGACAATGGGATTCCCTTCCCTAATGGCCGCACCAACCTGTATACATCAGGAATGGCCGAGCCTTTTCTGCTGTCTTCACCTGATGGCAAATCTAATTGGGGGAAGGTAAAAGAGAGAGAGAGACTGTTGATTGTATTATTTGTTTTGTTGTATTTTGTAAAGTATTGTAAGAAAAATGCATAAGCTTACGTAAAATATTTATGTTATGTTCATTTAGGGGTCTTCGTAGCGAAATGGTCAAGCCATCTGCTCGTGCTTTGAAGGTCGTGGGTTCGCTTTTACACTGCATCGTTCAGACCATAAGTGTAGTTTTTCCAAAGACCCCTGGAGGTTGTCGCTGGAGCTAGCCAGAGTTCATGCCTTGTGTGGTGATCTCAGTAGGTCGCTTGTCATTCTGCAGAGAAACGCCAAGCCACATGGGATGACACCCAGTGCAATGAAGCTGGTCCTCTTGCCGTTACCCTTTTTTTTTTCCTTTTGAACCTTATTTTATGTTGCAGAAAACTTTTTGGACCAAGAAAATGAACACTACTGTCATTCTTCAAGATCTGAACATTGAAAAAAAACAAATCTTATAAGCAGTATTACTTCTCATAAACTGAAATATTTGGTCATGTTAAACATCACAGTAATTTGGAAAGAACAGTGGTGAAAAGCCTAGTTGCTGCAAGGAAAGGCAGGGATGGACCAGCACGAACATTGTGCAGGACATTGAAAACACTTCAGGCATGACAATGCATGACACAGGGGAATTGGTGAAGCATCGAAAGTCTGTTTGGCAGACTGTGGTATTCTGCAAAGGAATGTGACGATGTTATTTTTAAAAAGAGATTTACATTATTAGCATACGGGCAGGGTTAAGGCCCTGGATATGAATACAACGAGTTGATTGAGGCATTTTTTACAGACTTCATATAGCGCTATGATCAACCCAGGCTCATAAATCAGATGCCTGAGATTCCCCTAGACTAGAGAGGCAGCAAAGAATGTAACTGGTCACCTTACATCACAACTCTATGACCCAATGTCACTTTGGGGTGAAGTGACTTACAGGCACAGTAGCCAGCAATTTGTAATCTCGTAATCTTGCATACTACGTTTGAAAAAAAAAAGCTGAAGGGGATTTGCAAGCAGACCGCCTTGCGTTGGTTTCCATACAAAGGTATGAGTGCCAGTCGTTCAGAAAGCAATGGCAAACTACTGAACGTAAACTTGTCCAGGAATCACAAACATCCAAAAAAAATGCTGGAGTTGACTGCTATTTCTTGTAAAGGATATGCAACTAACTGACTGGAAATTAGTGCAGTTGAAGACAATTATTTTCACAAAACGAAGGACTCCTGATTCCTGCCCAGAGGACCAGAGGCTTGGCCTTCTTGAACAAGAAGCACATATTAAGACATGTGAGAACATCAGGCTTGTTAAATATCCCTCACTGGCTATCGTAAAGAGCTGCATGTGTGAGAAAGGGAGATTGTGTGGCACAATGGCATACAGAACGGTTTCACTGTGCAACATATAATTTTGTTTAACTTTTGAAGTTAAAAGATGGGCAATGGAAATGTGATGATAGAAATTAAAAGAAGAACACTAAAACAGTTAAAACCTTTAGTTATAGTCTGTCCGGAAATTAATGCCGTCATTCACGATCAATTATTTTGAAAACTGTCTGTTGCATCGTTATGAAACTTTTCCAGCCGTCTTATATTTACCCCCACCCAAGGAATATGTCTTTGAAAGGTCCAAAAACAACTTAAATCATTGAAAGCGGCGACATTCCTTTGATCTTTTGCTGAACAACTAGTGATTTCTCGCTAACGAAGTTATTTTTACGGTAATGTGAGACATGTCAATTCTGTTGACACACAAAGGCGTATCCGGATTTGTATGAGAGTGGGTGCAATGAAAGAATTAGCTTAAAATCGACAGGGTCGGCTGCATTGCACCGGGTGTTTATCCCATATGGCTCAGTTTCTTTCCACAGCGTGGAAAGCGTTGCACAAAGCACGAACTCCATAGCTCCAGCGACGACCCTCGGGAGCCTCCGAAAAAATGCACTCGTGAAATGAAGGATGCGGCCCGGAATCGAACATACAACCTTCGGAGCCTGAGTCAGACGGCTTGACCACTTCACCACGGAGAATCCCGAGAGGGGTGCAATGTGTAATATTAGTAAAGACAGAGAATTTACAGAGGCACGGGGTAAATAATTTGTAAATTAACAGGAAAGTAGAAGGAATATATTTCTTACCTTATTTTTCATTGCCTTCTTGTTTCTTCAGCTGATGCTGATGCTGTAATGTTTAGGGTCTGCAATTCGTCTGAATAGTTGGAGCAAAATATCCCAGTAAGTGTGTAAGTAGATTAAGGTCTGCGATCTGCTCATACCTTAATCTGTGTCGGATGATTCCAGTAGGTTGATGATTGCTCTCGGTTGCATAAAATTCAATCCATCCTTTCTCCAATAGTCCTCTTCCTCTTTCAACACATGGTCCTGACGTTTTTTCCAGTAACTTTTATCAATATTTAATAGCACGGACAGACAGACAGAAAGGTAGGTGGGTGGATGGCTGGCTGACTGGGTGGGTGGGTGGGTGGGTTGGTCGGTGGGTCGGTCGGCAGGCAGGCAGGTAGGTAGGTAGGTAGGTAGATAGATAGATAGATAGATAGATAGATAGATAGATAGATAGATAGATAGATAGATAGATCCCCGCCAGGAGCCGGGTCGAGCCAGCTAGTTTATTTATATAATCACGTTTCATGAAAGAACTCACAGTTTGACGACACCTCTGGACCTACCCCATATAAATTCCCTCAGTCTGCCAAAAGCAAAACCGCGCAGACAAATTTTAAACATTTGAGGGTGTGTCTTGTTGAAACGGTAATACTCTTAAAATGATGGAATGAGTGCGGGGGGAAAAAATATATACCGCATATAACCAAACATTGAAATCTGCTGTACAATCTCCAGAACAAAAATTTTTTTGTTGGGTGGACATAATTATAAGGTTATATGCTAAATCTCATCATTTTCCCTCAATTGGTTACTGAGATATTGAATTTTATATTGAGGCAACCAAAAAAAAAAACACTATAGTTATTTAGTTAGTTAGTTAGTTAGTTAGTTAGTTAGTTAGTTAGTTAGTTAGTTGACAGATCGTCCGCATTGCACATTGAAACATTCAGTCCATAAGTGCTTGGATCCCCTCCTCTGTAAATCCCGCAGCGTGTAGCGGTTCACAACACCAGTTTTGTGTTGGTTTATTAATCTTCTTTGGCTTCCTGCGTAGTGTTCATGTCTGGCCACACCTCTTTTGACTAGCTGTTCTCGCAGTCTGACCATGGCTGTAGACTCAGTCATCAGATAGAACAACCAAGGTCAAAGTAATGAGAGCATGCACATTTCCTGTGGCAACATGCTAGTGTGATATTTACAAATCAACTGAAAAAACTTATGCGCCTTTGAATATAAGTGAATTAGAAGAGTACTAAACATTCATTGGATCAAAAAAAAAACAGAAAAGGCCTGTCCAATAGGAACTCAGTACTAAAGATGATTGGTTATTAAGACCAGTGAAATTAGAGAAAATTAAATATTTTGTGCCTGCAAAGGGACATGAATATCTGGAAAAATTAGTTAAGGATGGAGCGTCAACAATTAAGAAACACTAAGTATAGGGCAGTTTTACAAAATACAATTGCACAATGCAGGACATTATTGTGACGAGCCTTGATCAGCAAACAACAAAAAGAAAACACAAGAAACCACAAACAATGGAATTGACACAACAGTGACTACATTAAATCATCATATGGAATCATGTGAAATAAAAATAAGCAGAATTAAATAAAACATGTCGTACTGAACTCAGAGGCTTTAAAGACAGAAAAATAAAACAGTTTATATGGAACAAAGGAACAGCTGATTAACACATGCGGGCATAATTTATATGGCATTGTTGTAAAAGTTGAAAACATACGTAGGGCTGGATTTATAGCAATAATATTGAAGTTTGGTCAGAACATAATGAGACTTCATCTTAGCAAGTTGATTATTTTAACCTTACCTAGTTTATGTAACTGTTATGAAAAGAAATAAATTAGAGAACTTGGTGTCAACTGGCAAGATTGAGAGCAAGAGAACAAGGGGGAGACAGAGAAATAAATACCTGGATGACTTGACCATGTGGCATGGTCGAGACAAGAACACTGAGCTGATCCACGATGCTGGTAATCGAGTGAAATGGAAAATCATGACCGCCCATGCTTACCGGCATGGCACATGATGGATGGAGTTTATGTAACATCACCCACAAAGTGCCAGTTAGTCTATACCTAATTTATGTCACATCATCCGCAAAGTGCCAGTTTATACCTAGTTTATACTACATCATCCACAAAGTGCCAGTTAGTCTATACCTAGTTTATGTAACATCACCCACAAAGTGCCAGTTAGTCTATACCTAGTTTATGTAACATCACCCACAAAGTGCCAGTTAGTCTATACCTAGTTTATGTAACATCACCCACAAAGTGCCAGTTAGTCTATACCTAGTCTATGTAACATCACCCACAAAGTGCCAGTTTATACCTAATTTATGTCACATCATCCGCAAAGTGCCAGTTAGTTTATACCTAGTTTATACTACATCATCCACAAAGTGCCAGTTAGTCTATACCTAGTTTATGTAACATCACCCACAAAGTGCCAGTTAGTCTATACCTAGTCTATGTAACATCACCCACAAAGTGCCAGTTAGTCTATACCTAGTCTATGTAACATCACCCACAAAGCGCCAGTTAGTCTATACCTAGTTTATGTAACATCACCCACAAAGCGCCAGTTAGTCTATACCTAGTTTATGTAACATCACCCACAAAGTGCCAGTTAGTCTATACCTAGTCTATGTAACATCACCCACAAAGTGCCAGTTAGTCTATACCTAGTTTATGTAACATCACCCACAAAGTGCCAGTTAGTCTATACCTAGTCTATGTAACATCACCTACAAAGCGCCAGTTAGTCTATACCTAGTTTATGTAACATCACCCACAAAGCGCCAGTTAGTCTATACCTAGTTTATGTAACATCACCCACAAAGCGCCA
Organism: Cepaea hortensis; assembly: GCA_963921405.1. NCBI lineage: Eukaryota > Metazoa > Mollusca > Gastropoda > Stylommatophora > Helicidae > Cepaea > Cepaea hortensis. Next base: position 133,363,319 of record OY992880.1, on the reverse strand, counting down.
GTTAGTCTATACCTAGTCTATGTAACATCACCCACAAAGTACCAGTTAGTCTATACCTAGTTTATGTAACATCACCTACAAAGCACCAGTTAGTCTATACCTAGTTTATGTAACATCACCTACAAAGCGCCAGTTAGTCTATACCTAGTTTATGTAACATCACCCACAAAGTACCAGTTAGTCTATACCTAGTTTATGTCACATCACCTACAAAGTGCCAGTTAGTCTATACCTAGTTTATGTAACATCACCCACAAAGCGCCAGTTAGTCTATACCTAGTTTATGTAACATCATCCACAAAGCGCCAGTTAGTCTATACCTAGTCTATGTAACATCACCCACAAAGTACCAGTTAGTCTATACCTAGTTTATGTAACATCACCTACAAAGCACCAGTTAGTCTATACCTAGTTTATGTAACATCACCTACAAAGCGCCAGTTAGTCTATACCTAGTTTATGTAACATCACCTACAAAGCGCCAGTTAGTCTATACCTAGTTTATGTAACATCACCTACAAAGCGCCAGTTAGTCTATACCTAGTTTATGTAACATCACCCACGAAGTACTTAGTCTATACCAATATTGTTCTAGCGCCACATGCTTAGTGTACATTAAGGCTTATCAAAGAGTCCTTTACTTAACTACTTAGTTTATGTTCTATTTATTTGTTTTCAGAGGAGTTCTGATATGGTCAGCTTACTGGACATTGTTCCTACAATCCTGGATTGGTTTGATGTGAATTACCCTAATTATAAACTTCAAGGTAATATTGTACAGCTGACGGGTCAGTCATTATTACCACTGGTCAACGATGCAGCAAAATACAAAATGCTCACAAAACAGGTATGTAAATATAAATATTTAATATGTGTATGAATTTAATTATCTTTGATGTTTAATAATTAAGTTGACTTAACTGATTAAGTTCCAAGGTATGATTAACCGTTTTAGCGACTTCCCGTAACTGTCCCAGGCTTATATATCTTTGATATGTTGTCACTGCATTATAATACAACATGTCTGCTACCATTTATACAACTTTTAAATCATAACTGTGACAACCCCTTCTTTCCATTCTATGCCATCCATTTTTGTTTGATCAAGACTTACTATTTTGTTTGGCACTGAATCTGTTAATTATTGAGGTTGCCCATGTGTTACTGGGCCTATAAAGGAAACAAAGAATAGTAACATTGCAACCTACATGCGTGCCATACAAGACCACTAAGGAGAGTTGGCCAGAGACTTGCTTTCTCATCCTATAGAAAATGTAACTGCAAAATCTAACCAACCATGAGCAAGTCTAAAAAGAACTTGGCATTAGTTGGGAGAGGTGCATTATTGAAGTGGGGGGGGGGGGGGGGGGAGAGGACCCATGCTCCATTGGGAGATGATAGGCAGAAGAAGGTGCATTATTGAAGTGGGGGGGAGAGGACCCATGCTCCATTGGGAGATGATAGGCAGAAGAAGTCGAATTATTGAAGTGGGGGGGAGAGGACCCATGCTCCATTGGGAGATGATAGGCAGAAGAAGGTGCATTATTGAAGTGGGTGGGAGAGGACCCATGCTCCATTGAGAGATGATAGGCAGAAGAAGGTGCATTATTGAAGTGGGTGGGAGAGGACCCATGCTCTATTGGGAGATGATGGGCAGAAGAGGACGCATTATTGAAGAGGACCCATGCTCCATTGGGAGATGATAGGCAGAAGAAGGTGCATTATTGAAGTGGGTGGGAGAGGACCCATGCTCCATTGGGAGATGATAGGCAGAAGAAGGTGCATTATTGAAGTGGGTGGGAGAGGACCCATGCTCCATTGAGAGATGATAGGCAGAAGAAGGTGCATTATTGAAGTGGGTGGGAGAGGACCCATGCTCCATTGAGAGATGACAGGCAGAAGAAGACGAATTATTGAAGTGGGTGGGAGAGTGGCTTTGCGCCCTGGCATCTGCATGTGTCTCAGGCTGATCTCGTTCATTTAACAATGTGGACTGAATGTTTGCAAAAGAAGAAAAGGAACGTATACTCCCCGTGAACTTGGAGCAATGGATTTGTCATTCCCCCAGGAAGAGTAACCCGGTCAACAAATGTTGAGAAGAAGCCACATGTGTCAGCCCAAAGGTACAGATATCACAGCTTTGTTGTAAACACACACACAATGTTAAATGCACTAAAGCTTTCATTCACCAGGTGCTTCCCCATCTGGCTTGATGTCTCTTTCTCTAGAATGGCAAGCTGCTTGCCAGAGCATTGATAACTGAAACTAGATAGTGTCAAGACTTTGAGTAAAATGTGACCACGTGGTGCAGAGTAGCTTAGCAACTGATTAAAGAATACATTCCATCTGCTCAAATGTGTGCTTAAATGTGCCACTGACAGGAACAGAAGCCATGGTACTATAGAGACTAGTGCCCTTGTCAGTCCTGGAATAACATCCTCCATATGGTAGTACTCTTTTCTTGACCACACAGTTTCGAAGTCAATTCAGTGCTATAAAATAGGTGCTGGAAACATGTTCTATTATGTAAGGTTGGGGGTGAGAGTGTGAGTGTGCGGGCATCCCTGTAAGCTACCGGGACCCTTATCGAAAGAAAATAATAATAGTAAAACTGTAAACTATCATGCATGTTGTAAGACATGACTAAGAAAGGTTGTGCTTGAGGTTGGCTATCAAACCCTGTAGAAAGCTTCATCTGCAACATCCAACCCCCTTGTCTACGAGAGTAAGTCAATAAGTAAGTCACAAATGGCTGTAGAAAAGTAACTAAATATGATAACAAACTTGAAACTAGTTTACTTTTATACATACATTGTCCCTTTATTTCTCAACATAATTTCCACCAACATTGATGCACTTATCCCATCGTTTTATCAGTCCTCCCAAACTGGCTGCATAGAACTGCGATGGGGTTACAGACGTAGTTCGTGATCCTGCATACCCGCGTTCGAAACACAGCTGTGCGCAATCTGGCAGCAGACTGTTGCGTTGCTTTTTTTTTACAAAATGGTATGGGTGCTGGTCATGCAGAAAGCAATGGCAAACTACTGAACGTAAACTTGCCAAGAGATCGCAACAGCAAATGATGCTGGTGTTGACTGCAACGTCCTGTAAAGGATATGCAACTAGCTTTTTTTACATTTTATATATAAATAAATTAAAAAAATTTTGTGTATCCCTTACGGGACATTGCAGTCAACACCAGCATTTTCAGCTGCTATTGATGTACTAGGCAAGTGTTACGTTCAGTAGTTTGCCATTGCTTTCTGAACTACCGGCTCCTATACCTTTTTTGAAAAAACCAGCACCGCTGTGATTCGAACCCGGGTATACGGGCTCACAACCCGCGTTCACAAGCCATTAGCCACAGAGACCGACATTTTATATACACATATGTTATTATTATCTTCCATTCTTTCTATATGCCCAAGAAGGCGGTGGAGAGATAATACATGTACAGACCTACAAGCACTTGGAATCAACGACTGGCAAGAGAAGGTCCACCAGAGAGACGAATGGAGACGGATTGTATTTGCAGCAAAGAACCTCAATGGCTCGGAACGCTGAAGAAGAAGAAGAAGAAGATATGTTATTATTAAACTACTGAGCGTAAACTTACCCAGGAATCACGAACATCCAAAACATGCTGGGGTTGACTGCTATGTCCTGTAAATGAATATGCAACTAACTTTAATTATTATGTTATTATCAGTATTATAGTCTATGTCATGAGCTATTGGTTAATATGTCTGTCCACAACCTTCTGTCTTGTCTACTGCCTATGATTTCTGATAAGACTTTCCGCCATGCTATGTCAAATTGTCTCACATTTTCTATCTTGCCTCTGCCTGCCTCTTTTCCTCTCCAAATGTCCCTTTCTCATGATGTGCCAATAGAATGTGGATTGTTTTCTTCTGATGCAAGTAACCAGTTCTCATGAGAGTTCATTCCTTTCAAGACATCTTCATTACGCTTTTAATTTGTAGATAGTGTTATCGTCATGTCCATAGCTTCCACATAATTCCTCAATAGTCTGTTAATTGTACATGATTCACTTTCAAACAGCAAGATTGACTGGATATAGCTCTTAAGAACACTTTTTTCACCTCGGTTGGCAAAGGTATATTGCACAAAATATTTTTCATGTTCTGAAATGTTACTATTGCTTTAGCTATTCTACATTTAATATTGTTAATACATTTTCTATCTGTTGTTATCAAAGTGCCCAAATTCTTAAATACATTGGCTTGTTTCAGGATAGTCCTGTTGACTTTGATGTTGCTTTTGGAAAGACACATTCTCTTTACAGTTACCATTACTTCTGCTTTCGTTATTCACACTAAAATTTTTGTTTTGGGTTTCTGTTGCAATTACAATTATGTCTTCTTGTAACTACAGTTCATATCTTATACTTACATGTATATTAATCATGTGTTCCATGCTGTCTGTGATCTTATCTTTTACTGCTTTCCATTTCAGCACTTACCAGAAATATCCCAGAGCAGGGATGCTATCTATGCAAGCCACGACCTCCATGAAATCACAATGTTTTACCCAATGAGATCCATCCGAACCAAGTCCTATCATCTGATCCATAACCTCAACTTCAAAATGCCCTTTTCTATTGATCAAGACTTCTTCGTGTCTCCCACATTCCAAGACATTCTGAACAGAACAAAAGAAGGCCTTCCGCTATTCTGGTTCAAAACACTGGACCAGTATTACTATCGGGCTGAATGGGAATTGTTTGATTTGCAGGTAGATTCGTATGAAGTAAATAACATAGCCTATGATCCCAAATATGTTAATGTTATTTCTAACTTGAAGAAACAACTTAAGTCATGGCAGAACGTTACAGCGGATCCATGGATTTGTGCCCCAGGTGCAGTTCTTGAATTTCAAGGAAAATACAAGGGAAATCCTCAGTGTCTGTCCATGGAAAATGGGCTTGATGGAGGGCCACTGTTCGTTCAGTCAGAACAAAATACATTGGGTAGAAGTAGATCTACCTAATGTTATGATGAGTTTCAGCAAATTCCAGCAACCCAGCCATTCTTCTGTTATATAAGAAGTGCTTCATTTCTTAAGTGTATTATATTTTTGAATAATGAAGACACAAACAATAGGCTGTAGAATTTATTGCCTGGCATATTTTGCTGCATCTCATTAGGAACAGGATTTGTCATCAAAAAAGAGTTATGGGGGAACGTTTTAAACTTTAAAGCTTTTAATGACAGGATTAGTAAATTACGAATAAAAGGTAAATGGAAAAATATAACGATGATTAATGTGCATGCACCTACTGAAGAGAAAGAAGATGATATTAAAGAAGACTTTTATAATGATCTGGAAGATGTCATAGAAGAAACCCCCAAACAGGACATCCTGATTGTGCTGGGAGACTTCAATGCAAAAATAGGTAGAGAGCAAACTAATAAAAAAGTGGCCGGTATGGAAAGCCTACATACAACTTCAAATGATAATGGATGGAGAGTCATCAACCTGGCAGAAGCCAAAGGACTGCAGGTTAGCAGTACCAGACTACAAAGAAAGGATATACACAAACAAACTTGGAAATCATGTGACAAGAGAACCTATAATCAAATAGATCACATTTTAATTAACAACAGAAATGCATCAAACATACAGCAAGTCAGAAGTTACAGAGGAGCTGAGTGCCACAGTGACCACTTCCTCGTTGGAGCAAAATTTAAAATAAAACTTAAGAGAGCTTTCTATACTAAATTACAAAGATTACACCCAACATATAACAGAGAAAAACTGCAAGACATTACAGTCAAAGAGAAATTTACAGATGAAATAAAATGTAAACTTGAAACTCTGCAAAACCCTTTGGAGGAAAGCATTGACCAAACTTGGTTGAACATCAAGAATACAATTCAGTCTACCGCAGAAGAATGTCTCGGTGTGTTAACCACGCATAGAAAGAACAGATGGTTCAATCAAAAATGTGAAGAAGCAGTCATTAGGAAGAAGAGTGCCAGACATGTATGGTTAAATGACATCAATAACATCCAAAAGGAAGAGCATTATAGAAATGAATGTAAAGAGGCTACAAAAATAGTCAGACAGCAGAAGCGAGAATGTATGAGTAATATAATCAAAGATATGGAAACTAATCACCAGAAAAATGAATCCAGAAAATTTTTTAAAGAACTGAAGTCAATGAAACGAGGGCACCAACAAAACACATATGGTTTAAAAGACAAAAATGGGAATATGATAAATACCAATGAGGAAATGTGCAACACATGGAAAGAATATTTTATTGAATTACTAAATTGTGAAGCTCCAAGTAACATTTTCTCACAGGAAGAGGTTCTAACATGCGAACCACAAATTGAAGAACCTACATTTTAAGAAATCCTATATGTAATCACACGACTTAAAAACAATAAGGCAACTGGGACTGATGGAATTGCTGCTGAATTTATAAAGGCAGGTGGCCATGCATTACATCTAAAGCTATACGAACTAATAATAAATATCTGGAGGACAGAAGAATTACCCCATGACTGGAAAGAGTCATTATTGATACCTATCTTTAAGAAAGGAGACAAGTTCCAATGTGGAAATTATAGAGGAATATCACTACTGTCCACAAGCTATAAGATACTATCCGCAGTATTACTAAATAGACTAAAACCATATTCAGAAGACATATTAGGTGACTACCAGGCAGGTTTTAGACAAAACAGATCAACAATAGATCAGATATTTATCTTACGACAAATAGCCGAGAAACATTGGGAATATAAAAGAGATCTCCATAACATTTTTGTGGATTTTAAAAAGGCTTATGATAGTGTCCATAGGAATAGTCTATGGAATGCTATGCAGGAATTTGGAATACCAAGGAAGTTAATCAACATGACCAGACTATGCATGGAAGATACTTATAATATAGTAACATATAAAGGCAGGAAATCAGACCCCTTCCAAATAACATCTGGCTTGAAACAGGGTGATGCACTATCGTCGCTACTCTTCAATCTGGCTCTAGAGAAAGTTGTAAGGAAGGTAAAGGAGGAATGTGATATTGGAGGAACATCCAAGCTGCTTGGTTATGCAGATGATATAGATATTATAGGGCAAAGTGAACAAAAGACATTGGAAATATTGACTCACTTAAAGGAAAAAGCCCAACAGATGGGGCTGGTTATCAACCAAGATAAGACAGAATATATGGTAATTTCAAGAGACGGAATGGCTAGAAACTCTGGCCACATACAAATAGATAATATGACCATTAAAAGAACGGAAACATACAAATACCTGGGTACGATCTTCAACTGCTCCAACATCATAAGGGAAAAAATACAAACTAGAATTAACTCTGGAAATAAGATATACTATGCACTACAACATTTACTAAAATCAAAGGCGCTATCTCGTAACACCAAAATCACAATATACAAAACACTGATCAGACCAGTTGTGCTGTATGGCTCTGAAACCTGGAGTACAACGAAAGGAGACGAAGCCTTGTTACAAACCTTTGAGAACAAAATTTTAAGACGCATCTTTGGACCCATTAGGGATACACAAAGTGGAGAGTGGAAAAGAAGAAGTAACAAAGACATTTATGATCTGTTCAAGTCCCCGCTAATCACTGGTATCATGAAGGCTAATAGACTACAGTGGCTGGGGCATATAGAAAGAATGGAAGATAATAGGGAAACAAAACTCGCTTACACTCAGGAAATAAATGACCGTAGACCCCGAGGTAGACCAAGAAGGCGGTGGAGAGATAATACATGTACAGACCTACAAGCACTTGGAATCAACGACTGGCAAGAGAAGGTCCACCAGAGAGACGAATGGAGACGGATTGTATTTGCAGCAAAGAACCTCAATGGCTCGGAATGTTGAAGAAGAAGAAGAAGAAGAAGAAGATCTCATCAGGTGCATACTGCCATATGACATATATTCAAATGTACAATTAGTGTTATTTGTTGTTGTTGCAATGTTGCATAGACATTGGAAGCAACAATTTTATATCACAAAAGATACACAGTTTTAGGGCTGTTGTCCAGAGAACGATGGCGAACTATTGAACGTAACATTGCCTAGACAGTCACATACAGCCAGCCAATAGTGGCTCTACATTGCCTAGACAGTCACATACAGCCAGCCAATAGTGGCTCTACATTGCCTAGACAGTCACATACAGCCAGCCAATAGTGGCTCTACATTGCCTAGAGCCAGCCAATAGTGGCTCTACATTGCCTAGACAGTCGCATACAGCCAGCCAATAGTGGCGCTACATTGCCTAGACAGTCACATACAGCCAGCCAATAGTGGCTCTACATTGCCTAGACAGTCACATACAGCCAGCCAATAGTGGCTCTACATTGCCTAGACAGTCACATACAGCCAGCCAATAGTGGCTCTACATTGCCTAGACAGTCACATACAGCCAGCCAATAGTGGCTCTACATTGCCTAGACAGTCGCATACAGCCAGCCAACAGTGGCTCTACATTGCCTAGACAGTCGCATACAGCCAGCCAATAGTGGCTCTACATTGCCTAGACAGTCACATACAGCCAGCCAATAGTGGCGCTACATTGCCTAGACAGTCACATACAGCCAGCCAATAGTGGCTCTACATTGCCTAGACAGTCACATACAGCCAGCCAATAGTGGTGCTACATTGCCTAGACAGTCACATACAGCCAGCCAATAGTGGCTCTATATTGCCTAGACAGTCACATACAGCCAGCCAATAGTGGCTCTACATTGCCTAGACAGTCACATACAGCCAGCCAATAGTGGCTCTACATTGCCTAGACAGTCACATACAGCCAGCCAATAGTGGCTCTACATTGCCTAGACAGTCACATACAGCCAGCCAATAGTGGCTCTACATTGCCTAGACAGTCACATACAGCCAGCCAATAGTGGTTCGGGTTGACGGCAACATCCTCTAAAGATATGCAACCTTTAACCGTTCATACAATCAAAGTATATTTATGCCAGCATCCACACTTTTGCCATCCCAGGCAGTAAATTATAATTTGTGTTTTGTATGTTCAACCTTAATGAGGGTATAACTCAGGTACTTAATTCTGCTTATTTTTGTTTTTTTCTCATTTTGTTGTTTTCTTTATTTTTAAAATTATTATTATTAATTTTTCTGCATATTTTTTTTTAAATAACCTTCATGTTAGTCCCATATTTTGGCTTGCATATTTTGTTGTTTATGTTTTCTAGCATAATTAACTTTAAAACTATTTCTTTTGTATCTTATTTTTCAATAAAGTATATAACAATTACCTCTGTCCTGACTTATATTCTAGACAGTTGTTATTCAGCCACCTGCTGCGCCACAATAATTATTGTAATTCCTGACCCAGAAATTTATTAAAGTAACAGCTGTCTGGGCCACCTAGAGTTAATAATAGTATCCTACATACAGAGTAGCCATTTAACGTTGTTGTTATTGTTGCATGAATTCTGTCATTCAAGCAAGTTGTTCACCCTATATGACATGAAAACTTTGTGGTGTGATGATAACTTGTACTCCGGACAAGCACCATGCTTAGACCCTCCCCCAACACATAATCAGCGTCTGGCAGCTGATAGGGCCAGTTCTGTGTTGGCTGACTGACCTCTCGTTCTCTCCATGTGCCTCTATTGTCTGGCCATGCCAATTCTTACTCCTGAGTCTCTCATTCTGGGCAATGTTGTTGATTCGCTGACGTCAAAATCCTCCGTTCTTGACATCTCCCTAAGGGCGTTAATATCAGCAGCACGATCCATGGGCTGGCCATCTGCAGGGGATGCAGAGCCAGCAAGTTTATCACTCCCACATGTCCCGCAACGAAGATGAAGCTGACTCTACGGGCAACAGACCTCCACAGTGATTCAGTCCACTGCATACATACAGAATCCGCCTCAACCTGTCAGATCGTGCTCATTGAATCACTTAGTACACAAACGTTGGTAGAATGTTGTGACTCTAGCCATATGAAAGTCCATGTTACTGCCATCACCACTGTCGTCATGCTTTGCTTCTATTCCGGTACTTTGCCGATATTCTCCCGGAAAACTTTGTTTCTAATCCTGTAGTGAAGCAGCACACTCAAGAACATGAGAGCAAGGCTTGAGTGCCTACAACATGGGGATTTGCTGTAACTCTATTTCAGTCTTGGAGCATCTAGAGCAGTGGTTCTCAACCGGTGGGGAATCCCCCCCCCCCCCCCCCCCCAGGGGGGAATTTTAGGGTTTCCAGGGGGGGAATGAAGACCATTTCAAGATCGCGTTAATACAAGAACCGATTACTTGATATTGTTTTTCCCTTCATACTTTACAGTTAAGTACGTCTCATCCTTCGAAAATTCATTTTATAAAGTCAGTAGACCCACAAATCATGTTTTATGTGGATGTATAGACTTGTTTTAGTATGTGCTATTAAATTTACCTTAAATTTTTACGTATACTGTATAGGGGTGGGGGGATCTTTAGATAGGATATATGAAAGGGGGGAGGGGGAAATGACGTTCTGAAAATACGATGAAGGGAACGGGTCAAATTTTTGATAGGAAGGGGGGGGGGATGACGTTCTGAAAATATGGTGAAGGGGGGAACCGGCCAAAAAAAAGGTTGAGAACCACTGCTCTAGAGGAAAGTGACTGTGAAGAGGTTAAACAGTATTAAGAACATACAGCACACACCACCAGCAAACAAGTTTAAGTAACAATTTTGAAAACATGCGTGTTTCCTGTGGCAACATACATTTGTGAATCATGGACCATTTTTCAATCATTAACGTAGACAAATTGAGTTTAAATGTTACAGAATGTTGCTGAGTTTAGTTGAGCTAAGAACCGATATAACTGCACTCAGGAAATTCTCATACGTGCTCCGTCTCCTCGTTCAACTGCCAAAAGAGTCACACTACTAATCGTTCCCACTGCTATCTGATTGAAAGTTCTCGTGGTCTTCCCTCTCAGTTTTGAAATTCTACCAGAACCCCTGCCAATCCCCTGCAGTCTCATCCTTTCCACATACGGTTTCTTAATCTGTTCCTCCACCTGGTCCCACGGGCGCACGACCACTTCTCCCTTGCCCATAGGTAATCGATCACCAAGAGGTTGATTCTCTGCCAGCCTATCAGCCTGTTCATTCCCCCGCATGGCCAGGGCAAACAATCCATACAATTCTCACAATCTGTGACCTCTGAAGCCAGGTGAACCATTCCATAGGAAACATTCCTTATGAAACATACTCCTTGAGTCCGTAATGAAGATAATGTGTGTTGCAGTGGTCTCCTATAACCAACGGAATGCCACTGTGACTGCTTCAACCTCCATTCTCATGCTGAAGGTCATAGCCTCATACGCCACACTCTCCATTTTCAAGAATCGTCCATTAGCCTTCGCAATGAAACCCCAACCACTCCTTCTGTTTCTCACCACTGACCCATCAGTATAGATCACAATGTCACCTTGATGTATGTTACTCTGGATCAGTTGTTGCACCTCAACCGCTGCCCATTCTCTGTACTCATGATCCAGTGTTACAGTTACACTGAAATGTTACAGAAAAGTTGTAAGAAAACCGTGGACCAAAAAAGAAGACAGATGCTGATGTTCTGCCAGATCTGAACATCAAAGACAATTAACCCATAAACAGCGTTATGTCTCCAAAACTGAATTTTTTTTAGCCGCATTAATATTGCATTGACTCGGAGGACAAAAACAATGATGGAAGGCGTGGTTCCTGGAAAAGAAGACAGGGGTGGAGCTGCGTGAAGATTAACACAAGACATCTTGGGCATGAGGTAGAAAAACAGCAAGAGATTGAAAAACGGTTTCGTCATTCTGCAAAGGTCTTTTTACATGATGACTTGAAAGAGAAGAAATTAAAACATTGTGCAATTATGGAATGGTGCTAGTCCAATATCTGTAGACCAATCGGCACTGGATGGGTGGTGTGATCAACATCACGCCAGACGCCTGTACTTTATAAGACATTTTCTGGTATCATTTTAGGCTATTTCGACCTTGGAGACCAGGTAAATTAAAAATTATCGCTGCCTCAAAGGAGATTCGACCTCAAGATCACCAGTATGTAATAGACTGCGCTACCACGGCTTCCAAATGAGATGGTACTAGTTCAAAAACTCACTTCACCGATCTGTTCATTTTTATTTCAGTTTTCACTAAGTTTTTGTATTCTACGCATCAATCATCAAGCATTCACTTATTTTCATTGAGGATAAAACGTATCGCTCATCCGGCCTTCATGAACTTTCAAATCTTGATGTATAGTGTGTCTGAATTATCATCTATCAGGGTAATAATGGTATTAGCCTGGTGTGAAATCATTATATTGTTTTTATAGTTAGAATGTTCTGATGATTTGCTCATACGTTATGCTACGTACAAGAGCGTAAACATCAAATGTATCCGTTGAGTCTTGGGAAAATATGGACCCACAACTATATTCTGAATGCGCCTTAGTGAAATGTTACTTCACATTCAATTTGTATACAAACATCTGGTACATGATGCATCCCAAATATCAGCACGCCAAATAATTATCACAGAGAGCCCTTCACAAATCTCAATAAGTTATAAATATTCACGATGATAGATAAACACAACTTGTTGACTACTATGCATTAGATTGCCTACACGGATATGCGATAACTGAATACCGTAAACATTCATATCGACTTAGTTCGAGTAGATATGCTCGAATTCACCAAGTTACTTTGCCTTTGAATTGGTTTTTTAAAAGTTTCTTAATCGTGTTCCTGCAACGTGACGAAGGTGTTACTGATGCAGTTCGTAATCACGCATACCAATTCGAAAAACAGATGCAGCCTTTTTGGCAGCAGACTGCCTTACGTTGGCATTTTATGAAATGGTATAGGTGCCGGTCGTTCAGAAAGCAATGGCAGACTTCTGAACGTAAACTTGCCCAGGAATCACGAACAGCCAAACAAGCCCAGGAATCACGAACAGCCAAACAAACAAATAAAAACTGATGGGGTTGACTGCTACGTACTGTAAAGGATATGCAACAAACTGTTTTTATAATCTGTGCCGTCAATAGCGTCTTTTGTCTGCTATGACTTCAGTGCTGAATAGGTCTTCAAGGACAAGTATCTGCATGCCCGGACAATTGTCAGTCCATATAATTGAAGTTAGTGGAAGTTAGAAAAAGAATTCTTGCGAGTTACATAGAACCAGTTTTAACATACAGCCTCCAATCCTCGACAATTAGTAAACAATAGAAAATCCCGGCTCTGTGGCGAAGGGGTTACTGACGCAGTTCGTAATACCTCATACCAAGTTCAAAACACAGCTGCGGGCGATTTGACAGCAGACTGCCTTGTGTTTGGTTTTATAAAATGGTATTAGTGTCGGTCGTTCAGAAAGCAACGACAAACCACTGAACGTAAACTTGCCAAGAAAACACAAACAGCCAAAAAATGCTGAGGTTGACTGCGACGTCCTGTAAAAGATATCAATCAGGTGCCGTCTCCACAATGAAGGTTGGCTGCAATGGATCTCCAACACTGTCTGTCTCTTGCCTTGACTGTACATTCTGTCAGATTGATGTTCGTCCATCTGTTGGTGGTATCTTGCCACTTTTGTCGTTTTCTGCCTCTTGCTCGCTTTCCCTCAACCTTTCCCTCAACCTTTCCCTCCAGTGTGGTTTTTAGAGTAGGCCTATTATGTCTTTTAACGTGACCGAAATATTTAACTTGTCTCTAGTTTTTTTCTTTCATCAATTTACTTTTCGTTCTCAGTTTTTTCTAGAACCTCTGTATTTGATTGTTTTTGTCTCCATGAAATACGACATATTCTTCTGTATATCCACATCTCCAGGGCCTCTATTTGACTTTCTAGTTACTTGTTCAATGTCAAGGCTTCCGCGCCATACAGTAGCGTTGAATATACGTAACATTTTGATAATTCTCATACTTAATGCGTTGTTAATCTCTCTATATGATAATATTGATTGCATGTTGTTGACAGCATTTTTGGTCATTCCCATTCTCTTTTTTTTTTTTTTTAAATTTCTGCTTAACTTCTGCCATCATCTGTTATTACGTGTCCAAGATGGGAGAAACTTGTTACTTGTTCTACAATCTGCCCGTTTACTGTGATGTTCAATGATGACTTTTCCTTTCCACTGTATTGTGATAGTATTACTGTCTTTGGGATACTACGTGGTTAGGTCCCAATCTCTTCCACGATGGCCAGCCATGTTCACTATCATGTCCTGAACACGCCTCGTGTGTGCCACACATTCTGCGGTTTCGCGTTCAAAGCCTTAGATCTATCTGCGCGGATGAATGCAATTAAACTAACTTAGAACAGTGGTTCTCAACCTTTTTTGGCCCATGCACCCCTTCACCATATGTTAAGAATGTCACCTCTCCCCCCCCCCCTCTTCGTATTTCCTCCCTATAAATTCCCCTCCCCCTACACAGTATACGTAAAGATGGAAGCTAAATTTAATAACACATACTAGAACAAGTTTAGACGTCTACATAAAACGTGATCTGCGGGTCTATGTACGTTATAAAACAAATTTCGGAAGGGCGAGAAGTACAGAACCGTAAAGTATGCAGGGAAAAACAATATCAAGTAATTGGTTCTTGTATTAACGCGATCTTGCAATAATCTTATCTCCCCCACCCCACCCCCGAAACCCTAAAATTCCCCCCTAGGGGAGGGGGGGGGGGATTCCCCACCGGTTGAGAACCACTGACTTAGAAAATCCCTAGATGTCTTGGAGATGTAGTTTTATAGAGGACTTGAAAATTCATTGGACAGATAGCACAGAGAGAGAGCGAGAGAGAGAGAGTGAGAGAGAGATAGAGAGAGACAGATAGCACAGATAGAGAGAGATAGAGAGATATAGCACAGATAGAAAGAGAGAGATAGAGAGAGAGTGAGAGAGAGATAGAGAGAGACAGATAGCACAGATAGAGATAGAGAGATAGAGAGAGATAGCACAGATAGAGAGAGATAGAGAGAGAGTGAGAGAGAGAGAGAGTGAGAGTGAGAGAAAGAGAAAGAGAGTGAAAGAGAGAGAGAGAGAGAGAGAGAGAGAGAGAGAGAGAGAGAGAGAGAGAGAGAGAGAGAGAGAGAGAGAGAGAGATATTCATTATACTTTTGAATCATTATACTTTTGTATGCATGTCAAACACGGACTCGTGTATATCTGTCCATTTTGAACTGTATGCAATGCAGATTGAAAATCAGACATGATTGCTCCTGTGACTGGAATAACTGACAGCCACCTCAAAACTGCAGTGATTCCAGCTATTCCATCTTCATACTAAATGTTGTAGACCTATATCTGGTGTAAGCAACATACTGTACGAGTATGGCTCGTGGAACTTAAAAGTCGACAGGGTCGACTTCATTGCACCGGGTTTTTATCCCATATGGCTGTTTCTTTCCGCATTGCGGAAAGCGTCGCACAAAGTACGAACTCCATAGCTCCAACGACGACCCTCGGGAGTCTCCTGAAAAAAAATGCACTCGTGAACAGAAGGACGCGGCCAGGAATCGAACCCACAACCTTCGGAGCCCGAGTCATACGGCTTGATCACTTCATCACGAAGACTCGCTGAGTAAATTGAAATGCTGTATACGATCAAATCTTAAATTTCATTTTTGATTTTTAAATTAAATAGAAGTATACAATTCTTTTAAATCTATTCCTGTTTGTACATCCCTTAAAAACGAAAGTTGTTAGACATTGAAAGCAAGAAAGTCCGGTCTGGTGCAAACAAACTGAATGAGTGTGCAGCAACAATGACTGACATTGACGAAGTTCTGTTTCCACCCTATTTTTCCCCTCTCCCCCGAGCAACCCCACATAACAGTGCTGTCGGCTGTCCTATGCTCGGTTCAGCTGTCAGTTGAAACAAAAGGAGCGTCTGGTTGAAGGCCTAAGAATGTCGGGTTCTTCTTCGAAAGACCCGGGTTCGAAACCTCGGTAAGGTGTGGATTTTTTTTCTGTCGGGGCAAAAAGAATCTTCACAGTTCGCGGCGACTGCACTAACTAGAAGGCCTTAATACCTCCAACTCAAGACCCCCGTGTCCCCACACAGCAAGGTTTTATTTGCAGTAAATGACATTTATATAGTAATACGGTGCCGTTGTTATGTTTTCATCTTTAGACCAATGGATTTTCTCTCTTTTTAAAATATACATACGGTTATTTTGTAATAAAATTTCAAAACAGTGTTTAGAACTTAAATTTTCACAAGGATAATATATATATATATTTGTTCCTATTTATTTTAAAATATTAAATAACCTACAAAGAATAGAGTACTTATTTAGGGTGTCTGAAACATGTTCATTCATTCATTCACTCATTCATTCATTCATTCATTCATTCATTCATTCATTCATTCATTCATTCATTAGCATGTCCTTTGCAGAACCTCGCTCCTATAACAACCTTCCGGTAAACCTCTCGATCATAAGCAAGATGTCCCGCGTCCGAACACCCATCTGGAGATCATCTGCCACATCCTGCACCCATCTTTTCTTTGGCCTTCCTCTTCCCCTCTTCCCAGGCATATACCCCTCCATTATTGTTCTCTCCAAACTTTCGTGACGTTTCAAGTGACCAAAATATTTCAATTTTCTTTGTTTTATCGTCTTCAATAGCCAACCTTCTTCAATAGTCAGCTCTTGAAGTATGAATGCGTTTGTTCTTTTCTTTACCCAAGATATTCTTAGAACTCGTCTATAACATTTATATTCAAAGGCGTTTATGCGCTGTTCAGCTTGTTTAGTAAGTGTCCAGGTCTCACAGGCGTATGTTGCAATGGGAAAGATGCATGCTCTTAAAAGTCTAATTTGCGTAGTTCTGTCATGTTAATACACAATAAACATTAATGTGTTTCAGTGGTTGTTGAATATAACAATTTGGTTGGCACGCTGAGTCAGAGTGACTTTGCAACATTATTTTGGCACAATACTACAAAAAGATAGCCGAGCCCTGACCTATACATCATTCTGTTTAGCCTGCCTCTAATGGTGAATCCCCAGCCATATGTTTCCCCTCGATGCACTGAAACCTGGATGTACAGAACAGTCGACGTATATGGTTGAGTCATCTCTGTCGGCATTTTCATCTGCTAGTTATTAGACCTCCAGTTCTGTGGAACCATTTCGAAGAATCTCAAGCATTGTTCGAAAACAACAGTATTAGCTATCCTGCATCACATGATGTAACCAAAGATATCCACAAAACAGATCCAATGGGTTGTATTACACAAGAAGTGCCGGCATTGTTTTTTAGCGGGCAGTGATCACGTTTCATAATTCCCTTGACATACTGGGTCGAGGGTTAGAAAGTAGATGAAGATTGTTTAGAAGCAGACCGCTTTGGGTTGATTTCGATGGTATTGGCATCGGTCGTTCAGAAAGTAGTGGCATACTACTGAGTATTAAAATTGCCAAATTAATCACAAGCAGCTAAAAATGGATGGGTTGGTTGCGACGCCATGCAACTAACTTTACAAACAAAAGCCAAATGCAGATTCAAGGTCTACACATTTCAAGAATGTTCGACACCTGTTCACGATTATCCTGTTTTTATTTAGGGGGTGGGGGGGGGGAGGATTTTTAACTGGGAGGATATTCCAGATCTGGTAATAATTTATTCTAGGATATCAGGAATGGTACCACCGTCAAAAGGTCAAGCTAATAATCAGGAGAAAGGAAGAGATAGAGGTCATGGAAATGGTAGAGAACCAAGTTCTCGTGGAGAGCATGTCTGACATTTCACACAATTCGTGTAACTGTGGTAAAGCAAGGGAAATATAAACTGTATAAAATAATACGAAGTAATTAATGCGGCTTTACAGAACACAATTACGGGAAACAATGGACGTTGTGGCAACTAGCATTTATCAGAAATACGTGAAAACATCATATAACCACGGAGAAGACTCTACAGTGACGACATTTCTTGAGGCATAATTAATAACCTAAAGAGAATAACAGAGGAACACAAGTTCATCATCATCAAGTGCCTTGCCATCTGGCGTTGGCTTTCATGTCTCTCCAGAGATCACGGTCTTTGGTGTCCTGAATCAACTCTGCTGGTGATATCCCTCCATGCCGCTGTCTCCGTCTATCCGGCATTATTTCTCTTGGTCTGCCTCTGCCTCTCTTCTTTTTTATCTTTCCAGTCGTCACGATGTTCTCCAATGCCTCTCTACTCATCACATGACCGAAGAATGCTGCTGGGACGCAGAGGTGATTCCAAGGCACCGGGGTCAGGTTCTATACTGGACAAGACCTACTAACACGTCCTAGTCGTGCGTCCTGGGCAACAGGTCCCTTCGGGGTCTTGGCTAACGTAGTAGGATCGCTGATTCTTCCGAAGTCGGAGAGTGTCTGCCTGCACGGCGAGGAACCACCAGTCTGCACACCAATAAGCCAGATATGGGACAACGGATACACACGCAAACCTCAGTCCCGTATGACATCACACTGATGTTGGACAACAGGATGTCTTCATCCGACATACAGAACTTCACGCTGGAGTTCACAGCCAGCGAACGCAAGCAAACAAGCAAGAAAGCTGCTTGTCTCATTGTTGTATATAATGTTCTCGTTTTATTAGCTTCTTTCAGACAGTCGTTGTTAGTTACTCTGGCAGTCCAAGGAATTCGCAACATTCGTCTCAGGAGCAGAGCCGGGCGCTCACTTGTCCTGGCAACCGGAAATAGCTGTCAAAGGCAGACGTAAAGACCCCCATGTGGATGTGAAAGGCAGGGATAAACCATCATATTATCTTCCCACGTTTTCATGAAAAAGAACAATGAACACAAAATGAAAAACTTGTGCTACTTATCTCAGAATCCAAGGCTGTAAAACTAACATGAATTTTGGCATTTATACTTTTAACCAGACAGCACAGACAGCAATGAGAGTCTGTAGTATAATAGGAACGGATGTAGGCCGTGGGGGATGGGAAGTGTCCAGTGAAGAGTTATGGTAAATGCATGGTAGTGATACATGAAGACGGCGAGGAGGGGAAGGCGGGGAAAGGTTGAAGCACTGGAGATGTGATAATGATCCGAGAGTGAAAACTACAAAGGAGTGCTCTGGTGGATGTTCCATACAATCAATGAGTTCCCAAGCTTTTTAAGCAGAGGGCCATATCTACTATTGTCGGTAGTTAAGCTAGCCACAGCGTTATAAAATTATAAAAGTCGTGCAATATCATTCTTACCTTTCTTAACTTAAGTTTTAAATCAGTTTAGAAAATCGCTATTAATGTAATTAATTTACAATTCCCCCCCCCCCACCCCGATGTGTCTCCACCTTGTCGCGATGGGGGGGGGGGGGGGGGCTTGCGTGTCTCAGTTACTCCAAGAGCATTGTCGACGGATGCAAAACTACATGTCGGACAGGCCTTGGGTTAGGGACCAGACCAAGAGAGACACAACCTGCTGCTCTGCGGTAGACTGAGGATAGCAGTCAAATGATCAAATCAGGCGCACGAAACCACAAATGCTTGGTCCAGACACATACTCAAAGGCTCCCACCTGAGGGATATGGCTGAACGCCTTTAAGCCATTAACCCTTGGATGTGAGAGTCAGGCCGATACTCATGTACTGCAAAACGGAAGTGAGACTCTGAGCATGCTACATGCTTAGTTCGGATACGTGTACGAAGGCTCTCAGCTGGGGTATATGAGGGATCCCCGGATGGGAGGGCCTGGCCGTTTTCTCGCTCAGATACACGGAGGTAAGGTGCTGAGCCGGCGGCACATGTAGCATACCTCATGAGCGAGAACCAAGGGGAAAAAGTGCCCTAGTCGCTCGAAATGGTTATGAAAAATGTATGTATCTATACTCACAGAGAGTGTTGTCAAAGGCGGAAAAACGTCTCAATGACACGAAATGGAACGCTTGGCTGGCGAATCCATTGCGTGGTCCAAAATCCGAAGCGAAAGCGTACCTAGTGGATGTCGACCGCAGACTGACCGTTCCTGGTTAGTGCTTGAGCGACTAGTGACAAGCGAAATGCCCAATACATGGAAGTGGGGAATTAAAGCAGCCATGAGCAGGACGTGGCAATTCCTCGGGTGAGCCCAGTCTCAGAACAACATGTGCCGGCTCTGCAATTATGGAAGCCTCCTTGGATTGCGGGGAATGCCCATGGTCTGCCCCTGCCTTCCCTTGAGGGTTGACCGTGATGTTGTTGACCGTTCTACCTTGACCAGCTGAGATGTAGGCGACACCACAACATTAAAAGTCTAACGTGCCTCGAAACCCAAGGAAGGCTAACTTCATTAAAACAATGTCCGCCGAAGTCGGAAGTGCCGACCTACGGGTGGCAAAATAAAAATTGGCACTACGCAATTACGTCCGAGTGAAATGTCTTTCGTGCTAGGAACAGCTCTAACTACCTAGTTTCCGAACGCCGCTCATGTCTGGAACAGCTCTGACTAGATAGTTTTCCGAATGTCCGTCGTGCCCGGAACTATAGAGTCGTGCTCTGACTATTTTGTCCCCGGGCACAACGGCAGGCACATGTCCGAATCGAAAACTCGCTGAGTGGATGCCGTCTGCAGACCGGTCTGGTTTGTGCGGGAATGGACCGGGGCGAACGAAACGCCCAATATATCGAAGTGAGGAATTAAAGCAGCCATGAGCAGGACGTGACGATTCCCTCGGTGAGCCCAGCACCAGGCGCTATGTGCCGGCCCTGCAACTATGGAAGCCACCCTGGATGGCGAAAAATGCCATGGACTGTCCCTGCCTTCTATGGGGGTTGACCGAAGTCTTCGACTGTTCCAACTTGACCAGCTGGCATGTGGACGGTACCACAAAAGTGAGAGTCTCCCAGGAATGCTAACCTGGTCAAAATTGCACGCTAAAAGTCGGTCTAAGGGTTTCGGCCCAAGGATGCTTAACTGGACACACCGCTATCACATCTGAAAAAACACTCCGGATGAACGCAAAGAAGAAGAAGAATTTACAATTGTAACTGTTCTTTATAACCAGTTACTTAAGTTCAGATGCCAGTTTATCAATGCCGGGTGTTAGTATGCTGTGGTGCCCTAAGTCATAAGCGCAGCTAGGTTACTGTCGATGAAACTGGAACGATGCTTGTTTTTAATAACGATAATTGCGGAAAATGACTGCTCGGGGTCTCGCATGCCACTTTCTGACAGCTGGCGGGCCACAAGTGGCCCGCGGGCCGTTGTTTGGGAACCTCTGAATGAGTGTGTGCAAGTAATGGGTTCTGATAATAATAAAACACATTCTCGGTGCTCCTCTATGTGTACACTAAAGTCTGAGTGGACTTATGTGTGTTAGTGTATATACATACGCGCATACACGCCAACAAACACCTGAAGGTCCAACTTGGGCTAATGGATAAGAGCGCTCGTTCTTAAACACCCAGTGCGCTGATACTGAGGTAGGGGGTTCTTCTTCTTCTTCTTCGTTCATCCGGAGTTTTTTTTTCGGACGTGATTGCGTTGTGCCTGTTTACAGCAGAGCTGCATTCTTGCGCCGTTAGGCCGACACATCCGACTTCTGCGGGCATTTGTTGACCGGGTTAACCTTCCCGGGGGTTTCTTAGGACGTTTGGCTCTCACTGTTGTGGTGTTATCCCCCATCCCAGCTGGCCCATATAGAACAGCCAAAGACATCCTGGTCAGCCCTCAAGGGAAGGCAGGGGCAGACCATGGGCATTCCCCGCCATCCAAGAAGGCTTCCATACTTGCAGAGCCGACACACAGCGCTCTGGTACTGGGCTCACCCAAGGAATCGTCACGTCCTGCACATGGCTGCTTAGCCTCACTTCCGTATATTGGGCCTTCCATTCACCATAGGCTGTTCTTCCGGAAACCAGATGTATGCAGTCTGCAGATGACATCCACACAGTGAGCTTTCGATTAAGACTTTCCACATAATGGATTTGCTATCCAAGCAATATTCCATTTCGTGCCACTAGGACACTTTTTCCACCTTTTATGAAGCCCACACAGTGAGCTTTTGGTTCTGACTTTCCACGTAATGGATTTGCTATCCAAGCAATATTCCATTTCATGTCTCTGGGACGCTTTTGTAACCGACATACCTGTGGTATGAAGTGCGGCAGTCTAAATACTTCTTCATACACCTTTAAATGTCAACCTGAATGTAGTTAAAGTAAGCTGCAGTCAACTTGAGCTTGTTGATATCTCCATAGAGCTTGTCCTAAAATGAAGCAGGTGTGGGCCAAAATATCTTTCTCTGTTCTGCATATATTGGGCACTCCTGCATCAAATGTTTAGCTGTCATTTTACCAGTTCCACAATTGCATTTATCGGTATCTCCTATCTTTAGTTTATTGAACAAGTGGTATTTCAGCCTGTTATGTCCTGTGCGGAGTCTGAAGATTGCTACTTGTTCTCTTCGGTCGAGTTTGTAATATGCATCATCCTTCTGGTGACCTGGATGCTCTGATTCCCATTTGGTTCTATAGGTGCTTTTTATCAACCTCTTTGCCTCGTTATAGGTTATGTCTATGTCAGGCTGTGGTAGTCGTCCACCCTCTTTTGCCAGTCTGTCAGCCTCTTCATTTCCAGGTATACTGCAATGTGATGGGATCCACTGTATTACAACTTTTTTGGATTTCTGGCATAGACCATGGAGTGCTGCTCTTGGGTCAGCTATTTCTGTGCTATTATTGCTCTTCAGTATTGAGACAGCTGACTTTGCATCTGTGAAGATAGCTATTTGCTTCTCTTTATTTTCCTCCATCAAGAGCATTTCTGCTGCAGTTTTCAGAGCCTCTACCTCCGCTTTGAAGTTACTTGAAAACTTTCCAGTTGCCATTGAATGTGTTTTTTTTCACTCCATTTTTTAAATTTAGGAGAATTCCTCCTCCTCCATTCTCTATTGAATTTTTGGCTGATCCATCTGTATATGCATGGGTCCAATTGCTGCTTGGGTAATGTTCTTTTATGTAGTTTAGGGTTATTTCTCTTCTTTCGGTTTCATGCTGAGTGTTCTTTTTCTCAATACCAGGAATTTTTTCTATCATCTCAGGCAGTTGCTGCTGTCTCCAAGCTGGGAACTTGTGTGCATTGTAAATGGGTTTGACTGTTGATATGTTAAGTATAGGATCTGCCCTAATCCTTCGTTTTGCAGTTTCTACAAAGTTGCTACGCTTCAGTCTTCCCTTTCCAAAACCACTAAACCTTTTATACATAGGGTGGTCTGTCAATCTTCTAAATTTTTCTGCTTGTTGCTGGGCTCTGCTATCTCTTCTATCCTGCATTGGTTGTAAACAAGTGATCTTTTCTAGTTCATTAATAGGCGTTGTCTTCAGGCTTCCAGTTATGATTCGCATTCCTTGGTTTTGGACTCTACTTATTTTGTTAAAGTTTGACTTAGCTGCTGTTGCCCAAGCTGCAATGCCATATTCCAGTACTGGCCTCACCCGTCCAGTATATAACTTCTTGAGAACTTTCTCATCTGCTCCCCACGTTGTACCAGCAAGCTTTTTCATGATTGCCATTCTCTGCCTTGCTCTTGTTCGATTGTTCTCAACCTGTGTCTTCCATGTCAGGCGACGATCAAAGGTGACTCCTAGATAGTTTGGATTTTCTTCATGGCGCAATATTTTTCCATTCAATACCAGCTTAGGTTGCTGAGTTTTATTTGAGAGGGAGAACACTGTGCATGTTGTTTTCTCCTCACTTATCTTCACTAGCCATGATTTTGACCAGTCCTCTAGCGCTAATAAGGCTTGCTGTATTCTGCTGTTAGCTGTACTAATATATTCTTCAGATGTCCATATGGCTAGGTCATCTGCAAAGGAGGATGTGTGTACTCTGGCTGGAAAATTTTCTGTGATGTCATTTATATATGCTAGGAATAATATTGGTGAAAGAACTCCTCCTTGGGGGACACCTTGCTCCAACAGCATCATTTTGCTTGTTTGTCCTTGTACTTTTGTCCTGGCAGTTCTGTTCTCAAGGTAGTGGCTGATCCATTTATACATTTTTCCACAAACATGCATTTTTTTTGCAGTTTTACTTTCAGTCCTTCCTTCCACACTTTATCAAATGCTTTTTCTAAATCTATCCAGACTGCTAGTGTGTGCTTTTTCTCTTGGAAGGCATCCTCTATTTCCTGAGCTATATAGGTTATTTGATCTTCAGTGGATCTGTACTTTCTGAATCCTGCTTGGTGTGGTGTTAAGAGTTTGTTTTCTTCCAGATGCCATGTTAGCCTGCCATTGATAATGCGTTCCATTAATTTTCCTACACAGCTAAGTAGACTGATAGGTCGATAGCCATTTGGTTCTTCCAGGTCTTTTCCTTTCTTTGGGACTGGTATTAGTATAGCTTCCTTCCATGCCTGTGGGACTATTCCTCTCTTCCAGCTGTTATTTAGGACTGCTAGTAGTTTCTTCTTTGCCTTGGTGCCTAGTCCTATTAGCATTTCATTTGTGATTCCATCCTTTCCTGGTGATTTCTTCTTTTTTAGGGTACTAGCTGACCCTGCCCGGCTTCGCCCAGTCCCTGGTGTGGAGCATCTCATTTAATTCATATAATTCATGTAAGTAGTCATATAAGTGGCCACACACCAAATTTGATGTCTAACATAGTGCTTTTTGATAAACAATATTTTTTGTTTGTCTGTCTGGTGCGTACACGAATAAAGCCGAAGGTTTTCCAACGCGTGAACAGGCTACATATAGCTGTCCATGTGTGAAACATGGATTTTCTAAATTGAGTCCACACACTTGTAGCGATTGTCCCTGTGCTTTGTTGATCGTCATGGCAAATGCAAGTCGCACCGGAAACTGCAGGCGTTTGAATTCGAATGGCATCTCTGTTGGAATCAGTGGGATGCGAGGCAACAGTACATCTTCTCCTTTAAATTTCCCATTCAAAATTGTAGCTTCAATTATATTGTTCATCATCTTTTTGACTGCAAGCCTGGTACCGTTGCAAAGTCGAGGTGGATTGATGTTTCGGAGAAGAATGATAGGCACGCCAATTTTCAATGTTAAAACGTGCGGCGGTATGCCTTGCAAATCAAGTGAATTCAAGAATTCTGTTGGATAATTGACAACTTCGTCTTGATTCATCATAGAATCTATGGACTTATATGTTGTCGCTTCGCCTGGTATTTCTTTTTGAATGGCGCAATTGATTGCATTGACATCATTATTTTTGGCTGCTAATATAGCACGTGCACTGAGCCATTGATGATTTTTGTGATTCCGTGAGATATTAGGGAAAACTTTGTCAATCAATTCGTCTATAGTTGATGTGACTTTACAGAAGTTTGTTGGCAACGTGATACAATGGGTGGATTCATCGATTGGCATTTTCCCATTCCCAATATCCAACAATTGTTTTGCGAAAAGTTCTGCGGATGCATCATGTTGTAGTTGTACACGCATGTTGGTCTTCAAAGTCAATTTCTTAACGTGTCGCCATAAAACTGATGATTTCAGACATGCATTAAGTTCATCAGCGGGCGTTGAACGTGGTATAACTGGTAGAGTTTGTCGAAAATCACCAGACAATAAAATAAGTGCGCCACCGAAGAGCTGTTCATTTCCTCTGAAATCTTGTAGTGTACGATGAAGCGCCTCCAATGCTTTTCTGTGCGCCATAGTACATTCGTCCCATACAATGAGTTGACATGATTGAAGTACTTTACCCATTCCAGAATTTTTTCTGATATTGCATGTCGGTGTCTCAGTGATGTGAATATTTAAGGGCAATTTTAGTGTTGAATGTGCTGTTCGGCCACCATCCAAAAGAGTTGCTGCAATTCCAGATGATGCGATAGCCAGCGCAATATTTTGTCGTGATCTTATGGTTGCCAATATAAGTGAAATGAGAAAAGTCTTGCCTGTGCCTCCTGGCGCATCTAGGAAATACAATCCGCCGGTTTGGCTTTTAATTGCATGCATAATTATGTCATACACTATACGTTGTTCTGGAACCAATTTAGGAAGATTCGTTTGAACAAATGCACACAATTCGTCGACATCAAAGAGTGATTCTCGTTGCAAATCACGGTCGAAAAGATCGTTTGCAGATCGATCCGGCGCAGTCATTTCCAATTGTTTCAGTCGTTTGTTAGCGATTTCCAAACATATGTCCTCAATCGAAACCAGAGCCTCATTATACACATTTGGTGTGAATTGAATGTCCGGATTTTGATTCATTGCACGCAAACGATGTAGGATGTCTTCACTCATATAGTCTTTGTATTTTTCCCAAAGATCTTTTGGATTGGATGGGAAGCAAGTTGTCAATATAATGGCAAATAACGTGCGTATTTGCTTTGGTTGAGCAGTATTTGATGCATCAGCGAGTGAAGTGTCCCAGTGTGCATCGTTTTCAAGAAGATGTAATTCTTGGCAAGTTTCACGATAAGTGGCACATACTTGACCGTTTACTGTTCTTAATTCTTTAAAGGATGTCGGTCCACGTACGTTGATTAACAGTAACCGCAAGTAAAAGCATTCTGAATTGTTTGGGTGAACAGTGTACAGACGGCCTAACGCGTCGGTAGAATATAAATTGGTATGTCCTTCAACTGCTTTACCTTGTTTGCGACGTTGAAAATTTTTCGCTGATGCATTCCATGTGTAGTATGTTGGCACTTCAGAGTAAAGTAGTGTCTTTGCAAACATATCATTCCCGCACAATGAAAAAAATGCAGTTAACGTTGTTGGTGGTGGTGACAATGCTCGTTCACTTGCATTTTCTGTTGTGAAGTACACGCGCTGTCCATTTTCAAGGTGCACTGCCAAATGAACAACTGTTGGATGACGTTCATGGATTGGAAATGATAAAATGCGCCATACTGCTTCATTACTATTAATGTAGCGTCCCACTTGATATTGGTCTATTTCATCGATAGATGCAGATGCATTTCCCACTCCAAAAACTGCCATATCGCTTCCTTTGTTGACATATTTGCAAATGTACTTGATCGATTTAACCGAATTGCAATACTCGACATTGATGTGTGCTTTGTACGTTTTCGAGAGTAACGGTGAATACGGTACAACCCAACGATTATCGACTTGAACATCATTGTTTCGTACTTTTAAAGTGATAGATTTGCCGCCATCTTCAGTTGAGCGTCGACGATAGAGTGGATATCCGTCATTGCCAGTGATTGTCTCTGCATGTAAATGTCTTGGGTACCGTTTTGTGCATTTCCCATCAGACATGCAAGGTGAATTGTTATTGAGGAAGCCACATGGACCATGAATCATGTTTTTGGTGACTACTTCAAGTAACTCTGGATCAATGTTAACATCTGGTATTTCTGCTGAGATGACTTGATCAATTTGATCTGGTGTGATTTTTTTGATCAACCAAATCAAAATGTGTGCATGTGGCAATCCTCTTTTTTGCCATTCGATGGAATACATCCAACAGCGTGTCTCTCCAAAAATTGATGCTTGACAATGAAATCCATTAAAGATTTCAATTTTTGTTTGAACACACGTGCGGAAATATCAGGGCGATCTGATGATGATTGTCCAGTTAACAAAAGTTCTTTTATTTCATCCCATGTAGGATTGCATGTGAAGGTAATAAACAAATCTGGGCTGCCATATGCGCGAACATATGTCATTGCATCTTGTGCGTATTCATGCATGTGCCTTGGACTCCCTGTAAATGTGGCCGGGAGTATGATCTTTTTCCCCAATTCATTTGGATTAACATTTTTATCATTAACAATTGCATCACGTAAATGAATGTACTCTTCTGAACGCAACTTTGTTTGATTTAAGCGAATGTAGAGGAGTCGTTCGCTTTCGATTTTCGCATACATGTCGACAATGTATTGAAGGAACAATTGTCGACATTTCAAGATATGATTTTCAGCCTTTTCACGAATCATCAATCGATATGAATAGTAATTCATGGCACTTACTTTCTTATTCGTTTCCTCATCTGTTTGTGGATTTCTTAATTTGATATTTATATAATATCCATCTTCCCCTTGCCAAAATATAATCGGATATTGCAATGCGTCGTATGAGCGATGAGTTTCTGAGACTCGCTGAACATCACCATTTCTGCGATGGAGAATTATATCACGTGAGTTAGATTCTTCGCCAACTATAATGATCGCCACCTCATCAATTGTTGGTGCATTGTACCGTCTTTCGTGCTCGCCGACAGGTGTTTTGTCTGCTCTAACTACAACTCTGTAGTCATTAGATGGCATTTGTTCAAGGGCAGTTCTGAACAATCTAATTAATTCGTTGTGCTGATCGAATAAATTTTGTAATGCAGCGACAATTTCTCGTTTAGTGCCTGTATTGAATCGACATCGTTGATCAATTTGTTCACCAGTGTTTCCCATGAAATAAATTTGAAGATATTTGGGATCTGCGTTCGGCACTGGTAGTAGTGATCCTGCGCGATGATAAATTTGCCCCTGAACCTTGAATGTCGGCATGTAATTCTCGCGCACGATATTTGTTGCACCAAACGATGTCATTTGGAAACATGAATTGTACTTGCGAATGTTTGCCAAGAAATGTTTCGATTGGCTCTTGACACCTGATACCAACGTTGACAATGGTTCGGGTGGTGAATGTAATTCTGACAATTTCACTTTTCCACCCATACAGCAAATTCCTGGTGTTTCATTCTTAAATTTGAGGGCACTGCAATACATGCATAATTTATCCATTTTTCCAATAACCACACTTGGATGCAGACTGTAATCATAATGAGCATCGTAACGAAATGCGCTAAGATTTAAATCAGTGCCCAGTGATTGTCTGGATCGAGCAGCGCGTACTCGATGGGTTTCCAGTCTTGCTTCCCGTTGCTCGTCTGTTTCAGATGAACGGGCTTGAGCATTGCGTACTCGATCGGTTTCCAGTCTTGCTTCCCGTTGCTCGCCTGTTTCAGATGAAAGTGATTGAGCAGCGCGTACTCGATTGGTTTCCAGTCTTGCTTCCCGTTGCTCGTCTGTTTCAGATGAACGGGCTTGAGCATTGTGTACTCGATGGGTTTCCAGTCTTGCTTCCCGTTGCTCGTCTGTTTCAGATGAACGGGCTTGAGCATTGCGTACTCGATCGGTTTCCAGTCTTGCTTCCCGTTGCTCGTCTGTTTCAGATGAACGGGCTTGAGCATTGCGTACTCGATTGGTTTCCAGTCTTGCTTCCCGTTGCTCGTCTGTTTCAGATGAAAGTGATTGAGCAGCGCGTACTCGATTGGTTTCCAGTCTTGCTTCCCGTTGCTCGTCTGTTTCAGATGAACGGGCTTGAGCATTGTGTACTCGATCGGTTTCCAGTCTTGCTTCCCGTTGCTCGTCTGTTTCAGATGAACGGGCTTGAGCATTGTGTACTCGATCGGTTTCCAGTCTTGCTTCCCGTTGCTCGTCTGTTTCAGATGAACGGGCTTGAGCAGCGCGTACTCGATTGGTTTCCAGTCTTGCTTCCCGTTGCTCGTCTGTTTCAGATGAACGGGCTTGAGCATTGCGTACTCGATCGGTTACCAGTCTTGCTTCCCGTTGCTCGTCTGTTTCAGATGAACGGGCTTGAGCATTGCGTACTCGATTGGTTTCCAGTCTTGCTTCCCGTTGCTCGCCTGTTTCAGATGAAAGTGATTGAGCAGCGCGTACTCGATTGGTTTCCAGTCTTGCTTCCCGTTGCTCGTCTGTTTCAGATGAACGGGCTTGAGCATTGTGTACTCGATTGGTTACCAGTCTTGCTTCCCGTTGCTCGTCTGTTTCAGATGAACGGGCTTGAGCATTGTGTACTCGATTGGTTTCCAGTCTTGCTTCCCGTTGCTCGTCTGTTTCAGATGAAAGTGATTGAGCAGCGCGTACTCGATTGGTTTCCAGTCTTGCTTCCCGTTGCTCGTCTGTTTCAGATGAAAGTGATTGAGCAGCGCGTACTCGATTGGTTTCCAGTCTTGCTTCCCGTTGCTCGTCTGTTTCAGATGAACGGGCTTCAGCATTGTGTACTCGATTGGTTACCAGTCTTGCTTCCCGTTGCTCGTCTGTTTCTGAAGCTCGTAATGCCTTTTTCTTCCTCCTCCCTTCACATTCCTCCTCCTCCCTCTTCCTCCTCCCTCTTCCTCCTCCTCTTCCCTCCTTCTCCTCCCTCCTCCTTCTCCCTCTTCCTCCACCCTCTTCCTTCTCCCTCCTCCCACTCTCTCCTCCTCCTCCCACTCTCTCCTCCTCCTCCCTCCTCCTCTCTTTCCCTCCTCCTCCTCCCTCCTCCTCCTGCGTTCTCCTCCTCCCTCCTTATCCCTCCTCCTCCCTCTTCCTCCTCCCTCCTCCTTCTCCTCCCTCCTCCTTCTCCCTCTTCCTCCTCCCTCTTCCTCCCTCTTCCTGCTCCCTCCGCCTCCTCTCTCCTCCTCCTCCCTCTCCCTCCTCCTCACTCTCCTCCTCCTCCTCTCTCCTCCTCCTCCCTCTCCCTCCTCCTCCCTCTCCTCCTCCTCCTCCACCCTACTCCTCCCTCCTCTTCCTAATCCCTCCTCCTCCCTCCTATTCCTCCTGTCTCCTGTCTCCTCCTCCCTCCTCTTCCCTCCTCCACCTCCCTCTTCCTCCTCCCTCCTCCATTTACCCAAGAAAGACAGACAGACATATAGTCGGGAACGGGATCTTATATGACTACTTATATGATTTAAATTAGATGCTCTCCACCATGGGCTGGGCCGGGTCAGACAGACAGACAGACAGACAGATAGATAGACAGACAGACAGACAGACAGTCGGGAACGGGAACTTATATGACTACTTATATGAATTAAATTAGATGCTCCCCACCAGGAGTTGGGCGATGCCGGGCCGGGTCAGACAGACAGACAGATAGATAGTCGGGAACGGGAACTTATATGACTACTTATATGAATTAAATGAGATGCTCTCCATCAGGGTCTGGGCGAAGCCGGGCCGGGTCAAACAGACAGACAGACAGACAGACAGACAGACAGACAGACAGACAGACAGACAGTCGGTAACGGGAACGAGAACTTATATGACTACTTATATGAATTAAATGAGATGCTCCCCACCAGGGTCTGGGCGAAGCCGGGCCGGGTCAGCTAGTATATATATATATATATATATATATATATATATATATATATATATATATATATATATATATATATATATATATATAAACTGGCAGAGTTATCTGTCCTTAAGTTAGACGGGCCGTTGTGTTCATCTCTCTTGGCATGAGTGTCACCCACAGTTGTGTGAGTGTTTAGGTAGGGTCACAAAAAGTGAAAAGGTCAAAATTGGTTTTTTTTTTTCTATATGTTCCTATTAAATGATAAACTGACACCAGGCATTAATATCTCGGCATAAAATTGACCTACAGATTTGAATAAGGTACCGTTGGATTTGTTTTGTTTTGTTCAAGAGGTATCCAACTGTGCAGGTTATATAATTAAAAAGCAATTGAGAAAATGTTACTAAAGTGACTATTCTTTACAGGGCGTAGCAGTCAACCCTAGCATTTTTTGCGGGGGGGGGGGAGGGGGGGGGCTGTTCCTGATTCCTGGGCAAGTTTACGTTCAGTAGTTTCCCATTGCTTTCTGAATGACAGGCACCCATACCATTTCATAATAAAAACCAATGCAAGTGCCAAATCGCCAGCAGCTGTTTTTTAACGCTGTATGTGGGATTACGAACTTCTTCGCCACGGAGCAGGATATGGAGGATAAACGGCAAAAAAATGAAGGCTGTGGACACACGCATGGCCTATAAGAAAGGCGTTGTGGACACAAAACTAACGTCTTTTTTTTTTATTTGGAAGGAGAAACAAGAAGAATCATCACCATCCAGTGTTTTTTTTTTTTTTTTTTTTTTTTGGCTGGCGTGGGCGATCATGCTTCTCCACAAATTGCGATCCCCGGCGTCATGGATCACTTCGTGTGTTGACTCCCTTCCGTAGCATGACACAAGACTGTCCCGAACTTTCTCATGCTGTCTTTCTCTATCTATCTGTCCTCAAATCTTTCCCGTTTTCACAACATGTTCCAGTTTTTGTCTTCTCATAATGTGGCCATAAAATGATGACTGCTTCTTTCTGATGTTTGTGTTAAGTTGTCTTTGCGACTTAGCTTCCCTCAAAATGAACAGATTGCTCATTTTTGGCTGTCCAATTAATTTTCAGCATTCTTCTAGAAAACCACCTATCCTATGGCTTCTATGAAATTTTTAGCCTGTTTGTTAATTGTCCAGGATTCTCAGTCGTATGTTAAAATTGGTCCTATATAACAAAAAGAGAATATTTCCCTATATTTTTAGACTAAAGTTTATTTTTAATTGTTTCTTTTATTGAAGATCATACCAATGTACTTGAAGATGACTCCATGTTTGAAAATGTCATCATCTATTTGATATTTATACTTCTACTATCCTAGTTGTTTCTACATCAATAACTGGTCCGTTGTATTTGGGGCGAAGCTAACACCTATGTAAAAGAACAGCATTAATGATGTCTTTAGAGGCGGATTTTATTGTTTCTACGCTATTATAAACCGGCAGCATCGACACTGTTTTATGTTTCGAATTTGTTTAATGTCCGGTGCATTTAATGAATTTTCTAAAAAGCCAAACATAATTGAAGCAAGGACAGGATATAATATAATTTTGAGACAGAAAGCGAACTTGGCATTCCAAAACAAATATGAATACATATTAATGTGGAAGGCACAGTCGTTAAAAATTGCCAGGGCTTTGCAAATAGAACACGTGAAGGTACCAATATATGTTGTGTGATATTGTTTTCGTACAGTGAACTATAATATTCTACGACCCTCAAAGAAATTTAATCAGAGTTTTTAATGTTATTCAAGTATCACTCGCCTTAAGTGATTTTGTTCAACGCAACTTTATGAGTTTCCCCTATTCAGTACATTGCGGCCGTCCATTTATTTATAGGGTCGAAGATTGGTAACTGCTATTCTGGTAGTAGTAATGTCCCCATAGCATCCTTGTAAATGCGTTAAATACCAAGAAACTCATATAACAATTGTTCATTAATCGGTATATGAATTGCTTTTTTTATTCACTGTCGCACGCTTCGAACTGAAGCGAAGTTCATAAGCGTGCTACTACTTCCGTTGCTCGTCTGTTTCAGATGAACGGGCTTGAGCATTGCGTACTCGATTGGTTTCCAGTCTTGCTTCCCGTTGCTCGCCTGTTTCAGATGAAAGTGATTGAGCAGCGCGTACTCGATTGGTCTCCAGTCTTGCTTCCCGTTGCTCGTCTGTTTCAGATGAACGGGCTTGAGCATTGTGTACTCGATGGGTTTCCAGTCTTGTTTCCCGTTGCTCGTCTGTTTCAGATGAACGGGCTTGAGCATTGCGTACTCGATCGGTTTCCAGTCTTGCTTCCCGTTGCTCGTCTGTTTCAGATGAGCGGGCTTGAGCATTGCGTACTCGATTGGTTTCCAGTCTTGCTTCCCGTTGCTCGTCTGTTTCAGATGAAAGTGATTGAGCAGCGCGTACTCGATTGGTTTCCAGTCTTGCTTCCCGTTGCTCGTCTGTTTCAGATGAACGGGCTTGAGCATTGTGTACTCGATTGGTTACCAGTCTTGCTTCCCGTTGCTCGTCTGTTTCAGATGAACGGGCTTGAGCATTGTGTACTCGATTGGTTTCCAGTCTTGCTTCCCGTTGCTCGTCTGTTTCAGATGAAAGTGATTGAGCAGCGCGTACTCGATTGGTTTCCAGTCTTGCTTCCCGTTGCTCGTCTGTTTCAGATGAAAGTGATTGAGCAGCGCGTACTCGATTGGTTTCCAGTCTTGCTTCCCGTTGCTCGTCTGTTTCAGATGAACGGGCTTCAGCATTGTGTACTCGATTGGTTACCAGTCTTGCTTCCCGTTGCTCGTCTGTTTCTGAAGCTCGTAATGCCTTTTTCTTTCGTGCCTGAGGTGTAGATCCGCCAATCGCTTTTCGTTTGGGTGGCATAACTGATTTAGTTTTGGCCTCTAATCGAAAAAAGGAAATTAGATTTTAAACTAAATATTTCATACGAATTTTGTACTGACCTTCTATCTATCTGACAGACAGACAGACAGACAGACAGACAGACAGACAGACAGACAGACAGACAGACAGACAGACAGACAGACAGACAGACAGACAGACAGACAGACAGACAGACAGACAGACAGACAGACAGACAGACAGACAGACAGACAGACAGACAGACAGACAGACAGAGAGTGAGGGAGACAGACAGACAGACAGACAGACAGACAGATAGATAGATAGATCTCCACCAGTGACTTGGCGAAGTGAAAGGAAATAACAAATGCTTCTATTAATTCAAAAGTTGCTATCCCAAATTAGTAAAGAAATAAAATTCTAACGTATCTAAAAATAAATAAATTATATGTTTTTAATCACCTACATGACTTCCATACACAAATGAAATATGAATTGTTATTGACATTGCCGTGTGACGATTCTGTGTAGTCACATCATTTTCTTCGCTTTTCAATAGCGTTGTGGTTCAAGGATTCTTTGATCTCTTCTATTCACGTCATTTAATTCATATAAGTAGTCATATAAGTTCCCGTTCCCGTCTGTCTATCTGTCTGTCTGTCTGTCTGTCTGTCTGTCTGTCTGTCTGTCTGTCTGTCTGTCTGTCTGTCTGTCTCTCCCTCACTCTCTGTCTGTCTGTCTGCCTGTCTGTCTAATCATTTATTGGTTGCAGTTAGAACAACCTAGATAAACGAAGATCAACTTACAAAAAGCTGATTGACAGACAGAAAGGAGTAGGAGTAGGGAGGAATAGGAGGGAGGAGGAGGGATTAAGAGGAGGAGGGAGGAGGAGGGAGGAGGAGGAAGAGGGAGGAGGAGGAATGTGAAGGGGGGAGGAGGAGGAGGTAGAGGAGGGAGAGGAGGAGGAGGAGGAGGAGTGAGGAGGTAGAGGGAGGAGGAGGAGGGAGGAAAAGGGAGGAGGAGGAGGGAGAAGGAAGAAGAGGAGGAGGAGGGAGGAGGTAGAGG